>BLKR01000564.1:0-470889 GCA_011170035.1 Teleogryllus occipitalis
TTACAAAATACAATTTCCCTCTGTTTCTTTTGCATACATCCTAGAAACCAAACAAACTTCGCTAAACAATTACTGTACAAAAAATTAATATACTTAAAATTTTCTTTAATTTAGTTTTTTTTTTTTGTTATGCGCACCACCTAGAAGCGACTTGTGGTTCACGTTCCCTTGAAATATCGTTATTTATACAGTAATGCAGAAAAAAAGGTGGTGGTCAACTATGGAGAAACCAGTACATGCAATTTCTATCGCAGGCGAAGATCTTTTCATTCCTGTTCTGAGAATGACTGCTTGCTTGTCCGACAATGCTTCGTTCTCGGCCCACATCTTGTAAACTCTCTCTTTTTCCTTTGTCGCTACGGAGTAGAGAGAAAGTTATACAATGCGTGAAAAAACGGGGAATTTTCGGCAGAAAAACTCATATTACAGGGCCCTGGAAACGAAAAAGTCGATGAATCCAGTTGCTAAATATATTTTTAAAATCCTCTATCAAGTAGTGTAGCCAGAAACCATGTTTTATGGGTCTTTGATAACGAAAAATTGATTGGATGGTGTGCTCTCAACAATCATCAAGAGAATGGGTTGTGCCCAGCAGTTGCGGCTGCGGAAGAGACGTTCAATGGGCACTGCCCTCCCAAATAGTACACATCCATATTTTCTTTTCTTTTATACATTATTTTATGTTAATGTAGTTGTTCGCCACGTTTTCTCCGATTTCAGAATTCAAAAAGCATGGTATTTCATGTACCGTGTTTTCCTTCATGGGGCAGGGATTTTCAAGAACTGGGTCCTACTACAGTGTAGCCAAATCTAGTGTTTCCATAGGCTCAATGCTTTGGAGTAGTAAAAATTGCAACATCGCAGTTGCTAATGGCGACTGTCTGGGGGAAGATGCCGGTATTACACTGTAAAAGATCTTTGTCAAAGATCATTTATAAAAGGAATATGAGAGTGTAATAGCCAATATTTTATTAAAGATTTCTTTAATAAAATCTCTTGGATAAAATGTAGTCTGAAGCGTCCAAGTTTTATCACACATTTCATCAGCATCAATGATAGATTAGTTATTATAAAACATAAAGTAGCACAAACAACTATTTGTGCGTCATTCATCGTAAATCGCGAGCAATACTAGTACATAAAATATTGGTCAAAATGTAATACGTTCGTCAAATTTCTTTGTCAAAGTTTTCTCGTCAAAGTTCAAAGAACTTACACAAAGTTCATCAAAGATATATGTCAAATATTTTTTACCGTGTAATGCCAACCAGATTTCGAGCTCGGTGCCATGGATACTTGCAGGATGTTCAGAGCTACCTACTGACGAGTTTTTGAACTCTGTCTCCAAATACATTTCTTCCGAATCGCGTATAGGGCGCAGTGGTGTAATAAACCTACTCCGTGAGGGAAGAATGTTGCTTACACCATGAACTATTAAGACTATATTTATAAACTATATTCACTGTTTGCTTGCATCTGGCTTGCATATTCCCAAACATTTTGTGCCCCTCTCAAAAATGTCTCTGGAGCCGCCCCTGGTGTTCAGCCATTAATGCCACATGTCGCAGCTCCGGAAATCACGGACACTGAGAACGAGTATGCAGGAGCAAAAAAAGAAAAACGGTCCGACAAATTGAAGTAAACAGCGACTAAGACAAAGACGTCTCTAAAATCAGATTCATAGATTACAGTCGAGACGGGAAACAAACGCAAGATTTTGAGGTAAGATTGGAAAATGTCAGTTTCGGGGGAAAATTGAAATTTCTAATGAACACAGGGTCTGACATGACGTGCACTCCTTATTATATACTTCCTAAAAAAATATAACTTATATTAAGAACACCAATTCGTCAGTTTACTATCTGGAGGTAATAAATAAAAAATGCAATTATATAAATTTAAATTAAAAGAATCAGAAGAAAATTTACCACGTTAAGACATTCATTTTGCGACACTTAAAAATTCCTTCCATTGGTCGGAATTAAATAATTGACTGTAGGTTATAAAAAGTATAATGGTATTGAAACTATTAAAAAAGATGCTATAACTATAAACGATCTAAATCCTGTTGAATATTATCCGGAATTTTTTTAAAGGTCTGGGGAAAATTAAAACTAAATGTAACATAAATTTGATTGACAACGCACAACTATTTCCTTTGAATGTCCACAGATATCTTCCGCTACTATTGATGGATAGTTTGAGAAATTATTTAAACACACTTGTCAAATTAGATATAATTCAACCAGTAAGATTTCCTACGGAGTGGTGCCGTCCAACAGTGTACTTACCGAAAGAACGGAAATCGGTAATTACGCTGTGCTGCGATTACACCAAAAATAGAAATGACTAAGATTAGTATTCCCTATACAAAAGACAGACGGGATTCACAGTAAAACTAAAAAAAAGCGCGAGTCTTTTCAAAAGTAGATACCAAAGTTGGGTTTATTAATTTTTTTAATTCGCTTGCCGGAATTCCAAGGGTAGGAATCAACTTAGACGACGTGTATATAAACGCGGTGACTACAGGAACATGAAATACAGGAACTTCATCTGAAAATACTCCACGTCGCAGGCATCACTCCGTAGAAAAATAAGTGCATATTTGGTGTAGCCACAATCAATTAAAAATGGCATCAAACGTCTAAAACGGAATTGGGGTTTTACCAGAAAGAAACAAAGCTGTTGGAAATTTCCTGCGCCAGAGAATAAACAAAAACTTTAACTATTTTAGACAAGGTAAATTCCCTGCAAAATTTATTCCAGATAAATCGAATATTTTGCAACCGATAAATGATTTGTTATGCAAGAATGTTTCTTATGTTTCGTTTGATAAAAGAGAAAAGTATTTCAGAAAACAGAGCAATAGTTTCACAATGCACCAATATGAGCACACTATCATCACCAGCAGGTGCTTCGAACTATGGGATTGGATGCGCATTGATTATCGAGAAAAATTATGGGAAGAGGAAAATAGTGGTTCATGCATCAACAACATTAACCAACAGAGAAAAAAATACAGTCAAAACGAATAGGAAGTCCTCATTTTGGTATACACAACTAATAAATTCAATAATTTTATAAAATGCATAAATATCACGCTTGAAAGGGATCATAAGCCACTACTCCAAATATTACAGAGAAAGCCCTTCGGCGATCTTACACACCGTTTGCAAAGAATAAGACTTCGACTCATGCGGTACAATTACTTGATTAAATACGTTGCAGGGGAATCGGTCCTGTGAACATTTTGAAAGGAGCTTGAAAACCTCACGTAAAAAAATATTTTATTTCTATAAATTATGTTTTATTCCTAATTTTCTCCTTTTTTAAACAGGCAATTTGGTGACATTTAGGGAAGGGGCTCCCCAAGTCATTTAGTAAGTCTGTTAATAATTTAACATAAAATCAACCATGTTTCTAACGCCACCTGTACATTCACTCCAGTTTTACATTTTTTGCTGTGATCCATTTACGAGCTGGCGAGCATTCAACGGTGCAGATTTACATTCTTCTTCAAATTTATGTAAATAGAAAGTGCATATTACGACGTAAAAATTGGATTATAAATGCATATAGCGATTAGGGGCAGCATGGAAATAGTAAATAAACGTTTGTAAGTGATCACGTAAAGATGATAGGAAAAAAAAGAAGAAACGAGACAGTTATACATAAACACTCAGAAGAAATATACGTAATTATAGATAGCATTCACTGGGAAATTGAAGGCCATTGCTGACACTGCACGAATAAAATTGATTTCAGGAAAAGTGCTGTAAAATGCGATGTCGAAACTTAAAGAATACATTAGCCTTACATCGGTTTTACAGAATTTAATATTATCTCCTGCAAAAGTTGTCAGCTAATTTGTATATGCGACTACTGTGAGATATCGGTGCTGAGTTTAGTTTTTTCTCAAATAAAGACAACGATTGAGTGAAAAATATACCCACATATCGTGTCAATTAATTTGAACTAAAAAGGAAATGAAAACGTATTTATTTATAAGGTGCTATAATAGAATGAACTGGAAGCGTTTACTCATTACGTAATACTGTCAATAATAGGCGTACTAGCATTGGTGGTGGTGGTAGCAGGAAATGCAAACACGCCTTGCTCTCGCGACCAGCGCTCTGTGTGGGATCCCTTGGTTCCGCGCTCCGCGTTCTCTGGTGCTCTGCGCTCACTCTCCATGGCCGCGCCCAGTGTTCGAGTGCTACTCCTATTGCACTACGGTCTTTTCGTTACTTCATTCTAGTGCGAATGCACTTTCCGAAGCTGTGAGGGGCTAGGCAGAGAAAGGCTCACCTTTAGCGTTTACCATTCTTAGAAGCACCGCGCAACGCAATTAATGAAAATAGAGCGAGATACGTGTTAAGTTTAACATGCCTTTTTTATTGTACTAATCGAAAGATGAGAGGTTCGTCTATGTTCTGGTAAAATTTGAAACTGTTTCACCGTCTAGTTTTTGAGAAATGAGACCGTAAAGTTTGTCGTTTTAACATGGGCTCTTATGGCGACCCGACTGAGCCGACCAGAAATTTTAAAATTGTGGGAAAACTAGCTGTTGAAAATGTTTTAAAAAACTCTTCCTTAGGTAGCTAGCATCTCGAAGAATCAACATGCGCAATTTGAAGGACATCTACCGTCTCAAATAGGAGAAATACGCAAAATTGTAAGCCTAAATCACTCCAAAGAGAGACATTCGCGCGCTTTCTACAGGGACGGGCCGGTAACGCCCAACTCGGCAACACTGTTCGCGTAGCGCGCTTCATTCAAATCGAGTGACAAGTCTCCGGCAAGAGTTCTTACATTCCTCTGGGTCTTCTGGGTCCAATTAAAAGATCCTCACTCCTGGAAAACATTGCCTTTGTATATAATCAGATATTTAAATTTGATGGATAAAAGCATTTGTGCGTTCTGAATGAAAAACTCAATTCAGTTAATATTCCAAATGATCACGTCTTTTCTTTTATATTATATGAGGTATATAAACAATCTTGTATGCTATGAAAAAGTATGAATGATAGACAGGCCCGCGCACAGGATTAAGTCCTCAGCGGAATAATGTATATTTTATATTTATATTATTTGTATTTATACAGTCTGCAATAAATAAATAAATCACTTTGATCAAGAACTCCTAGAGGTGTAAGCTTCCTGTTCTACTGGGAAACAGGAAAGGGCCTGCAGTTTATGATGATGATTCACTGTGATTCAACTTTATGAGCAAATGGGTAATTTTGAGAGTTTATAGAAATATTTATACATTTTTTATAGCATTATTTCAGTTTGAGCTCTATAACAGCTTTTTTCATTTTAGCTCCTGAACAATGATTAATTATTTGAAAATAATTCATATTCTGTTTCTCATTATACGAGATACACAGTGGATACTGGACTCGAAGCAACAAACTTTTGCATATGTCAGCACCTCAATCAGTAGAACTACTGGGGTGAGAATTCTATTCACAAAGGTATTAGAAATTGCTAGTGTTAATTTCAACCATTCAAGGTATAAATGTAGAGCTGGATTTCCCTACTAGCAAAATATGAAAGCTTGGGACTCCTTTCCCTGTGCCTGGATTTTTGAAAATAAATATTCTTAAAAACTTCAAGAAAAGTTTTTATCTGAATAATAATCAAATATTTTATTGAACCATAATATTGAATTTAAAAATAAATTGAATGAAACAATAAGAAACGAAACATGCATTTATAAATGAGAAATTGACAATGGAACTTTCAATTTTTAAGCTATTTGTTAATTTACATTTGGGTTTGTTCATGGATTTATCTTATCATAATTAGTGATTTTTAGTTAAAGTTCTTTTTTCTGGAGTGCCCAACACAGTATTATGCTTCAAGACCCAATGTATATAAAACCAGCCAAGGGTAAATTGATTGAAATAGTAAGAGGAATTATAAATTCAATCCTAGGTAGTATTAGTATTTTAACAGAAATCCCTTTTCTCTGTAGCACTATTTTGTCAAACCAATTGCACTCCCAGCACAGTAGTAATGTATTTTGAATGGGTTTCCTGTCCTATTTACAAAAAACATTTAAATCCATTTTCATGAAGAACAACTATTACAAAAGACCATTTCATATGGAAATCTCTTTTGCAGATTTTATATCCAATGATACATCTTTATTACTGAGGGTCTAAATGATACAGCTCAGATTTATATGATCCAGTGATTTAATTTTACTATCTTTAACTTGGTACTACATTACACAATCTGTATCAAAGTTAATACCTTTAACATTATCAAATTACACTGAAAACTTTTAAATACGCAAATAGCTTCTGCTCGTTACTTTTTACTACTGAAAATATGGTACTTTGCAATTGCAAAATAGTTCCAAAATTTCAACCAATCAAAAGCTATTAAAACAAAAAATTGATCCTTCAGTTTCATTACAAAATCAAAAATGAAATTATTAGAGGAATATCAGAAACAATGGTTTGGGATAAGGAAGAGTTAATGATTAGGATATCTGTTAACTTACAATATAAAACTATACACGAGATTGGAGAGAACCAAACTACTGATCTTTTTGTTAAGCAATCGAATAAACTATCATTGGCTCAGGTAATTAAAGAAATAAAAATTAGAAAGATACAAGCATTGAAAATATTTGAAAACTTTTTATTATGTCATTGTGTGACATTGGGAGGAATTATTTTACTTTACTGACCAGAAGCAATCAAAGGATTCATTCCAGCATTTGCTCAAAGTATCCTGGAAACTGGACAAAACCAGGACCGGAATGACTATTACATATCAATTGGCAAGAAAAAACAAAATTACAATATGGAAAAATAATAATAATGACAATGAATTCGTCTTTGAATGTTTCTCCATACGGTGCCTTTCTTGAAGAAGCGTAGAACACTTTCGTCTTCTCTCAAATTCAGCTTTTGAAACAAATCTTCCTCCAATGCGCTCAGACATTGTTTACCGCGAGTCGACTAGGCACCGAACAGTACAGAAACAGTATTCAAAGTGAATGAAAACAAGGACAATTTGAAGCAGCATGAGCTCTGCGCAGGTATACCAATATCACAGACATTACGGCGTTGCCTAATTTACCAAAGACATTTCGCGATACTCAAGATGAGAAGATTTCGGCCATTATTAGTGATCACTGTAAAAAAATGTAGATATATGTCTATAATGTTACTTTTTATAATTTTGATCTTGTTAATGGTTAAATAGTGCTTTTTTATATTCAATCTTATGCCTCAATTTTTCATTTGGCTACGCGATCTGTTGGTACTAGTTAAGAAACTAGTCAACGGTAGGTCTTTATATAATAATGAAATATTTTTATTTTCTATCTACATAACACAATTAATTCGTATAATTAAATTAAACTCTTAATAAGAATCCCTGGTTTGTTTATACTTGTTTCACAATACCCACATGTCTCACAAATAATTATTGTTGAATGTAAAATGGACTCTCTATCTACTAGGGAATATCTCGCTCTAACCACCTTAAGGCCCATTCACAATGCGAACACAAACATAAACATAACACAAACATAAACATTAACATAAATGATAGACTGAAGGATTCACAATGTCGAACATAAACGTAAGTAAAATAAGAGTTTCTATTCGCTGAGACATTCTAGTTTACTATTGGTTGGATGTGATAATCGATTTCGAGATATCGACTACGTCTATGATTGGGGGGGAGGCTCTTGCCATGAATTGCGTTAGTTCGTCTATCGACTTATTTCGATAGTCGATTTTGAGTTAACATACTGTGATTGGTTCATTTCTTATTTTTGACATAAGCATAAGCACAGAAGCTATGCTATTAAGTTAACGTCTTACGTGTTATGCTTATGCGAACGCGTTTGTGAATGAGTCCGCCTATCGACGTAGTGCTAACTTTTATGTTAACGCCATGCTTATGTTTATGTTTGCATTGTGAATGAGCCTTTTGGGTGCGTCGGTGACCGTTGCGTTTTCGGAGGCCATTGTGCGCCCAGTGGTCAGAGACCGGTAGCGGTAGCTCAGTGCATCAACTGATGTCACTGCAGCGCCTCTAACCGGGAGGTCCTAGGTTCGAGTCCTCAGGGCGGCAGGATTTTCGACACTAGCTTTTCAGCTAGGTCGAATTCAGTCGCTGTCTGGTGGAGAATTCTAGCGGCCGACTGCTCTGATCGGTAGTTTTCCGTGGTTTCTCCAATCAACACCAGCAGGAGCAGTACCCTACCAAACGGGCCACGGACCGCGCGCGATCTGTCCTTGCTCTTCCTTGTCCTATCCTCTCCCCTTACACACAGACTTACACTAACATGCACTACACTACCACATATTCCGGGAGACCGGTCGGGAGCTTAGAGCTTGTCTCGGCTGGGCGGTGCCCCGTTGGTGGGAGAGCCCTGGTTAGGGGGAAACCCCACTAGCCGACGGTAGGTCGGCGCCGGATCTCGCCATCCAGCGGGGGAAGATCACCGCCATCTCCCGCGAAAAAAATGCACTACACTAACGGGACTAATGACCGAAGCAGTTGACGCGCCCGGAAACACGACAAAACCAAACCAACCCAGTGGCCAGACGGCGCAACGAGCGCTTTGACTTCCTCGCGACTCGTGATAGAGAGGGGCTTCGCAGCGCCAGAGCTGTCGCCGTCGCCGTCGCCGTCGCCATCGCCGTCGCTATCGCCATCGCCGTCGCTGCGTCCCGCGGTCTCTATCATTCCCCCGACAATTGAACGGTATGATCTCATCGACATCTTGCAACATCCATATCTGTTACCGTCATCCTCATTTCCGCTGACGAACTTCCCGTCATCACTTCCTGCCGCCGCCGTCGCCTCAGTCGCTGATCATTGGGAGAGGATTTTAATGAAATGACTTCTTTTTTCTCAGTTTAGAGCAAAACCATTTAATATAGAAATTAATTTTATATTATGACAAAAGAAAATGACCCGTTTTTATGTCGTATTTTTCGTCGATTTCGACTAAAAATTATTATTTTACTTTTTCCGTCATTTTTAGTTCATTTTTCGTTGATATCATTGGTTTTAATATAATTTTAATGGTATTTGCTTCAAAAAATAATAACGAGATGCATCAAATGTTCTCCTCGGAATTCCTGAGCATCCTAATCGATTTTTTCGCTAATATATTGTAAAATCAGCCGTTGTGAGTACTACGTAATCTAAGGTTCCTGTGACGCCTATCAGCGCCATTGTCGGTTCAGCCGATTTCAGGATAAGTAAAGACAGAGCTTTCTTGGTAAAAAAAACAGTCCAGACCAAAAGTTTGAAAGCTGAGTTCACTTGAACTAATGCAAGAAGCCTCGATTACATCATCCAACAGTTTGAGTTGTTCATCCGAACTGGTTTTCATCACATTGTTTATGTTATTTTTCTTTCCTTTTAGGGTAGTTTTAAAACATTTTAAGATCATTTTTATTCATCATTTTTTGCGATGTTTTAGGTCATCGAAATCCGCCCCCTACTGATCACTATCCCTGTCCTGCGATTACCATCGCTGCTAAAACTCTCGATTTTTCCCTGACGTCATTGTCTTAAATATTATCACTGCAGTGCTTTTTTGACCAATCCGGCACAATCGTCATCGCTACCGTCTACTTCGTTATGCCCAACACTGCAATCGCTAATACGACTACAGCCATCTCCACTATCTCCGCCGCCACCATCTTCCACATCTATCCCCGACACCTTCACCATCAACATAACCATCGTCGACATTGCAATCCCTGTTAATGCATTCTTTTTAAAGCTCCCGCCGCCGGCTGATGTCTCCGCCTTGGATATTCTGGCAACCGGCATCCCAATCACCGTCTCCTACTGCCGCAATCCTTGCAACTGCCGTACCCGCATCACTCCTCTGCCTCTCAGTCCCATGTACCCATCGTCACTCTCTCCATCGCCCAATGATATACCATCGCTTCGGCCGGCGTCGATCCCGTCCTCGCCGTCTCTCTCCACCTTTGTCCGCCGACACCGCTCCTCGCCCCATGTGCGCAACTGCAACCCCTCCCTCCTCGGCGCGGCTTTTGCATAGACTAAAGAGGTATTCTTTACTCTATGGCTTTTGTGCTCGGCGGGATACACGGCGCCCCCTCGCGGCCGAGGGCGGCCGCCGACGACGACGCGTGATGGCGCGGCGCGGCGGTCGCGCAGCTGCCGATCCCCTGCCCAGCCGCTCCTGTTGTGAGGCGCGGACTCAGAGCTATTCAACTCCCTATTGGAAATGTTGGCAAACCTATAGTGCGCAAGCTGGGAGAGGTGGCTCAGGGTATCAACTGATGTCACTGCAGTGCCTCTGACCGGAGGGGTTTGAGTCCCGATGGTGGCAGGATTTTTGACACTAGCTAGATGGCTAGGTCGATCACTCGCTGTATGGAGGAGAATTCTAGTGACCGGCTGCTCTGATCGGTAGTTTTCCGTGGTTTCACCGATCAATACGAGGCAAATGCCGGAGCAGTACCTTACCAAACGGGTCCTAGACCGCGCGCGATCATTCCTTCCCATTCCTTGTCCTATTCCCACCTCTTACTTACACATATTTACACTTACATGTAGTACACTGCCACACATGCTGAGAGATCGTTCGGGAGCTTAGAGTTTGTCCCTGCTGGAGCGGTGCCTCAATGGTGGGAGATACCTGGTTAGAGAAAATCCCGCTAGTCGACTGTAGGTCGCCATCCAGCGGGGAAAGATCTCCGACACCTCCCGAGCAAAAACACGCATTTTACTTAAGGGATTAATGATCTTAGCAGTTGATGCGTCCGGATCCACTTGTACTCAGTCAAACAATCAATCAATCAATCAATTGTAAGGCGCAAGGGTATGGGCGCTATCCAGAGCTGCTTTGCGCGTCT
This sequence comes from Teleogryllus occipitalis, assembly GCA_011170035.1. NCBI lineage: Eukaryota > Metazoa > Arthropoda > Insecta > Orthoptera > Gryllidae > Teleogryllus > Teleogryllus occipitalis. The sequence continues at coordinate 10,878 of BLKR01000564.1, forward strand.
CTCGTCAACTTTGGACGATAAGAAATTGATCATTTATGGGATATGCCAAAGACGCGGGAATCAACTAGTTATAACGCCTATCCACTCGTGAAATTAAAATCAATAGCGTTGAAATTTACGTCTGGTATGTACCAATCAAGACGGTGTAGCCTCAGCAAATTATCCGGTTTTGCATACCACATCCTCTCTACTAGCCAATCACAAAGTGTGATACTTCAAGAAGCGCTGTCTTGTACACTTGGAGCACGACCAAAATATAATTAATATTTGCCGTTCTGAAACGTTTTTGGAGATAATTTCGTTTGTGAAATAGTCTTAGTATATGCCACTCGTGCATTAATAATTTCCAGAAAAATGTCCTCGGTGTTCAAAGACTGGTCAATTAATAGAAAATGTCCCATGCACGCGTGGTATTACCTACGATAATACGTTCTACAAAAAAAAAAAGAAGAATGAAGCTGTATAAAACGCGAACATCGTTCTTGGGCCCACGCCTCGCCATGCCATTCCTGGCTCACGCGCTATCTCAGTAACGTTGGTAGCTGACTGACTTCAGTTTCTGGAGTGTGGGTAGAGTGCGCCGCTGTAGCCGCCAACAATTTATATGGGATTTGAAAAGCCGTGCTTGTTCTGTTCTTCCAATGACATCCACCGCCCTCGATAGAGGCCCTCCACATCGATCCCTAACCTCGAATTGCTGTACTCGTTTGGGAGGAAATGACCGCGCCACGCGGTGCAGTTGGTTACCGCTCTCATTGCGAGGGTTGCAATCTGTCGTAAAGCGCGGGTGTTTTCGTCGTTTGAGTGCAATGTTTACATCAGCACGTTGACCATCCTTTCAATAGAATGTGATGGTGGAACTTGCGTTAGTCCTGATGAAGTTACAACACTGTATCAGCTTCGGTCTAGATTTTTTTATATAGACACAAAACTATGCCATCGCCCATTAGGTTCAATTGAACATAGCGCACTCGCGAAAATCTAGATCCCTGGCGAGATTCAGAACCGCATACTTTCAGATGGGGCTTTGAACCTACACATGTAGCAAAAACATATGTAGTTTTTAGAATGTATTGCCATGCTTAATTGATTAGCGTTTATTTTTGCATGGGTTGCCAGGAATAAGAATGCTAGATTGTAAGCAGTTGCAATTCTTTTTTAAATTTGTCAGTATAGTGTTCACATAAGTTACGTGTGTCGAACTTTGTGGGAGGTATTATTTCCAGGTTTCATTCATTTGCATTTTACCGTTTTCACTGTGTTAAGCTTGGTCACATCCGTATTATAGACTGTAATAAAAGTGGAGAATGTAATGAGAATTCTTATTGAGGAAACAACCGCCAATAAAAGTTATAATGATGACGAAGAATATATTTGGAAATTAATGTTTACATGCCTGCGAAATTATCTCGGTTTTCAATGTCAAAAGAAAAGTTTTATGGTGAGACTTCAACGAGCGGAAAGTTTCATGGAAGGGAGAAACACTTTTTGTATTAGAGGCGAGTGTGAGATCATCTTAAACGGTCAGCTGTAAACTTACCTTTAGTGTCTTAATGAAGGGTTACACTCCTGCGACCGACAGTTACGCAACATTTCTCCTCAATCCGTTGCGATGTAGATTTTTTTAAATAACCCAAACAGAAGAGCCGTGACGCGAGTTAAAATGCAACGCGCGCACTGCTTTGTGACCGCTTCGCTTTAACGCGCCCGCCGAAAGTAACACTTTCCGTCAACGGGGGGACACGGAACCATTTCAGACGGAAAGTTATGGAAAAAGATTGTGCACACATTTTATATCTAATAACTCCCCCTATTACGACTTTCAAGACAATTAACTTCATTTAGGGAATGTGTGGACGCGGGCGAGTGGCTGGAGCGGCCCCTTCATTACTCCGCTCCCGCGCGCATTCCCCGGCCACCCCCACCCCCCACCCGTCCCCCTGTCCCGCCACTTGTCCCGCGCGGCGATAACGGGGACATTAAAACGACCGATTTCTCTCGTCAAGTGTTACTTAACAAAGGACGCGTTTTAGCGCGGAGGGGCGCGCGCCCCCTGCGCTCGCGGCTGCCGAGTGGCGGAGGGGGAGGGGGAAAGGGGGGGTGGAGGGGGAGAGAGGAGGAGTCGTTGAAGTCGCGAGGCACGAGGCAGGCGGCGCGCATTAAGCGGCCGTTACGCGCGCAAGAGTACTCGCCCGTGCGCCCGGCGTGGTGGCGCCGGTTGTGGTTGGCGACGGCGCCGCCCCAGGTGGTGGAGACGGCGCCGAAATCGAAGTCGGAGGCGAGGGTGGGGGACGGATACTTGAGGATGGACCGGACATGATGGCTCAGTGGCAACACCGCTGCCTCTGCAGCATCGTGGACGGGGAGGTCCTAGGGTTTCAGTCCCGACGGTGATGGATTTTCGACACGGGCTGTGTGGCTGGATCGATTTTAACCTCTGTCTGGATGAGAACTTTCGCTGCGATCGGTAGTTTTCCGTGGTTTCTCCGATCCGTAACAGATCAATGCCCGAGCAGATCCCTAACAAACAGGTCATGGGTCGGCGCAACGATGGGTTTTACCGTCCTGGTAGAGATGAAATGGTGACGATGTCGGAGAATGTGTGTAGTGGCTGGCGCGCAGTACCAAAACTCTAAATCATCCTACTGGGAACCGATGGGGAGCAAACCGGATTCAGGGCGAGTTGCTGTCATCGAAATATTTAATATGTTCCTCCTCTCATTTCATCATTTGCTTATTATGTGTGTTTGTAGTTTATTATTTTCCTAATCATTTTTTATAATATTTTTGTTCCATTGTTTGTCGTTTTACGTTTCGTTTACAAACACGGAATGTCCTATCTTCTACGTGCCTATCTTATTTAGAAAACAAGCTGAAACATCGAAGATTCTATAATCATGGGCTTTGGTAGGGGGTAGACGCCGCGTCTAAAAATGGTGTTCGGACATCGTTAGCCTGAAGCCCATGACTTCCGATTTAATTTTCGTTTATTGAGCCTGACGAAATTATCGTATATTGTCTTAATGTAGCACTATTGTTCTTCTAACTACAAAGACAAAAGATTTATTCATATTTATTTATGATTACCTATGTAGCCAATTATTCTTCACTACTATTATTCCTAAAATATTTGTAACATCGAATAAATTAGTAACGCTTGTAGTAATTGCAAAAGTAAGAAACAACGAGATAATTAGAATTCATTATTTGAATAAGATGAATTAGTTAGCGACTTTCAATCTCTGGTGGTTTAGTTCGTGGGATTTGATGTCCTCGATATTTTAAATGTCAGAGAAAACTCTTTGAAACTGAAGGTACCCCAGTACGTTGCTTTTTTATTGCTGTTTGTTTAAGGAAGAAGTTGTATTAATATGTATATCAATATGTTGTATAATAAAGTAAATCAACAAAACTCAATTAATGTCTACGTGTAGGGACTCTTTCGTCATAAAGAAGTTGACTTTAGAGTCGACTTCATTTAGAAGTTGACTTCATAGAGACTTTGACTTAAAGGAGTTGACACCAAATTAAAATTATTATTTATTTTTCTGTTTATAATTCTTCAATGTATCTTAATGTTTTTGGTCTTTTATTTTAAAGAGAGAACATTTTTAGTGCAACTGCTTTATGTATATTGTTATAATATTATATTTCTTTGTTTTGTTAATTAAGCCTGACGATGGAAATAATTATTGTCCGAAATGTTGCTGTGTAGCACATGTAGTGTGTGTGTGTGTGTGTGTGTGTGTGTGTGTGTGTATATATATATATATATATATATATATATATATATATATTGATATAAAGCAGTTACACTTTAAAATGTTCTGTCTTTAAAATGAAGGACCAAAAACATTCTGATAAGTTGTCACCACACACTCTACATTCTCTTGAATGATGTGGTGCGTCCCCCACGAGTGCAGTGTATCTGCAAGTGCGAACACTGCGCCCTCTCGTGCCGGGTCGGAGGTCTCGATTTAGCAGCGCGATCGCCGGCAGTACCGAAGGCACTGCGATACTGATCGCGGGCGGCGCAGACGTGGCTGGCGGCGAGCATACGCTCGGGGGCCGGGCGCGATAGCGCAGGGGCAGCGCGGCGGCAGCGCGGCGGCATGACCGCAGGGCAGGCGCTGCGCATTAAGTGGCCGTTAAGCGCGCAGCAGCGCCCATCTGCGCGACGCGACGCGACGACGCGGGCCTGAGGGAGGGGGAGAGCTCCGCGGCCGGACGGAGTCCCTAGAGTCCCTAGATACGGAGAGAGTAACGCACTCCCTTGCGCCGCCGAATACGTAATTTTATCTCCAGTTGTCAGGACAGATCCAATTGTATTTCTGTGTGTGTGTGTGTGTGTGAGAGAGAGAGAGAGAGAGAGAGGGGGGGGAGAGAAAGAGCGCGTGAGAGAGTGCGTTTGTGTGTGTGTGAGAGAGAGTATGAGAGTGTGTGAGAGAGAGCGTGTATGAGAGCGTGTGTGTGAGAGAGAGAGCGTGTGAGAGAGAGTGCATTTGTGTGTGTGAGAGAGAGACTATGAGAGTGAGAGAAAGTGTGTGTGTAAGATAGAGTTAGTGTGTGAGAGAAAGTTAGTGTGTGTGAGAGAAAGTGAGTGTGTGTGAGAGAGAGTTAGTGTGTGTGAGAGAGAGTTAGTGTGTGTGAGAGAGAGTTAGTGTGTGTGAGAGAGAGTTAGTGTGTGTGAGAGAGAGTTAGTGTGTGTGAGAGAGAGTGTGTGTGAGAGAGAGTTAGTGTGTGAGAGAGAGTTAGTGTGTGTGAGAGAGTTAGTGTGTGTGAGAGTTAGTGTGTGTGAGAGTTAGTGTGTGGGAGAGAGTTAGTGTGTGTGAGAGAGTGTTAGTGTGTGAGAGAGAGGGAGTGCGTATGTATATGACAGTGTGTGCGTGTGTGTTTGTGTGTGAGAGAGTATGAAAGTGTTTGAGAGCGCGTGTATGAGTGTGTGTGTGTGTGTGAGAGAGTATGAGAGTGTGTGAGAGAGTTAGAGAGAGTGTGTGTGAGAGAGAGAGATTGGGAGTGTGAGTAATATACCCGAAAGTAATATAAGTGTACTCGAATCATTGTAATGCTTCCAGTTGTTACCATTTCTCCTCAACTCTTGAACGCTCCCTGCCGAGAATATCGGGTAGGAGGGTATTTAATGGCGGCAGCCGTCCAAGTGGTACCACTCTCTCCATGTAGGAATTCTTCCGTAGATGCAGCGAGTACCGTAACCTCATCGGCCACCGCTGTTAAAATCCTTTCACCCGATAGCCCCGCCAGGCATCAGTCGAGGGGGAAGACAATTGAAAGCGTTACTGCGAGTTTTGAGAACATTAATATTGGTTTTGAGGAGATTGGTGGTCCCCAACAGAGATTGAACTACCCTGAATGTCAGAAATGAAATGCTAGATTCGATGTGGGAAAGTAAATGCGTTACTCTCTGTATCTAGAGACGCCCAGCACACGCCGCGGCGTGCGCAAGTAATGATGAAGCCATAGAACCTGTGGGGTGCGCTATCGTGTAGGTACTGCTCTTTGGACTGGGGAAAATACCAGAACATAAATCCACACGTAGTGTGAAAAGTGGGGATACGAACATTAGCAGATGTACGGTAGGTCTGGACGGATCATGGGCCATGCCCGGGTGCTGACTACCCCTGCCTAGCTCTCCGCCGTACGCAGAAGTTACATCATCGTTGAAATGAACAAACAAATGTTGACAAAGATGATGCCTACTTTTATCATAATTTCAGTGTAAGTGATACTTCACAAACAGAACAATACTGAAGTAAAATCAATATTCTAGACAATACGCCGAAATAATTAGTCTACATCATTTATCTTCATTTATTATTTTAGGAATTTAAAAATCGTATGATTTCCGATTTGTAATCATTCGAATAACGTAACATTTATTTACAATTACCAATACGAAGTTATGATCGTGTGCTTCCAATTTCCGAGTAAATACATTTAGTCGTGCTGTTAATTGCTGTTTTTCGCGGAACTCTTTAAGGATATTTCGCGGAACTCCAATTACAAAAACGCTGGACCAGACAAGTGAATTGAAATTTTGTTGCGACGTCAGTAATTTGTAGTTAAATACAATGTTTTAATGTTATGAAGAAATGTTTTCATGGGTTTTATTCGTCAGACAATATTGTTGTATTCGTTTTATAATTAACTCACCAATGTGTCAATGTCAATAGAAATAAAGCGTAATATCGGGTTCTGAATACGATGGAACCGTGGTCTAAAAACACTAATATTAATTAAAGCACTGTTCGGAAGCTCATGAATATAAAACTTGCCCAAGTGGATTATTTGTTTTAAATAAAATAGAAAAGAATAATATGAAGTCGTGAAGAATATAAAGAATATGAATTCTTACGACACATATAGCCAGTAATGATATAAGGATTACGTAATATAATTTAAGATGTAACAGAAAATATAAGCACCTGGGAGTCAAACACAGAGGCTGGAGAAAATGACTGAGGTACAAGAGAAGCCTTACTTAGCTCTGGGTGCGGCACCCTCATCAGTATCTCAAGGTGATCATGGAGAAGCTCTTCAGTATGGAATAAAAGTGACATTGAAGGTTTGGAAGTTTTCACATTAATGAAAAATCGATCACTTTGGAGAAAATTGCTGTTGATCCTATACTCTGGTGTTGTTTGAAGTGAAGAAAGCAAATACAGCGACGCAATGACATAATGCACTGGAGCTCTGGAGCTCCTGGAAGCCGTCCCGCATCGTGGGAAAGAAACCCTTTAATCCCCACGATGAGTATCTCCATTTCTATTCCCATATAAAATATTAAAATGAAATCTGAATCATCTGATGAAGAGATTACGAACTTCATTTAAGATGAGAGATTTAGACAAATATTGATTGATTTTGTGTTTAAGTAATTTTATGTATTGTTATTAGGATATCTCCAGATGAATCATTAAAGTTTCGTATCATCACAAATTTGAAATGTTCCGTCTTTTTGACAATTCATATCATCTGCGATTCTTTTTGCCAAGTTAATTTCCTGAAAATCCAAAAGGGAGTATAATTCGTAACACAAGACTACCGTACAAATAACGATCAAATAGTGGGTATATTGCCTTAAATAATGACGTTCACAATGATTAAACTATATACTTTTTTTTAATTTTCACATTATATCGAAAATTTAAAAAATATTAACATGAGTAAATATTTTTATAGCATCTGCTATAAAAATCTAATTCGATAATGATAGTTTCTTGGGATAAAACAACATTCATAACTGTAAGTTTGCCTAGTAAACAAAGGAAAACAAGTACCGCAGAAATGCCCTAGCAAGTGACCTAGCAAGTTCGCTCATTAATAACTTTATCCAAATCCAACCTGCAGAATTTGAAACGCTAATGCATCCGGCAACACGCTGGTAATTCTTCGGGGACGAGACTTGCTACACGGACTGTGGCGTAAGTCCTTCCTACCCCAACCCTCTCGTTCCCGTCCCTTCTCCGGCACAGTGCACATCGCGGTCGTGGCTCTAGCGTGCATAATAGCGACTCCCGCGGCCACCCTTTTCCCTCGCCCTTCCCTCCGCTACCCCTAATCCCTGCCACCGCCAGCGCCGCCTCCACGCCCCTCCCCCCCTGCCCCCCCCCCCGCGCGGTGTGGTGCCGTACGCCCACGCGCCCGCCGAGGGAGACTTCCCCCCTGTAATTATTAACCGCCAGACGAGGAGCCGCGTAATTCTGTGTGCAGCCGGTTTGAATTTTGTAATTTCGTCTCTGATTTGCTCGCTCTCGGAATAACGAGGAGGAAAAGAGGGCGCCACTGGCGGAGTGCATACTTTGCTCTGTTCATTCCCCGTCCGCCCGCGACGGCCCTGTCTCGTTATATTCCTACGGAAACTACTTCCGCTGAAATATTTATTTGGAGTTGCTGCTGTAGAAAAGAGGCCGTGTAACGCGAGCCTGCGATGTATTCATGATGACCGAATTTCGAAAAAAAAATTCGCGCGCGGTTCGTTGTGGGTGTTTTGTTGCTTTCGGGAGTCATCGATTGCAGAGAATCTAGTAAACCGAAATTACGTAGAAACCAGAAGAGATTGTTGATTTGTGCGTGCTCCGGTCTGTTTCTGCATTGCTGCTTTCAGTGAATGTAATGCGGGAAATTGCAGAAATTTCGTGTTATAAATTCAAAAACATTTCCCCAATTGACACTACTGCCTTAGCGATCTCGGCCACCGGGCCGGCGGTTCATAAGTAATAAAAACTTTAAAAGAAAATTATGCTTTTGTTATGTAATTGATTTTAATAATAGTTTATTATAATTTTCTTAAATTATGATTCCATGGTCACTCCAGCTGGAGCTGTTTGTCAAATTAGAGCTCAATGCTAAAAAGCATGAGAATATAGAAACCCATATCTGCTTTGCAGTTCACCTAGTGCGGCAAAATCCGTGATAAAAGTCTCTTCACAATTCGTAATGTGTATTAAGATGGCTCACCTGTCCGCGTTAGCCGTATAGTGTAAAAGACAAAGGTCAAGTTTCCCCTGTGTAATTACACACAAACCGATGTGGCCCAAGGGGGGGGGTGAAGGCACCTGTTCATCGCCGTCGACACGAAGAGGAGGAGTGGCGAGCGAACCGCTCCAGCCGCTTTCACCCCGAGGAAGATCCTGGTACTCACTTCGAGGAGGCTGAGTCCACTCCAGAACATCATTGATTGGAAATCACCAACTAGCAATCCCTACCTAAGTCGGGATTCGAACCTGGATCCTACAGGTCAAGACGCCAAGGCCCATCCATTGAGCCACCACGGCTCCAGCAATATGGCTATAATAAGCCTTACCATACGTCCTTATTTGCTTACTGCGGGCATGAAAGCTCTCGTAACTAATTGCTCTCCAAAGTGGAGTATTAGAGCCCTTTGAATTCGGATTAAATAAAGACTTATATTCATATTATGTTAAAACAATTTAGGACAATTTCGAAGTAGATGACGTATTGATGGCTTCCCTGCTCGAATGTAACCCGGCAAGGAAAAGTAAAAGATACTATTACGCTTTATGTAAATTCCGTGGTTTCATATTTATTTGCTTTTTATGTAAATAGTTTCGAACAATTCAAATTGTTGCATTTAGTATAAAAATATAACTATAAGTACTTTTTAACATTCATTGCGTATACTCTTTTCCAAGATTGAAGAATACCTTGTTCTGAATGGTTAGTGACAGAGCATTTGTTGACGATGATAGTAATGAAGAAGAAAAAAGCAAGTAGTACTTCAGATGATCAGGCTTAGAAAGCTGACTTATGCCGGATCATAAAATAAGCCGTGCTCTAGCTACCAGAGACTTCTTCCGCGATAACTTTGCGTTAAAATCCTGCCACGTGGATTTGTCTTGTGCGGCACCCCAACGCGATACCACGCTCCAGCGACCCTTAGGCTCCCTGCGCCGAGCTCGTGGCGACAGCTGCCGACGCCTCCGCCACCTCCCCCGCCGCCGCAGCCGCGAGGCCAGAATCATGCGCGGGTCGTTAATCCCGACCGCGTCCGCGCCGCGGCGCCACTGCTGAATTTTTCATGGAAACGGTTGCCGCGCCGCCACCGTCGCCGCTGCCGCCGCGACGCGGTGCCGTTCGCGAGCTGCGGACGCCTATCCGACGCCTTTTGCATGCAAATGTCCCCGCGGCCCCGCCCTCCTCTCTGCCGCTCCCCCTTCCCCTCCCCTCTCCTCCCTCTCCCCTATCCTTCCCCTCCCGTCTCCTTCCCCTCCCGTCTCCTTCCCCTCCCGTCTCCTTCCCCTCCCCTCTCCCACCCCCTCTCATTTCTCCCTCTCCTTTCCCTCCCCTCTCATTTCTCCCTCTCCTTTCCCTCCCCTCTCCTTTCCCTCCTGTCTCCTTCCCCTCCCCTCTGCTTCCCCTTTCTTCTCCTTCCCCTCCTCCTCCTTCCCTTCCCCCTATCCTTACCCTCCCCTCTCCTTCCCCTTCCCCTCCTTCCCGTCTCCTCCTCTCCTTTTCCCCACCTCCTCCCCTCTCCTTCCCTACGCACTCTCACAGCCCTTCACCATTGACTCTCCCTATTCGCCTCGCGCCCTACCTTCTCTTCTTCTTCCTCCATATCCCCGCCTTAGACTCCCTTTTACTCCTCCCGCCCTCTCCTTCGCCAAACTCCCGTTCCTCGCACTCATTTCTCCACCTCGATCCTACCCTATCCCCGCAGCGATTGTGTTGATAAGCGTTGCGGTCATTGAGGATGGGGAAAGTGGAGGAGGTAGGGGCTACGGTGACAGAGGCGGCGGCGGTGGAGATAGTGCTGGGATGGGCACGCAGCGGCCGCTGGAGCGTGCCACCATGATAGGGGGGATGGTACCCCTCCTCCTTACACCTGCGCAAGGTGTTGAGAAGGAATGCGTTGGGGAGGGGGACTAGGTAGCACTTGGCGGGTGTGGGGGGAGGAGGAGCTCAATGACCAGGAGGTTGGCCTCTGGAAGTGCAGAGGCAGATGAGATGTAATGAGAAAACCGGTGAGTATTTCAGGATGCTAAATAAGACAATCTTGTGATAGTATGATTGTGAGGAAAAGAGGTCTGTGATTGTCACTTGTAGGACTCTTGAGACATTGTGATGGAAACTTCTGTTCAAATTGATGACATTTGAGTACTACGATTTTCACAAGTTCTTCGAAGAATCTTTTTCTCACTAATCATTAGACATTAGTACTGTAATAGTTTGAATTCCTGCAAAAGGGAGAGACAAATAGTAATTCAAAAATGTAAACAAACCGTTGTGAACAAAGTCGACTTGCGAGACATCACCCTGAGAACCCAGTCTTCATCAACTCACGCAAATACAAGTTTTCTTTTAAACAAATAGTAGCTAGCGAAGGGCGAAAACGCTCGTTCAGCTACGATACTTTGATAAACAGAAATAAATGCAAAGAGACACGTTGCGAAACTATCACAAAGAATTGTGATGCCCAAATGAGGAGAGAGAGAGAGAGAGAGAGAGAGAGAGAGAGCTTAGCGAGGCCTTTAGAGAGACTAGTTGTGTGATGAGTAGCAGTTTGTCCATGGAAATAGCAAACAAGAAGGTATACCAAAAGGTACGAAGACAGTAAGAAAACCAGGAGTTTGTATACCGAGTCCTTTCATGGTGAAGTTGACAGCAGGCCTAGTCTGCACGATTTTCGCATTCCCTGCGTACTGCTCTTGCCTAACCCCAATCGGCTTAAAAGCCGATGCATTATGAGGATTAGTATGTTAATAACCAATACGAAAACATTAAGAAAAATATTTTTAACATTTATTTTCGATAAGTAACTGTTTAATTGGAAAACAGACCTTGAGTTCTGATATCATAACTTTAGAACTAACTGATATATTTACTTCAATGTTAATTTTCAATTTCTACTGACAATTATATTAAATGAACCAAAACCGCAGTTCTATCATGCATGTTTGTAATTTTTAAACATTATTCCAGAACATTGAAAAAACGGTATTTTTTAAATATTTGGAAACCAATCTTTTTAATGCAGTAATTTGTCAGAATGTTTAATTTAGGTTCATGCACTAACTCTGTTTATCTAGTTTATTGTAGAACCACTGTCTTATAGAGAACTGGAGTTATGATGTTCAGCCAATGGACTAGTAGTCAAAAAGATTTCATTTGGGAAACTGGTTTTACAGTGTTTCATACGCTAGAATGCTCCAGAGTCATGTGTTCTTTTTCTGTGTCCATATGTTCCCTTAATTGTCTTCCTCCTAAATAAATTATATTTTGATGTTATCTGTTTTTGGCTTCGTTTTATTTCTTTGATTTCACACATTTTCACTACTTCGTGTTCGAATAGGGCGCATGACTCTAACGCAAGGCTTCATACTTTGTAGATACCTAAATATGAACAAAACAAAAGATCGTGAGTTTACTTTTGACTGGTTAATATCGAAAGTAATCCCATTATTTAAGAAAGGTTACAGAGAAAACTGTGAGAATTATAGAGCAAGTTGGATAGTGTATATAATATATACGCTAGAATACGTAATCAAAGACTGACAATAATTGCTGATTGTTTAATAAGCGAAAATTAAATGTGATTTAGATAGGGTCGCGGCACGATAGATGCCATATTTACTATCAAACAGATCGTAGAAAAAACATGAGAATTTAACGTGGAAACTCAGATGACATTTATTGATTTTGAAAAAGTTTTCGACAGCGTAAACAGGACGAAGTTATGGAGCTCACTTTTTAGAAGAGGTTTACCTTTCCATCTTATTAATGCCATCAAAAGTCTGTACCACGGCACGACAGTTGTTATTGATTCCGGCAGAAGGTTGACGGAAGAAGTTAAAACAAATAAAGGTGTTAGACCGGGATGTATTTCCCCAACTTTGTTTAAATATATTTTGACGACACTCTTCACAAATAGACACAAGTTTTTAACTCAGGAACCTTAAAATATCTACTAATAAAACTAAAGTGATGCCTTTTCATGAAAAATATCCTGTCAGATCAGAAATAGTATTGAATGGGAAGACTGGAGCAAGTGTCCAGTTTTAATGACTTGGGATGTGAAGTATCTTTTGTATTTGACGACGATATTACAAACAAATTAAATAGGTGTTTAAACTTATTTGTGGGACAATTCATAGAACCCTGAAAAATAACACAAGAAAAGAAATCTGACTTAAGTTCTATAAGAGTATGACAGTACTAGAATTGTTATATGGAAGCGAAACCTGGACCCTCTCAAAAATAGAAATAAATAGATTTAGAGGCGCAGAAATGAGATTTCGTAGAGATGAAAAGAGTGTACTCTAGATGACAAAATTAGGAGTAAAGAAATACGTAAAGAGTTACTGATATTTAGTCTTGAGAAGATTACTGACACTAAAATTAACTGGTGCAGTCATCTGGAGCAAATGAGCAGAAGCCGAATTCCTCGACTGGCAAGGGACTTCAAACCAGGCGGCCGAAGGAGTGTCGGCTGTCCGAGAAGGTGATGTTTTCCGGAACAGGCAGCCCTGTCTAATCCATGAAATGAAGGGGACAAAAAATCGTAGAAAATTATGGATTTCTTCGTTGTAAAGAGCATAAGATCAATGATCATGACTCAGTTAAAGAACAAAAAGTGAATTTTCTAAGATTTTTCATTATTTTTGGGGTATCGTATTCTTTAAATATAATAATTGTGCTCAGAAGTAGGAAGGAAGAAGTTTACATTGACAGTGGTGTTGAAATTGTGATCTCGCAAAGTAGCATTTCACCTTGACAGTGCGGTGTACCAAACTTCTTGCTTGACGTTTGAGAGGCACGTGGCAACGCCGACAGTGGTCTTCTAGTGGCACTTAACAGCAGCTCCATTGCCTGTGATATAATCTTCCCTTGTTGCTACGAACGTGGAATGAATTAATGAAGGAGATACAGCACCATACCAGCTGAGCGCTTCCGCCACCTCATTCGACGCCCGACATCAAAATTTCTTCTTAAAGAATTAGAATTAGCCAGTCTTAATAACAGGTATTTTTAAAAACTTTAAGGTAAGGAGTCCCAGAACTTTAAGGAAAGGAGTCTCGTTATTATTTGCAAGTTTCGAGGATATATTGTCCCGATCATCAGGTTGTTCTTGATGCGGTCTGGTTTGGATACCTATTGATAAAATAACTCTGGTCTGAATAGAGAACGAATGAAAACAATCAATTCTTTTTACACAAACCACAAAACAACACAACATTCTACTCTCCCTTACCTTCAAGATTGTTAAAAACACCTTATAGTAAGACAGGCTAATTCCAATTCTTCAAGAACATACACACGCTTTGAGTCCCGATAGCGTGTTCAGTCATCAGCGTGAAGAGTAAATCCTTCAAGAGTTAAAAATACCAAAATTTCTTCTCATTAAAGGTATCCAGAGTAGGTATAGGACTGAAAAATATCAAAAGTATGGGACTGAAATTTGACATGCGCATAAGATTATCCGGGAAAGATCAAGCAGCGGCAGTATAGCGCATCTGCATTGCCTCTGCCGATGTCCAAATGTCATGAACGAAGAATGATATCTACAACGTATAAGCACCAAACACTGAGAAGCGCCGGAACACAAGCTGGAGAAGTCTTGCTCTAGGAAACAATGCTAGGGATCAGCAGAAGGAACACAACCCGTTGGGAGAGGCAGACGGAACTGCTGGTACAATAATGGCGCCTTTTGGTGTAACCGTTAGCGTTTCGATCTGTTATACCCAAGTTCGCCGATCGAAGTCGTGAATGACGAAAAAATAGTTCGTACGCCTTCCTTTGGAAGAGAAGTAAACCGGGCTGTCCCATGTTGTAGATTTACTGCATGTAAAAATACCCTCAATCCTAAAAAAAGCCTCTGAGCTAAATTCAAATCGTCCGTTTTGTCGCCCGATGGGTACCTTCTTTCTCTGCGAGATGGCGAAAGGTGCGTAGCGGATTTTGCGTGATCGGGCGGAAGAGCAGCCTTGATGTCATGAGCCTCACCACTTAAAATGAGGCATCATTGAATTGAATTGAAGTATAGGATGATTGAGGCCGTCATGGATCCTGCACGTAGTTCCGATGAATGTTCCATTCCTACACGGTCGGGGAATAAAGGCGCAAGTGAGACAAACAAAGAAGATAAGTTAGTTTCCAAGGGTATTAGCATTCGTTTGTAGATTACTTTACACAAATGTAAACTATGAAGATTGTAAATATCTTGAGTAATTTATCTATTCAATCGTGATTTGTCTTTTGCATTAACTCAGCTCTGCTTTGATGAATGTAATGTACAACTAAATTAGATATTTAGTACTATATTGTGTATCTCTTTATCACTATTTATACCATTGTTAAAACGTTGCCCAAAACGCACCCATATCATTTACAAAGCACCAATGAAAATTAAGATTTATTAAGATTAAATAGTTGGGTAGCACATTAAAGCAAGGAATGAGACGTGACACCTCGACTATTATATAGTTTATGTTAATTAATTAGTTTTGGTTCACGAACTGATATATTCCCTTGAAACGTGTCCGCCATTGAGCTCGTACCGAAACAAAAAAAGCGAATTTATCCAACCCGGAATTCTTTGTTGAAGCTGCGTATGGCCCTCCCCTTCCTTTCTACAGAAAATTCTCAACTTTTGTGTTCCCCTATACTTACTCAAGCAACGCTCGAGTAACCTCGCACTACGCTCTGCATTGTTCTCCCCCACAGCATTTTTTAGTTATATTCTCTCCTCAGTGTGCAATTTCTCGAAAATATGTATGCGTATAGACTCCATAAAAGAAAATGTGAATATGAGCGACGCGTAGATTTCCTTCCTGGAGACTTTCTTCAGAAATGTTTTTGAGGCCTTCTTTTAAAATGCACCCTTATGCAAATTATTGAATTCGATATGTTAAGAGTGAATATTCAGTTCATGTACCGAAAATCTAAATAATGGGGTGTATGCTATGTTGAGGGAATTTTGTTAACAGTTGAACGAACGTGTAATAAATGGTTAAAAAATCATTCTGGCGAAATCCATTATCGGAAGAAGGGAGGAACGAAGAAACTGGAAATGCACCATGAATGTTATTCACATGAACAATGAATTTTCGTTCTTTTTATATTTTTTGTTATTTGTATACATGCTTACAAAGGACGATGATATTGCTCAAAGTATTACATCAACAAAAGAATCATGAATTTTGGGACAAGGAAAGTGGACGAAGTATATTACCAACCCCGCAGAGGAAGTAAAAGTTAAATGAATTTAAGCAATCAATATTGGCATGAATATTTGGATACAGTGGTTGGGGACTTTTCCCAAAAAAATGCCTTTTACCACTGTATTCCTACCGGAGAGATGGCTCAGGGCATCAATTGAAGTCACCGATAGCTCGAATTCAGTCGTTTTCTGGAGGAGAAGTTCAGCGGCCAGCTGCTCTGTTCGGGAATTTTCCATGATTTCTCCCATCTATTCGAGGCAAATGCCGAATCAGTACCGTAACAAACAAGCCACGGACCGCGTCCAATCCTTCATTCCGCTTCATTACCCTATCATGACCCCTTACTTATGTACACTTACAAGTACGTATATTACACCACTACATATCCCGGGGATTAGAGCTGGACCCGGCTGAGGCGGTGGTCAGCTGGTGGGAGATACCTGGTTGTGGAAAAACCCGCTAGCCGACGGGTTGGTCATGGACGGGGATCTCATCATCCAGCAGAGAATGATCACCACTACCTCCCGAGAAAAACACGCGTTACTCTTACGAGACTAATGACCTTAGTAGTTGACGTGCCCGGGATCACTAATCAATAAATAAAACAATCAATCAATATTCCTCGCATGTCGGAAGGAATCTCAAGGCCGGAAATGGGAAATCGAACTCCGAAATTATTTTCCTTAAATTTCCTTCCTCAGCAATCGATGACAGGAAAATAATAATTAGCTTATTATTTGGCTCAATAGTCAGCTAGCTCAATAATAGTTGGCTCATGGTTTGTATTCGTTCCACCTTCACTCTCCAAACTCATCGTTGGGCCGGGACACATATGGTGTTCGCCAGAGTAAAAATTGCAGATCGTTTATTTATAATCCTAAAGTTCATGGATTTAGCTTTACAATACAAGATTAATAAGGTTAATAAGAACGAAACAAAATTGTAGATTTTTACTACACTTTCTTACCGAATATGTATGAAGTTTGTTCGTAGCTTTATGTTTCGTGACTCTTCTTGGTGGTTGTGAACTATATTACTGAGTTTTACATCTTTCTGGAATAACAGAAGCGATATTTCATACCTACGATAGAAGAAAAGGATCCTTCATTTCGCATATGGCCTTCTCAGATTAATAAAAAAACAATGTTTTACAAGATATCTTTTAGTATTATTAGTTGGTGTTTCAAACACGAAATCATCTACTGTATAATTCTGTCACGTATGGCACATTTTCGGCAAAACAGAACTGTTACGATAGCGGGAGAACTCAGTCATCATCGAAGTTAAGCGAAGAAAAATATAGAAATAAATCATCGCAAAAGGAAAAGAATGTTATATGACTGTTTTTAATGTGGCTTCCTCCAGTCTCGTCGACAACATTAAAAGCAAACATTTAAAATGTGACATGTCCATTTGAAAAAAATTGAGTTCTTTTTTTTTAATAGAATTTTATTTTCAGGAAAAAACATGAGATGTGTTACATACATTAAGTAGTCCTCTATTTGTTGAGTTAAAGAAGGTGTGGAAAAGTGGAAAATTTGTGATATATTTTTAATTTTTTTATTGGAAAAGAGTGAAGTGCACATGTCACGATTTGAATGTTTGCTCCTCAATTGTGCGTTCTCGTTTCAACCCCTGCCCCCCCCCCCCCCTCGCGTGCTCCGCGCGGCCGTTCGCCGAGGCAGCAAGGGCTGTGGGCGGGGCGGGGCGAAAGCGTCGGCATCCTTGACGTCGTCGTGCGCTCGTTGGCTCGGGGGCGTTGCGGCTTCTGTGGGAGGTCGCGGCGGCGCGACCAGGCGGAAACGCGACGCCGGCGTGTCGGGGGGCGGCGCTCGCGCTGGCGGTGGCGGCGGCGGCGGCGGCGGCGGCGGCGGCGGCGGCAGCGGAGGGTCCAATTTCGGCGGCGGAATGCGACGCCGTGCTCCGCAGTTCAGACCCCGCCGCCGCGCCGCCGCCGCCGCCGCCGCCGCCGCCGCCGCCGCCGCCGCCACCGCCGCCGCCGCCGCCGCCGCCGCCGCCGCCACCGCCCGCCAACAAGGCCCATTCAATCCCGCAGTCGAGATATTGCGCCCATTTGTCCGGATAACGTTTCATCGGCGCGCGCCGGCCAGCCGACCCCGCGCGCCGCGCCTCATTTGTCACTGTGGTGGTGGTGGTGGTACGAGTGGAGGATGTGGGGGAGGAGAGGGAGGCGTAGCCCGCTCCGT
Organism: Teleogryllus occipitalis; assembly: GCA_011170035.1. Classification (NCBI taxonomy): domain Eukaryota; kingdom Metazoa; phylum Arthropoda; class Insecta; order Orthoptera; family Gryllidae; genus Teleogryllus; species Teleogryllus occipitalis. Next base: position 28,783 of record BLKR01000564.1, read on the forward strand.
TGCGTTGCTGTCGCCAGCACGACTTGCCTCCGCCGGCGATGTTCAGTCTGTTCCACGCAATCCTTCCCTTGTATCTCGTATCATTTGTATCGGAGGTCCATTTTGTTGATGTGCGGTAAGAATTCTTTGGAGGGAGGAAAGGTCTATCGGAAATTCTTTTATTTTCATAATTATGGCTTTGCTATATAATTAATTTGCGTGACAAAATATTTCTATGTCTTCCGGTGTAATCGTTACCACGAGAAAGTGCGTCAAGTTATATTTCCAAACTACCTTGATTTATTCGATAATATCCTACTTTGTGTTCAGCACTTGAAATAGAAATGTGGATATTGTTTTGAAGGGTCGCCCTCCTCTCTCCCGTCGAGGAAAGCAATATTATTGTTTATTTTTTATATTGATATTCTAGTAAGTATATACCTGTACTCGGTGAAATGTAAATACCTGTCTCTCGGTGAAATCATATCTTAAGAGATACATTTCAAATTCTAAGTTAGTCTACACTTAAATTCGCGTTTCAGAAACTTTCACTTTTCCCTGCACAACCGCTATTTCAGAGACATCATTAATATCGTTTTATATTATTAACATGAACTTGATAATTGTGTTTGAAAACATCCAGCCCGCTATCAAGAAACAGTTAACATCTTGCATTTCCATCAAATAAATATTCAATTTGTTTCGCAAGTTTCTTCAATCACGGTGTCGTGATGATACAGAACACTTGTGTTCGTTCATTCATTGGATTCTTTCAGATGTCAAAAAGTAAGCTAGTCAACGATAAGATAAAGTATTGAACTAAATCGTAGTGATTATCAAGAGAATAAAAATGGACCAGGTATCGTAAATGAAAAATTACTTTTATCCCTTGACCTCTCTCGATTATTTTTATTCTTTTGCGATCGAACATTTGGATTTCTCAAGAACAATGCACAGCAATAAATAAGGAGTTTTACGATATTAATCGTTGATAGTTTAATGAGTTTTTGCAATAATATAATAATAATAATAATAATAATAATAATAATAATAATAATAATAATAATAATAATAATAATAATAATAATAATAATGAATAACATGTGTGTCATTTCTTTTAGGAAACTTTATGCTAAGCAGTGAAATTTGTGTGTTACAGACAGCGACCTCTACACGGGGACCGTAGCCGACTTTTCGGGCATGGATCCCATCATCTACAGGGAGCCGCTGCAGACTGAGCAGTACGACTCCATGAGCCTCAATGGTAAGTCTCCGGGACTCGACTCGTCCAATACCTGAGTATTTGAGCGGGAAAACAGATTTTCTAAGCTTTTTCGAGAAAAAAAGGATGAAAGCGAAAAGGTAATATTGTAAGTTATATTATGTTTGTTAAACGTAGTTTAGGAGTGAGAATGAGAGTTAAGGTAGTTAAGAGAACTGTGTTCTAAAATATTGTTATTTATCGAGGAACCATATGTTAAATAGTTGCATTACATTCGGATTGACTGGTTGGTCTTTTTTTCGTGACGTATTGTGAGTTTCTTGTGTGAATAAGTCACAAAATAGGTAACAATAGTTTATAATAACGGAAAAACTAAAAATGTTAAATTTAAAAAGAAATGACGCCATAATAATAAGTCATAATTGTAAAGGATGCAAATTAATTCTCGGATAAAGTCCCATACTATTCCCAACTAAGCCGCTTCCTTTTCCTCGTCGTAGTGATTCGCACGCCGAAAGCAGCCTTCCCGTTCAATCGCCGTCGTATCCAGCAGCTCTTTATTCCGTGTTCCACGCCCACTCCTTAACCTCTCCACGTACCCCGCGGTGGAAGCGCAGCGCCGCCGGGCAACTGTTCGGGAGGACGCTGGTTCAAGCGCGGCCGGCGTGTTGGCACTTCTCTCGACGGCCGCTGTACGAAGTCGCGTGTGCAATCTCTTTGGGCAAACAGAAAAGGAGCGCTGCGCACACGCCCCGAGCGGCCGCGGTCGCGGCTCGGCGCGCCCCCTCCACTCCTCCTCCTCCTCTTCTTCCCCTCATAGTCCCGCCCCCTCAACCCAGGCCCCGGTCACGCCCACGCCCACGCCCGCTCCACGCATCGCCCGCGTGCCGTCGCCCTCCCCCCCAGTGAGAGCCGCGGTCGCCCGAGTCCGGTAATTGATTCCCGGGGAGGGCACGAGGACATACCACGCCGTCGAGAGCATACAGATGTACACTGTAATATTCAAGGCCGTTTGGTGTGTGCACTAGGGCCAGCTGTGTTTAAGCGAAGAGGAGAGTCAATCTTATGAATTCTGAATTGCGTTGTGCTCGGTGGCTTTTGGACGAGATTAAAAGTTGCTTATGAAAAGAATGTATGTTTTAACTGGTCAATTTCCGTTATCTTGATGTAACTAGTATATTGACGAAATTAAAAAAAAAATGAAGTTAAAATATTGTTTTGTTGATGTTCAACGGAAAAATATGAAAGAAATATAACAACTGAACATGATCTGGGAGCAAGAAAACACGGAGCGATGAGAACGTATTGATAAGCATTGCACAGACCTTATCTAGGAAATGTAATCATATCTAATATATATAATATTTTTGTGAAATTACTTTGAGTATTTTCATAAGGATATAATAAGTTGTTTCAATTTAAAATCTTTATTAAAATTACTCCAGTAAACGTCGGGACATATGAATTGCGGTCTTTTATTTTTAGTCTTTATAATGAAGTACAATAGTTTTGATATAGTGAAGTCCAGAATTAATTTACACGAATGATCTATGTAAGAGTAGTTACGTATGACTGCTATAATAAAATCATTATTCGTTTATTTGTTAGTATCAAATGTTTATTGTGAAAAACATCGCTGACATTGACTAGGGAGAAAAGCTATGTTTACTAAGGACAGTCTTCAGTGGAAAAGTAACGAGTGACCGTTTCAATATATGGTTCAAGATTCGCGGGGAAAGAGAACGAAAACTTCGAATAGAATCGGATCTTTAACCTGTAAAATCTGTTTTACCGCTAAATTGTAAAGGAATAATTATATTTCTGTCACTTTAAATCTTAATAACCATGCTGTTTCTATTTTAAATCTTCAGTTTTCACCTACAATTGTAATGCAAATTCGGCCAAATGTTCGTTTATTTGTTCCATTTTATCTTTCTAAATTCATTTCGCAACTCAACGTCAAATTTAAAATGAACTGAACTTTTTGGGTTGACCGCTAGTCCGCGCTGCAAACGCCTCCACAGAACCGATCGACTCTGTAAGCCAATAATCAGCGAAGCCATCCGGTCATCGTCACGCCCGTCATTGCTCGTTACCTGGAACCGGTCTCAATCTCACCCTATCATCGCCAAAACCCTTTCCCACGTCATCCTGTCGCGGGAAATGAAAATCTAACGAGCATGCAGAGCGCGCGAGGCGACGCGACGACCGATTATCGATTAGCCGAAAACCGCTCTCGTGGCCACGTAATGCGCGAAACATGGCACCGGGGCATAGGAAGCGAGCGAATTATTATTCGCCACCGTCCTCGTGTTGTTGATTGCGGTGAGTGATCCGGCATTTGTTTGCTTGTGGTCGGAGAGGTTTTTCCTTGATCGTTGAGCGTAGGAGGGGATTTAGGGGACTTTCGGCAGATTCGTCACCGTTGAATTCAACGTTCTAGCGAATATGTCGCTATCAAAGAACTCTGGTTACGGAAAATTGGGATGTGGGCATTTTTGGGGAATATTTTAGCGTATCCGTAGTAGTTTTACCCGATCAAGTACAAGTCGAGATTTTCTTAAATAATTTCCCGCGTGATAACTTCCGCATAGTTCAGTAGAAGCAGCGATTTATGTTGGCATCACAAGAAAGTTCGATCTTCACGGAATAAAATTATCAACTTCCCATGATTGTTTTGTGCTTGAACTTGGAAAATATTTCTCGTGGTTCTTTTTTCCTTTTATTATTCAAGTAAAATCTGCGTCTGCAGCCAACTGGATTTCAAACATTCCAATTGCATTTTTCGTTCTCCTACGCTTTGCCATATTACTGAAATCCTAATGCGATATGGAAATGGAGTTAAGTGAACAACGTCAGCTTCAGAATTCGTTTGTGATCTCCCTAGAACTATGTTCCATACTTATTTTTGTTTTGTGCGAACAAATTGGATTGGGAAAGGGAACATAACCAACTAATGGCAATTTTATTAACGAAGATACAAAGGAATTAGGCATTGTTCATTTTTTTTCCTTCTATGATGCTTTTACAATCGAAGTTATTAACCACCGGAAATCCGACGATATCCATTTCACGTATGAATCTGAATATTCTCCTTTTGTATTTGTAGTATTCGTGACCGTATGAAGTCGGGCACGCTTAACACCGTTTTTGTTTCTTTGTTTTTTAATTTAGCTCACAGGCGTCATTAAGTTTTTACAAAACGCAATTTTTAATTTACCTAAGATTAAACTTGAGAACTTCGAGAGCTTTGGCTGCTCGAGGAAGATGAGAGATCTTAGTTGAGAGTGCAGATGTTTTCCACTTCATCTAATGAATCTCTTTCAATCTTTTACAATATTTTCTTGCTGTATGGAAGGCTCAGTGTATATGAATAAAGAATGGATCGTTGATTAACTGAAATGTGAATAACGTTATTGTATCCGTTAAAAAATGTTGTTCGTGATTAAATTATTTTTGTTAGTTGCTACCATCTAAATTTCGTTCAATGGATAATAATGCTTCCGTTTGCTTGTGTTTCAGCACCCAACTTCGTGAGCTCCATGACGCAGGGAGATTTCGTCTACTTCTTCTTCCGAGAAACTGCGGTGGAGTACATCAATTGTGGAAAGGTATGGCGTCTTAACCAAAAGAAACTTTTCGACACGTCATATGAAAATTTTATTGTTATTTGAGGGGAGATTGAAGTTTAATAATTCTCTATTGGAGAACAAGTAAAAAAAGGAAAATAAAGTTGGCATAAAGGTTCCAATTCTTGTAAATACTTCGATGTGGAAAATATTCTAAAGTTTCAAAGTTTTCCCTTATTCTCGCACAGAAAAAAGGACTAATTTTGGGTATTTGTTTAGGGTGACAAAAATGTTTATATACGTAGGCTGCAAAAATTCTATTTTTTATTAAAGTTCTAATTTTTATTACGATAGTAATACCATCTTTTCCTCCAATAAAACAAAAAAATATCTACACTTTTTTTGCAGTTAGGCAATTATAACCCTTGTGTTGATATTATAGTCTCATAATCGCGTGCACACTACATTTAATAGATTTTTTTAGCTTGCATCCCTTTCCGGACTGAAAAGCCCCACGGCGTTCCGAAGAGCAACTCTGTCGCGCCGAGAGCGACATTTCGTAGAGAAGGAAGGCAGGGAGGCTTTAGTCTAATGACTGAATGTTCCGCGCGCCGCCATGAGACCCATTTCTCTCGCGTCACCCGCGAGTATTTTGTAAAAACCCGTTATTCGCGCGGAATGAGGGTCGTTACCGCCGACAAATGAACTTTTGCGTGCGAGCACGCGGTGCCAACTTCGCGCCCCGCCCCGCACTCCTTACGACTCTCCATTCCCCAACTCGCTGGCAAGGACCGCGAGCGGGGGTTTTCGTCTGTCATGCATGCGGAGTGTAAGGCTTTTGAGAGAAGAGAAGCCCTTTAAAAACGTTGGTGCGAAGTCGCAGCGAGTGTGCGCTGTCCTCAGATGAGCAATTCGGGATCTCATTGCTTGCTACTCATGTGCTCAGTGCTCCACCTAGATGGACAGTGACTTCATCCATGACCTCCCACATTTCGTGACAATGGAGGCGCGACAATGGCGGCGGCAGCGGGTTTTGTTGTTGTTGTTCGTCGTTTGTTTTTTTTTTTTTCTTTTTTCTTTTTTTTTAAGCGCTTGAGAGTTGAAAGGCATACGATATGTCTGGAGAAAACCTAAATAAACATATAAAAGATGCGATGGCGTGTCTGAATTAAACCCTATTTGTTTTGAATGATATTGATTACAGATATCCAGCTGGTGGCCTGAAATCTTTTTTTTTAATTCTGTAGTCATTTCGAAACTTCTCTTTCCGTTATCATTATTGGATTTTGTAATAATGCACCAACGCATCTTTGCGTTTATGGAGATGGAATTAAAAATGTTATCTTGCTTTATCAAATGTTATTATCATTTCTTTGATACTACTGTGAAAATATAATAATGAAATTGGGTGGGTAAACATTCTAATATTGTTTCCCGGTTATTGACAACCCTGTAGATTTAAACACGTGTAAATAAATTGCGTAGAATATGAAATAGTCGATTTAATTTTAATTAAACTTTGATATTCTTTATTTTTCTGACAACCGGCGTTGAGGAGCGTGTTACCTCGAATCTTCAAAACTGTAATAGAAGGACCAAAAAAGTTTTATCTTTTGTATATTGCGGCGTAGGAAACATAACTCGCTAGATAGCTACGTCGAATTCAGTTGCTGTCTGCAGGAGAATTCTGGAGGCTGGCTGGTCTGATCGGTAGTTTTCGTGGTTTCTCCAATCAATACCAGGCGAATGACGGAACAGTACCCTAAAAAATGTATCAAGCAACCCCTTACTTACCCCCTCACACTCACACACGCGCCCACACACACAAACACACACACACACACACACACACACACTAACAATTCTCTATCGTTCGTGTCAGGAGACGATTCTGCTGCTGTTGTGCTTCGCTGGTGGGAGATACCTGGATGTGGAAAACCCCATAGCCAGACGTGTAGGTTGGTACCAGATCTCACCATCCAGCGGGGGAGGAACACAGCAACCTCCCGTGATAAAACAAGCATTACACTTACGGGAATAATTACCATAACATTTTTTTATGTATCTGGAAGCATCAGTCAATCGATCAAAGTTTAAATATGCACCGTTTCAAGAGTTATGCACAACGGTATCGTGCGGTGCACTAAATGCGTGTTGAAGGTTGCTTATGCACTTGCTGTTTTTAATACGACGTTTGTGGGGGTTATACAATTTTAAATTGTTGAAATGAATTGGATAAACACCCTGTGTTCTAACGCGTTCAAGGAATGCTCATTTATGTCTTAAGGGTAGAAACTGTTTACAAACCTAGTGAAATAATGTAGACTAGCTGGCCCTTGCAATTACATCAAACAAAAGGAAAAACTGTAGAAATGATGCAACAGAATAATACTACGTATTCACTACACAGAAAATCGAAACTTCCCAAAATGTTTCACGTCGTTCAGAACTTATTCTTTAAGACTAATGAAGCGAGGGATATTTACAGATTCTGGAACAACACAATCACTATTCACTGTGACCCCAGAGTTAAACTCTCTTGAAGATCTTGTCACAACCAAACGACTTAATGAACAAATGACGGTAGATGAATTATCATTCTATTGTAGTTTTTCATTAAAATTTAGTGTTTGTAATGGAAAAGCGATTAATAATAACAAGCGATAACACATCTGAGCCCATTTTCTTTCATTTGAAACAAAAACCACGAAATTTGGTTGAGTAGAATGCTCAAATTTCTTTCTTAAAGAAGATCCTTTGTGTTTTAAATACAAACATATACGCTTCTTCCAAACATTTCAAGACCACAAATTTTCCGTCGCATCGTAACGCCACAGTAGTTCCTACCTTCTTGGAAGGAGTTCTAGTTTCCCCGTAGAAACTAAAAGTCCGCTCAGGGCACAGCTGCAGGGGCGCCGCGCTGCGGAGCGGCCCGTGACTGACGCCCATCACGACGCGCGCCCGCCGCCCAATTGCCGTGTTTGGGGAGTAATTTGCGGAAGAAAAAATTCGCCTTCTCACACAGACGATTAGCTTCGGGTTTTTTTGGTGCGCTCGCGCCAGGAAATGGCCGCTCCGCGTTTGCCGTCGTCTCCGCCTCCCTCGCCTCGCCTCGTCCCGCCTCGCCTCGTCGCGCGTCGTCCTGCTTCGTCCCACGAAGCGCTCGTCCCGCTCCGTCCCGCTCCGTCGCGCTCCGTCCCGCTCCGTCCCGCTCCGTCCCGCCCCGTCCAGCCCCGTCCCGCCCCGTCCCGCCCCGCCCCGCCCCGTCCCGCCCCGTCCCGCCCCGTCCCGCTCCGTCCCGCCCCGTCCCGCTCCGTCCCGCTCCGTCCCGCTCCGTCCCGCTCCGTCCCGCTCCGTCCCGCTCCGTCCCGCTCCGTCCTGCCACCCGACTCCTCGGCCCGCCTCGGAGCGTCTGGTGGCGACTGGCACGGAAATCCAGGCTCTGGAAGAGAGAGAGAGAGAGAGAGACCAAGCCGCTCTCTTGTCTTTGTAGTTGCGAGACGCACGGTGCTGCATGCCATTTTCACGGTGGATTTTTATTATTAATATATTTGGTTTATTTAAAGTGAAAATCAGTCATAAATGGTATGCGATGTATGGGGGAAAAGTGTAAGTTGCTATGGTGGCATCTGCGCTGTACCAATACCTAATAACGGATATCCGCTGAGACAAACTAGGCAGCTGCGTAGGGGCCCAACCTCAGAAGGAGCTCTATATAGTTGTATATTGATAATAGGGGTCCTAATGAATTTTCAAACAAAAATATTTTTAGTTCATCGAAATTCGAAATCGAAAATTCGAAATATGATAGGAATTTTTAAACTAATTTACTAATTGTTTATCGTTTTAAATATATTTGTTTTCTTCGGATTTTAAAATATTTGGACAACTGGAGTATTAATTGCATATACGGTAAAATTATAAAACAATTATATGACAAATTATAAAATTGCACATGCATACGTTTAGAGATCTGGCAGCGTGATTTGCAGAGGTCTTTTGAGCCAACTCGCCCGCATATATAAAAAAAAAATTAAAAAAGCAACTAACAAATGCCATTCCCTGTATGCATTTTTGTTTGTTAGATTTCCTTTTTGTTTATTAACTACAAAAGGAAGGGCTCCAGGTTTTTATTGCCTAGAGGCCGTAGATTTTGTCGTCGACCCTTTCATTACCTACTATTACTTATTGCTACTTAGTAATATATGCAATTGAAGGTACACTATGGAAGAGATGTTAGATTATCTGGGTTTTGAAGAATTATTTTCCCTTCCTGGATTTGTTCAGTAGGAATACAAATTCTCGGAGCCAGCATTTCAGAAATATTTTAATTAGTATAATATTCCAACAAATTACAGTGAAAAAAATTGTCTTCAGTTTATACATTTTGTGGGTTTTCATTTTTTTTCAAATAGACAGTGATAGCGTTCCATTCATTATGTTAATGGGATTATAAATTCAGAAGGGAAGGTCTCGAGTGTAGTTCTATTTTACGGTAAATGTGTGGGTGAGTGTGTGTGTATTATATATGTCATACCGTATCTGAAGATGATCTTCAGATATTTTTGAAAATCTTTCTTGGAATTGTATCCCTAGTGAAAGATTTGCTGTGTCTGGATGGCGCATTCTATCTCTTTAATAAACCAATTCCATTCGACCTTTTTAACTTTATGAATTAATACTTTGCTCTCCCGTCACTCTTTGAAGTGATTTTCAGCTTTAATAATTCGCAGAACCCAGGTTTTACCCTTTCCGTCTCTCGTGGATGCTTATTACGAGGAAGTTATTAATTCAACTCTGTGAGGCTCTCCCTTTCTTGAAAAACATTGAAAAATTCGAGTGCGTCGATGCCTACTCTTCTTAAATGTAACGCGTCTTTAATTGGATATTCGAAATAATTATATTCTCATATTTTGCGTTGATGAAAAATTAAATGGGTGATTTCCAATGTAGTTTTCTTCAGCTGCTACGCCGAGAAAAATCTGTACGTAGAAAACTTTGATTAATCAATTTCTCTTTGTTTTCAGTTTCCACTGGTTTATTTCTCTCTTTACTTTATTACTTTCTCTTTATTTTATTTTGCCTTCCAATTACGAATTGTGAAAAGTCGGAAACAAGAATGTTGTTCAAAGACGCAGTGTCGTGTAATTCTCCTAAGATACGGAAATACCAGCTGTTTATGAAGATTAATTTGAAAGGCATTGATTTCATTGACGTTACAGTGCACCAGGGAAATTATCGTAATGTGAGAACATAAAAATACAAGAAAATACATATACTTTTAATATGCAAACCGCAATCAGAAACACAACCTTACGGTCCATTATTTCTATATAAAAATGGATGTTGGTGTGTGTGTGTATATATATATATATATATATATATATATATATATATATATATATATATATATATATATATATATAAAGTTGGCACATCTATGTTTTTTTACCCAGAAGGCTTATGTGCTGTTAATTTTGTTGTAACTCGACTAGATGCGCAGTATATCAAATTAAATATTCATGTCAAATGCAACCCGCAACACTCGGCAGCTTGTTTGAATCTATATCGTTAAAAAACTTCAAAACGAAGCGTTCTAGGACATTATAAACAAAAAAATATTAATATTGAATGCCTCAAAGAAACGTTTCTCACACTGTAGTCTACAGGATGAGATCTTGAAAGAGCCAGACAGAATGAGACAAGGACAGATAGACGAGAGAGAGAGAGAGAGAGAGAGAGAGACGGAGAGAGGGAAGGAGAAAGAGGGGGATGAAGCGCAGAACGTCTGTCGGGTTCCGCTAGTAAAATAAATAAATCCAAAAACATTACATGCGAGGGGACTGATTGTACGTGTGTGTGTGTGTGTGTCCGCAGGCGGTGTATTCGCGCGTGGCGCGCGTGTGCAAGTACGACCGCGGGGGCCCCCACCGCTTCCGCAACCGCTGGACCTCCTTCCTCAAGTCGCGCCTCAACTGCTCCGTGCACGGCGACTTCCCCTTCTACTTCAACGAGATCCGTGAGTACTGCGCTCGCGCAAGGCTATGGCGCCTCCTAAACATCCTTGAGGTGGATTACGCTGAAAATGCAGGGCTGGATTTACCTACAAGAAAATAAGCAATTGCTTAGCCCCCCCCCCCCCGTCCATAGGGTGGCCCGCGCCTCGCAAAAAACTCATAAATTGTTCAAAAAATATGTTATAAAATGTTTGTCTCTGTAAATAATTTGTTATATTAACATAAAATGATTAATAATATTAATAATTAATATGAAAGCATTTAAATAAAAAAGTATAATAGATTATGGCATGTTCAAATCTAAAAACAATTTGTTAATTTTCATATTTGGACAAACATTTATTCTATTATAATCAGTTTTCAGTACATCTGAAGGATTTTTTCTTCGTGTTTCGTTTTTCCACCCAAAATAGTTTTTATTACACAGGAACAAATATTTCTGGTTATCAGATTTTGTCAACAACACTCGCTGCTATCATTTATGTTAATTCAACTCATGTTAGTAGAGGAGTGGGCTCAAGAAAACGTGCGCGCATAATACACTATCGCGCTGTGGCGATGTGCGCAGAGTCGACCACGGAGCTGATCGAGGGCACGTACGGCGAAGTGACGGCGCAGCTGGTGTACGGCGTGTTCACGACGCCGCCCAACAGCATCAGCGGGTCCGCGGTGTGCGCCTTCGCCCTGCAGGACATCACCGACACCTTCGAGGGCAACTTCAAGGAGCAGGCGCAGCTCAACGCCAACTGGCTGCCCGTGCAGAGCGTGAAGGTGAGACGTCATGCCCCGCGCCACTGCGCTCTCCTCAGACCCAGCACGCCTCGCCGCCCGGACAGCGGGGCTTGGCGCTCGGATCGGATGAACTCGATTTACACGCTCCTTCTGGGGGGAAGGATTTCGGAGTGTTAGCGAACGCACCCACGCGCATTCATGCTTCTGAGACAAGGAGGTTATAATTAGGGAACGGATTTTCATGTAAATACATATTTTTGCAGGGACAAGATACCTGCATTCACTAATATTTTTTAGACTTAACACGACATTCTGAACGAATTGAAACCATTTTTACTTTACATATTTTCACATATTTTGGTATAATTACATATTTTTACATATTTTATCTATAGCTACATATTTCGTTACATTTTAATATATTTATAGGTTGAAAATGAATATTTCACTTGTGATGTTCGAACTATGTTACTTGAAAACTAACTTAGTTACTGAAATACTTAAAAAAATGCGCAGTGCGCTTGTACTAACGCCGGACAATCGCTACTAATTGCCAAACTTATCTCCCCCCGCCCCACTGCTTCTTGGAAACAGCGTAGTCGGGATCAAGGATGAGCGGATGTAGTACGTGAAGCAGAAGGAACTTCAACCACGTGCTTACTCGTGTTTCATAGATCCCATGCGTAATTCGATAAAAAAAATCAGATCATTGTCTTATCCCTTTTCTTGAGTTGGGGTGGGAGTATGCTCCCTTTACCACCACCACCCTCCCCTTCTATCACAGGCTACACGGTACTCTTCACTTGAGCTCCGGCTCATCGTAAACAACATTGTATATAATACGAAAGTATTATATATTTCGGATGAAACTAGCGATTAATTGCTTTTGTAGATGTAAAACTTTCATTCAGCCTCTCTGAATCCATGTAAAGTTCATCCTCTCTGAATCCACAATAAAGTCCGTTCTGTAGTTATTAATATATTATAACCTCTTTGTTCTGAGATGCTGGAAGTGACATAGCGCATGCGCGCATTTGCCAAACTCCGGAAAAGTTCGTCGAAAGGAAGCGTGTAGGCATATGAAATTAAATCGAGTTTTAAGGGCCAGGGATGGATTAATACATAAGCAAACTAAGCCAGAATTTACCCCCCATAATAAAACCTGTAAAGACCCATAAGCTTTGATGCTCTTTTAATAGTACAACCTTTAAGTTTTCAAAACTTGTGCAGCGGAAAACATATTCTCTGCAAAATAATGAGAAAGATTTTGATATCTCTTTAAGCTTATCACTTAAGAATTTGTAATTATTTTCAAATGAGAATACGATAGTTCTGGTTATCTTTTAGTAATCATAAGAAACATTCATAAAAATATCCTTGGCTGAATCATCATTTTTTTATCTTAAATAAGTCGTGTTTAAGTCAATGATAGAGAGAGTTTGAAGAAAAACGGTATGATAAATAGTTTTACATATTTATGGACTAAAGTTTAAATAAAAATGTTGATGGCTCCTATGCATTAGGGATCCTAATAAAGTACTTACAGTGCTTATTTGTAATAATACACTACTGTTTGATTAGACAGGGATGGATCCAGAAAGTTTCTCAGTCTGTATTCACTCCATAAATATTATTTTTTACATAATCCTAGTTTTTTTAAATACGTGAACTTGAAATTTAAAAAGAAATATTACACAAGATAATAGCACTCTATGATGATGTCATTGAGTTTCACAATGTTCAATTTAACACTCTTGGTGTTTTAAAATATTATTGTAAAAAGTTTACTTTCATTCAGGTTTATTACTCCACTCTGAGTACATATGTTTAAGATCCCAGAAAAAAAAATTGAAATATTGTACATTTGTAATTTGCAAAAATTCTAAGAAGATTCCTAAATATGTTAATTCAAAATCAACAATAATCACTTGGTTATTAATACAACAGAAGTTAACTTATAATAAATTGAAATTCAAAATATCTTTACTTGTTATGGTTAACGATATTATTTTATGAATATATATATAGCAAGTTTGAAAAGAAATCATTAACAATGATTTATAATTTATTGTTCACAACAAATCTTATATTCGTTTTTGTAATGTGATTCAATCAGCAGTGGTTATTGTTTAAAATAAAGTTACAAAAAAATTGAAGAGGGGCAATCACCATCTCCCCATCCTCCCTCGAACAGCCAGTGTTAAGAAGTCATGACTAGGTCCTTATAGGATGCGTCTTAATATGAGCAATAGAGGTTTATTCTAGATAAGAGTGACAGAGAGATCCTTTCTTCAGAACACTACAAACAGCTGCATTGTTTGAAAGTAAAGTAAATGATTACAAGAATGTGCACTTATTTCAAAATTTGATAGTTGTTTTCTACTGTAATAAACATTGTATTTGCTGCATATTTTCATAAGTATTTTTTGACTATACTATGGGGAACAATAACATTGCATCTCAAAATGAAACTACTTAGGATTCTTTACCACTCTTAAATTTTAGATTTACCGTATTTATTGAATCATCTAAACACATTGTGGGTGCCCAGCCTTTGATGCAATGAAGTGAGGTTGGTGCAAAGGCAGTGAAATGGCAAGAGGGAAGGGTGGGCCAGGTTGCGCCACTAGCCATGTCCGTGCCAGCAGGTTCCTGACCCCCGACCGGGCCAGTGTGTCAACGACTCCCGCACGCTGCCTGACTTGACCCTCAACTTTATCAAGACGCACTCGCTCATGGACGAGTCAGTGCCTTCTTTCTTCGGACAGCCCATTGTTATTCGCACCAGTTTTCAGTAAGTGGAAATGAAACTTAGTATGAAACTTATTTGTAAACATACAATTAATGAACTTCTTTCTATGTTCTACATGATTTAGCACCTCATGTATCAAGTGCATTTTACTTAAACTTCAATTATTTGAACTTGTATATTCTTAAAGGAGTAAGTAGTGAGACTAACACCTCAAACACAACCCCTATTGGGAATTTCGTATGTCCTTCATTGTTCTAGTTGAAATTTCATCACAGTTTAGTACTTAGAATATTCTTTTGAATATAATTTATATTAAAATATTCTAAGTGTGCACTAGTTTAGATTTTCTGCTTATCACAGTTATCTTTACCGCTAAATTAACATACCTCAATTCACATTGAATACAAAACATTTGGAAAACTCCTCATAAAATAACAATATAATTTTGGCTTATGTCTAAATGTGATGAACTTGCAGTTACAGATTCACCCAGATAGCAGTAGATCCCCAAATTAAAACGCCTGGAGGCAAACCGTACGACGTTCTTTTCATTGGAACAGGTATGATGCATAATTAAAAAACATTATTTGACTGTATTTGCAATTCATTGTTTATTTAATTGGAACTTATTTTCACTTTAACTTGTTTGTATGAATTTTACATTCGTTGATTGAATCTCAAGAAAGTATTTCGGTAAGAAGGCAGATCCAGAAAGTATTTCGGGCAAGGGGTATATTTTCAATTAGAACTATCTGCCCTCCTACAAATATTTTTTAAATAATAATTTATTAACTTTTAGTTTGAAATGTAAAAAATATATATTTATAATGGGAATACTACTAGTATTACATTATTAATTTGTAGTAATGGTTTGAAATTACAAAATAATATTGACTTTGGGAACTGTGCTTCCTACCTCTTGTATCCTCCACTGGTTGTCTCTCATGAAAGAATGTAGAATTTACATCATTCTTGTTGTACAGGGATAAAATAAATGAAAATTGATATTTTCAGACAATGGCAAAGTCATCAAAGCAGTGAATGCTGATTCTGCTGACAGCAATACTGAAGTGAGTCCTGTTGTTATTGAAGAAATTCAAGTGTTTCCTCCTCATGTGGCTGTACGCAACCTCAAAGTCGTGAGAGATTCTTCTTTTGATGATGGACGACTAATTGTGGTGAGCGACAGTGAGGTGCAGTCACTGCGCCTGCATCGCTGTTATAGTGACAAAATTCTTTCTTGCAGGTAAGAATGTAATACATTGCAACTGAATTTTTGAATAAACCCTAATTTTGTGAATTATATTCTTACAATTAATTGATGAATTACATTATTATGATTAATTGATGAATTATATTATTTCTTGCAAATCTTTTCAATAATACACATTTTCTCAATACTAAGAAGTTTTGTGAAGGCCTATATTAACAAGTTCTAGCTTAATTTATGGTTTCATTAATAAATATAACAATTAATTTTAAACTAATATCTTGCAACATATTTGTATGACCTGCATATATTTGTTTAGTTTCCTTGCTCTTAGTAAATTTTGTAGAATTTATGTAATAAATAAAATGCATCTTAAATTGCTTATAAATAAATGTGTGAAAGAATATTTGGGAATCCAAGAAAGTTAGTTTTCTCATTCTAAAAACTTTTATTGCAGTAAAATTGTCGTTTGTGTTTTCATGAAATCAAAAAAAAAATTGGAAAATCAGGTTCATGAGATGTTAATACAGCAGTGATAAAATAAATCAGCAGATTGTTACAAAAGAAAAACATAGTAAATCATGCACATTATTTGAATGGCACTGTTTAGCTAGAGTTCAGATAGGAATTTCACATGAATTGAAGGGCTTTTTAAGGAAACTTTGTTTTTGTTTTTCTTTCTAACAGTATGAACATTATACTGTTGGACACTATTTTCACATGGTTTGGTTGTTCCTTTAATTAATGTACATTTTAATAATCATTTAAGAGATGAATTTACCTTGTCAGCTCAAATATTCTTTCCTCTAAAAGGAAGTGAAATTGAAAGAAATTTATTTAATGCTCACAGAATTATTACTTCATATTAATTTATATTCTCAAGTACATTTTTCTATTAAACAATTTGCTGAAGTCCATGTAAGTCTTCACAAGTTATTGTACTGAAACTTCACATTAGCATAATATTAAAATTGAGAGTTAAAACTGCTATTTTTCTTTACATTGAGATAATCTTACAATCATTAATTATGTGGAAAAGGAGGTATTTATTATTCTGTTTTTTCATAGTGAATGTGTTGCACTTCAAGACCCGTATTGTGCCTGGGATAAACAGTCCCAAAAGTGTCGCTCTGTAGGTGCTCCTCGATGGAATGATGAGAAGTACTTTTATCAGAGCATTTCCAAGGGAGTCCATTCTGCTTGTCCTGCAAGTATGTATTTTTCTTGGACTTTACCTTGAACCCCCTTTGGGAAAACATATTTTCACCGTCAGCATTTTCATATATTGATATAAAAATTAATTATATTAATTTCCCTTTGATGACTCATCATTTGAAATTTTCAAGAAATTAACCATTGAAATAATATTTTCTTTTAATGTTTCCATCCAAAATAACATTTACTCTACTTACAGGTAAAGTAATGGGTAAAGATGCTGGCAGTGTTGGGGGATTGTCATCAAGCTATCCAAAGTCATTTAATCACGACTCTGGTCGTTCAAGCAAAGATATACAAGGTGGAGAAGTCATTAACATTATGCATGATGAAGAAGAACACACAGGTAAGAATTTTAGTTCAGTGACCAAACTAAACATGCTTATAAAAAACTATAACGGAATGTAATAGCACTATTGCTCCCTCCTTGACATGCAGTAAGACAATACATCCCTGTTACAAGAGAACCTGCGTTTAGAGATAAATACAATACATCCCTATTACAAGAGAATCCTGCCCATAAGAAATAATTTGGGCTAACCCAAGACCTGATGTATACAATTTGGGCCTTTCCTCCCCGCAAGTAAGAGACCCACTTCTTAGAGTTTCCCACCTATAGAAGATATAATATTTGTTCCAGAGATTTTTTCTTTGATTTCTTTCCATGAGTAAATCTCAGAAGTTGAAGTGACAAATTTTCCCATGTCGCAATCCAGATTGGTTGCAGTGATTTTACCCACAAGCACTTTCAATCAGAAGAGACTCCTGTCTACAAAAATAGGCCCCCTTCTAGAAATAACCTGGAGTTCACTTGTGAAAGATGAAAATCTGCTTCCACTTTCCCTACAAATTGATTAGTGGAAGACGCTAAGTTATGTATCATGCCGTGATTGTGTTCATGTGAGCAGGAACAGTGTGAGCTGTGTAAGCTCATCATCATTGTGTACTTTAATGAACTCTTTACCATCATGGTGCTATTTGTGTTGTTTGCATGATAAAAAATTGTCTCAATAGATTTTTTTTTTCTTTTGAAAATTCCAATTTTGATGGCTTTAAAAAGGAAATTCATACCAATATCAAAACATTTTGACATCTTACGTCAAGTCAAGAACATTAAAAATATAATATAACCTTATGTAAAGATGAACTGAACTTTCATTAACAAGTTCATCTTAAAAGCGTTTTCACCTACTAGGCAACTAGTTCACGTTTCCTAATTTTACAAGAGAACCAAAAAACTGTATAAAACCTGTTAAAAGACAATTTTCTCTTTACAATGGCCAAGGTGTATTTTTACACGATTCCTGGAATTCCCCCATCCTCAGTTTTCTTGAGGATTGAAGTTCGGGCACAGGACATGACACGATTGTTGTTTACAACATCACTAATTTTCATTTTAATGACTGAAAATTTGGTGTAATGTAGCCTTACAATTGTTCTGAAAGTAATTGTTTTAAAAGGGATCAATTAAGAAAATTGCCATCTGAAAATTGCCAAGGGACTGGTTGGTGGTTGGGATCATGAATGTTGAGGGTTGGGAAGTGTGGAGGGTTAGTCTGTTAAAAGAGATTTACATAGAATGTATGGGTTTCAGTGTCTGTTCCCAGATAAATCAGTTTTTGAGAGGGGTGGTTGTTTAATAGAGAGGTTTCTCTGTATCTTATAGCAGGATTCTATGTACTTGTTACCAGTCTTCCTTCATTTCTTAAAATCACATCTTTTTATTAATCTATAATATTAAGATACAGTGCAAGTGGTAGATCTGCTAGAGTACATGGTTTAATACTTTTGCAGGCCCAGAGGTCAGTGCAGCTGATTCGCCAATGCCACAGTATTCTGTAGAGACTTTAGCAATGGCAGTTGTGGCTGGCTCGGTGGCAGCGTTGGTTGTTGGTTTTGTCACTGGTTACCTGTGTGGTCGCAAATGCCACAAAGAAGAAGAAGACAACCTCCCATATCCCGACACTGAGTATGAGTATTTTGAACAAAGGCAGACAGTAAACAGGTAAAGGCCTATTCCATTTAAATGAAATGAATTGTATTTAATTACTTTTTGCATATTTATTTCTGAAACATGATAATCTTTCAAGTACTTTGGTAACAGTTCCTGTGTGGCATTATTTTTGTTAGTACTGGACAAAGTACTTATTTATTTCAGGGATAATATAGGTAGGGGCTGTATTTAAGCTTCTTTTAGTACTTATTACACTGTTGATGTTTTGTGTAAGTATTGTTGTCATTCCACCTTTTAATTCCTTGTCTCTTTTTATCAAGCCGACTGCAACCAGAACCAAAGCTGTTACCACAGGAAGAAGTGACCTACGCAGAACCAGTGTTGGTCCCCGCCCCAGGGCCCAACAAGCTGAACTCCCCCAAGAGCACCCTCCGGAAAGCACACAACGCCAACCACGCCGCCGAGACCCTGTTTCAGTTCTCCGACAACTACACCCCCCCTCCCCGCGACCCCTACGCGCACCAACGAGGCCGAGACAACTTCGGCACCCTACGTTCCCAGCAAGGCGACGGCTACCGCGGCGGCGGCGGTGGCGGTGGCGGCGGCGGCGGCGGAGGCGGCGGCCGCGCCCCCCCGGGCAGCGCCGGCCTCGTGGGCGACGGTTTCGGCACCACGCGCTCCGTCAAGAAGGTGTACCTCTGAGAGGCAGGGGAGGACGGGAGGGGGCACCGCAGCCTGACGCGGCCACGCAACCGGGCTGGCACCGGCGGCGCGAGGCACCGACAGGCGGGGGGCGGCGCTAGCAGCCTGGGGGGCTCGCACCCCCTCGCCACGGCCACGCCCCCCTCCAGCTCGTCCTCGTCGCCCTCGCCCCCTTCCTCCTCCCCTTCCCCCCCACTGGTGGCCATGCATTCCGTGAGCGGAGGGGGCGGCAGCAGCCCGCCCCCTTGCAGCTACATCTACAGGACTTAGCAGCTTCTAGCCTGGTGCTAGGACAAGCCCACTGGCAGGTAGAGAGCCTTTGTCCTTTACTGATCTAAACAAAATTTCAATGGAACTTTGTTGCTTTTTCTAAAAATAAAATATGCAACCCGTCTGGATATGTCAGTTAATTAATTGTGGGTGCTGAATGGTTTGAAGCTGTGACAACTTATGAGTAACAAGATAACAATGGATTTTACATTGTTGAAAGCGTAGTTTGTCATTAGTTCGACTGTGTTGATGCTAAACGGTGCTAGTTGCATTTTAGCAGCACCGGTTGGGACTCTGTTATTTCCTTGTTGGACTTTAACCAGCAGTTCATGGATATCAATTAATTTTCAAGTTGTCACCATTGTAGAATAAGTGCAGTGTAGTGGGGAAGTAAAGTGACAACATTAGGGAAGAAACAAACTTTTTTTTCTCTTTCAAGGTTTGTGGACTTTAGTTAGCAAATACGTTACATTTGTTAGAATTATGAACATGAAGTGTCATAAGATGGTGATATTTTCAAGAGACTTTCTGAAGCTTCAGAAAATAAGAAGAATGAATATTTGTGAAGCAACCATATTTTGCAAGCCTTGGAATGTTGTGAGTTGTGGTAGCTTCTGCTACCATGGTGTCATTTAAATTGGAGAGTGTAACAAGTATATTATGGTTATATGTAGATCATATATCTTCTTATATAATGCTTAAGTCTTCAAGCAAAGCCTCTTCATGTGATTATTTTTAAGAAATGGACTCTGGATTATTTTATGTTTCAGTTTTATTAAAAATTATGATAAATTGTGAAAATACTCTTATTTGAATGAACATGTTGTTCTAATGAGTGAGTCTGTGTGTCTGTGGGTATTCTGTGCAGCTTATTTTTGCCATTGTGTACATATTATACATACTGTGGATTTCAGCTGGTTGCCTGCAATCAGCAGGTGAAAGCGGGTTTTCCCATTCATTTAAGAAGATTTCTGGCAGCTAGTAGTGTTAATGAAACGCAAAACTACATTAAGACTGAAAGAAGTCCATGTTCCAGTTTATTACTCATCTTATATCATCACAGTGATTGATATCAATATTTACCATAGTTATAAATTTATTCTGAAAGAAAAACAGTACAAATTCTGCTGTAATATTTCTTTTTTTTTTTTTTTTTTTATTTAAGAACAATCCACCTTTCTGAAACTTAGTAGTGTCATGAAATTGGAATACATGTGTTTGAGTAGGAAAGTGAAGTAGGTGAAGTGATAAGTGACTTATTAATTTGTATTTTTCTGTTTTTGATGCTTCAAACCAAAGATTGTTATTGATAACCCCAATTTCAATTAGTATGTGATAGATCTGATCAGCAAGAAGATAGGAAATATTGGAGCATTTTGGTCTGTGCATTTGCCTTTTTAAGGAATGCTAGGTGGAGCATCCTAATTGGGACAGAAAGATAATACTAAGAAAGAGGAAGTTATAGTTGGAAGAACTCATTTTTCTGGCAACATGTGTACTTTGTGTTCCTTGTAGAATTCAAGTGAAACTGAAGAACTAGTGAATATAACGTTACTATTAATGTGAAAAAGTCAATATATGAATGCTCAGGTGTTTGCGGTAATACTTGAAGAACTGTTTTGTGTTATACTTGAATCAGTTATATAGCAGTGATAATTCTTGAAATAATAGGAGACTGTTAAGTATAAGTTATGAATGCAAAATTTAATTATGTTAAGGAAGAGAATCATCAATATTTTTCTTCTTTAATATGTTCTAGTCTAACATTAAATATCATGTTCCAGTCACATTGGTATGCTTAAATATTGTTAAAATTGTGTGTTGTGGGCTCCTGTAGAGCAAAGAAGACTGCCTGCAGACACGAGCTAAAACACTGTGAATTCCACCTTTGAGACATTATTTGCATCTCGTGATACCAATTTCCTTATGAAATATGCCATATTGGCCTGCTCTAGAAGAACTTTTGACATGTGGTTCCATAACCAGAATGAGCAGTTCATTAATTCTGCTTACTTGATTATACATCATGAATTAAAAAAAGGTAAGCATGAACCTTTGCTCAAAATTGATGAAGTTCTAATATTTCCTATATTGTGTATGATGCTGATATGTGTTAATACTCAAATCTTTGTTGATGAAGATCTGACATATTGTATATAAATATACACACTATTTAAATATTTTTAGAATTGTCAAGGATACAGAAAATATTGTATCATTTGATTTCCAATGTTATGAATTATTTTAAGCAGAAGTTTTAAGAAGTAACGTACTGTATAAATAAAAAACATTTTTAAATATTATGCTTCTTCCTAAACGCAGGGCCAGCTAAGCTATTTTGTACTGTATAATATAAATTTTATAATGTGGAGACTGTAGGAGCATCACAAGTATCCATGAACTGTAGACATATGTTTTCCCTAGTTTGCCAACTAATTAGGCAAAGTGTTACTAAGAGTAGACATGTATTTTAACAAAGAGAAGTACTGATGGTAAATTTCCCTCCCCATGTTACAGATTGTATAGTATGTACCATGTGCAATTATTATACATTATTCTAATGTGCATTAATAAGTCTAAAGAAACAGAGTTTTGGGCCGTGTCTCTCTATCATGTCTTGTTATTATCATCGAGTGTATTATTACGGCATGAGTACAAAATTGCCTTTGTTTCCAATATAGTGATTGAGCTGTCCTGCCCTTGAAATCAGTCTTTAGGAAGAAACTGCCTTTATTATTAAGTGTAGCAGAGAAATTTTTATATTTCATCAAGAATATTTAAGTCTCACCATATGCTTTTTGAGAATTGATATCAATTTGCATGGACTAGGCTATATCACATAGCTGAATTAATTCCGAACTGTGATTTCATTCACTCATTCATGAATTCATTACATTATTTACATTCACAATCACAAGTTCATCCATCCATTCTGCCAATACTGTGTAGGTGGCAGGTCACCAAGACATGCTATTCAGACATGGCAGGGAAGATCATCAACCAAGGTCATCATGCTACTTGTCATGTTTACCAGCACCTCCCTTGCAACATAGAGTAGCAGGTTTGGGAATTATTTTTTTTCCAAAACATTAAATATTCAGAGGAGAGTATATTTACATAATAAATAAAATAATTACGTCTTCAGCAATTATGTACATTAATGTATATTGCCAACTTTAAAACATATTTAAGAGTGAAGTCAATTTTATTTTTGTCATTCATTCACTATATCTTGTTACCTATACATTCTTACGTGTGAATTACGAGGAGCACTTTTTTAGCAAGTTGATGATCTTAATCACCATCTTCTGGCAGTCAGAAAAGATATATGATGTAGAAGCGTCCACAGTAGAAACAGAGTAGAATCCAAATTTTTTCCATAGTATGAATCTATACCCAAGTGCATTTGCATGTTCCTGCAATTCATTGGGTGGAGATGAATGAACCAGTCAGCAGATCAGTTGCTGCATCAGATGAATATGTTTTCTTTATTACTGAAAAAAACTTCAAACTGGCACAATATTGAAAACAATACTAGGCCTACCGTGTAGAGTGTATTGATGATATGCAGGCTTTGAAATTATTTTTCCAGCTTGTTGAGGAAGCTGGTGTTATGTAGCCTCATTGTGGACTTCTGTGCCTGTAGACTACTTGTAAAGAACTTGATCTTTTTGTATAATATAGTCAACGTAAGTGATCAAGGTAGGCATGGTGTGATAAAATGCATCTTATTATGTATGAAGGCTCATAATTGCAGATCTCATTTACAATTAGATTTTTTTAGAACAATTTATGATGTAGAGAGCTACAATGCCATTTTGTATCTGTGCAAACATTATTCCAGTCCAATTCTTTGCATTGATAGGGTAACTAATTAGAGAAATATACTATTGGCCATTGAAGTTCTTGTATATTTTCTTTCATAATGCCATGACAGCATTAGTGCCATCTGTTTGTCTATTTTGAACATATGCTGATGTGACTGTACACTTGATCACCCTAGTACCAATATTGATTCTGTTTCAATTAATGTTAATATAAACTATTATATATATATGATATATATATATTAACTGCCTATGTACTTGCAGTGTCATCTGTACAATTTTCTTTTGTAAACATAATGTACTGAACCAATAATTAATAATAAATGAATTTGATTAGGTAAATCAGAATGTATTTCACAAGTACTGATTGAATTCCTAATGAATTATTTTCCAGCTAACAAACATAACATGATATGAAAATTGAATATATACTGTACATTTTCGTTGAAATACTATAGCTAGGTATTGATTAAACATAATGACCTAAGATAATGGACATTTCTTGAAATTTGTCTGAGACGATGATACAAACAATATTATTCCATCATTTAAGATGTAGTATTCCTTGTATTGATATTTATCTGGGTCAATATGTGACATTTTTTATGCACTAAAATATCTTCTATTGCTGTAGTTGTAATGTGCATGTATGTCCGTCCTTGTGTGTAAAGGAGTATGAACAAATTCCAATGTTCATGAATGCAGATGTGAGTTTAATGTTTGCTTGGGATTTAGAATGAACACCATAAAGATGTAGAGCTGAATACTGTATTATTAACAAATTTACTTTTCTGCCTAATATCCTTTCTTATTTTTGCACGATTCAATTTGCAATTGAGATTGACCCAATTCATAGGAAATGTATAATTAAGGAGAGTTTATAAAATGAAGATATATATGCTAAGAAATATTATGATAATAAGACTGTGGTAGCTAATTCATATTGTACATAAATTAACTGAATGTGAATTAAAGCTGATTACTATTTATCCCCAAAAATGCACTTGCAATGTTATCTTTGCATACTTTTTTCCTTTATAACTAACAAAACAATTTTATTATTTTTTCACACAATAAAACTTGAAAAAATTATGCAATAAAACCAAATTCTTGGTCAACAATCATGTTTTCGATTTGATTGAGAATGTTGTAATTAGTTTCATTAAATGTATTTAATCTGAGTTCACCAATGTCAAGAAATAGCTTTGGATTATATGTAGGAAAATAGAGAAGTTGACAAATGTCTGCAAATATACCATTCTAGTGTTGTAAATGCTCTTACAGCATATTCCCAAAATATACACAGCCAAGAATAATTTTTATAATGTTCAAAATTATGTCAAAACATAAATTATGATCACAAGATTATTTTCACGTGGGGCCTTACACTCTTTTTTGGGACAATTTGTTTTTATATGAACTGAAGTATGAAAACATTTCACCTAGTTTGTGTACTCCAGTATCTCTTCCAGGGCAACTATTTCTAAATTCCCAGTAATCTCTTTAAATTGTTATCAAGTATAACAACAAATTTTGCATTTAACAAAATTTTATGAATATTTTTAGTGTATATTAACAAACAATCATACAGTGAATCACATTTTGATTATAATTTAATGATTTGTGATTATGAAATGTGTTTTTTGTAATAAATTTTATGATAATGGAGAAAATTCAATTTAGTATCTTCACAATTTTGTCCTATTTGGTCAATGGCACCATATATTTAATACAGACAGGATCAGTAAAAAAAGAATGCTATACTCAATGACCAGGCAAAGAGACCTAGAAGGCTCTGAGGGTGTTAACTAATCTATTCTCTTTTTCGGTAATTTAACCATGAAAAAACCTTCCTATAATTATTTTAATTTATTTTATTTATATAAGGTACATTCTCTACTACAACACAGACATGAAAGAAATGAAGGAAACATGAACAAAAATATATGTTTTTTTATGTGTGAATTTTAAGGAAATTCAAAACAAAGGTGCAACAGTGTTTCCACAAGAATTATGCAAAAAGTTAAAAGTGATCCGTTATTTCAATTTAATTAAAAATCTCATTGTGTTCAGTGACCTTTATTCTCAGTGTGTATCATTTTATTCTGTGAATGAATCCCTTAGACAACTGTCTTGTTTGGCATGGGAAATGTTCAATGTCATATGCTATTTTTCCATTGCAGTTTATTGTTTTTTTTCATAAATCTTATAGTAAATATATTAGATACTTCTCATCTTGAAATTCGAAGTTTGTGATGGATATTGAAAAAATGTTGTTGATTTTGAAAATATTTGTTCATAGATTTCAATGTTTTCTAAAGAGAACACCTAACAACTTCAAAAAAACTATTTCTGTGATTGAAACCTGTATCGCACAAAAATTAAGGTAAAATATAATGTATGATTTATGCTGTACCTTTTATATACATTCAATGTACATAAAATTCAATAATTCAATAATTTATACGTACATTACATTCAATCATTACTGATATGTGAGTGATTATCTCCAATTTGCAGTTGACAGTACACTTCAATCACAGTTCTGTGCATGAAATCAATAACCTTCATTACACATGCTTTATCTAATATCCTCAGTATAGAAATGGATAACATAGACATATGTTCCAATATGAATATGGAAAATCTTCAAGGCCAGACTTGCAAAAAGGATCAGTTCAGATGAAAAAGAATTCGTGATTATAAGAACAACTTGAAAATATTTATAAACTAAATTCCTAAATGCAAAACCCATTATACCTAAATTACAACTCAAACAGATGTTCCCTCTTGCAGAATTTAACAAAAATTCAAGTGTTATATGTGGAAGAAAATATGCTGAGCAACCAGGACGTTATTTTTTAGAATGTTTCCAGACAGTTTTTCTGAGAAATTTAGTAAATGTGGCTGCACATAATTAAACTTGAATATTTATAAATTTTCTGGTGAAAGGTTTTCAAAAATCAAAGCAGATAAAAAATGTTTAAAGTATATTACAGGTGAAAGGAGAACATAATCTTGAACTTCAGGAAGCATAATTATCTCATCATGCAATAAAAGGAAGAGACGTGCATAATCATGAAGACTGTAATTTTGTCATTTTTCTTTTCACACACAAGTTTTACTAACTTCTCATCTTAATATCAGTATAGAATCTCTTTTCAGAAGATCAGCATGGACCTACAATTTGTGTGTTCATGATAGTGCAGGTCAGTCACATGCAGATGTGGCTTTAAGGGAGTCAGAAGAAATTCTAATTACTTGACTTTATAACCTACCCCCATGAAAAAAAGCTAATAATTAAGAAACTAAGCAGTTCAGTTACAGAGATAGAAACTACATTAATACCCTAATTTTATTCTTAATAAATAAATATAAATTCTTAATAAATTAATGATATAAAATTACTTACTCCCCTGGTAGAGTATATATGATAAAGTGTTTGGAGATGCTATGCCTAGGTGTGCACAGTGTAAAACAAGAAGTGGAGGTGGCAACTACACTTTTGGGTCCCTTTCTCCAATTTTCAATCAATTTTTGAAATTCATTTTTGAGCAGTTGGAGGGATCAACTCTGACAGCCACATTTTTTCTTATTTTCATATAGTTTTAGCTGAGCTGCATTTTTAGGAATTTTAATGGGGCATCAAAACTAAACTGGCTGTCTTTCAAAAGTAGATTCAAAAGTTTCTTTACTTTTTTGGGCCCAAATTCATTTATCATTCTGTAGATACATTTTGTACAATTTCCGATTTTTTCAATACTTTTTGAAAAATTAAGAATTATTCATATATTTCATGCCACATTTTTTTAAATAACATGTTTAATTGATTCCATGAAGATTATAGATAGAGCTCAGAAGTTTGGCAAAATGTCCTTTTTTATTGTTAGGATTTTATGACTTTTAACAATATAAATCACTTATTGTATTTCTGGAGTTGTTTTAATAGATTTTCATTTCGCCTCTTTTTTCCCTTCCAATTTTAGCTAATTTTAGCTTCAAGCCTTTTTTAGTATATTGCCTTTTTCTTCCATTTTCATCTTTATTTTCCTGCTTTCTTCTGGCACCAATCTCGATCAAGCTGGAAACATACCTGCAAGCCTGGACAACATCAAGGCACGTTTTGTCTTTCTGTGGAAGTGGAGTCTCTGAGATCAGGTAGTGTTCAGAATCTAAATGAGAAGAAAGATGTTATCAGTCATGTTTTTGATTTTTTTCATTGATGCTGTGAGGCTTAGTTAACTCACAAGGAATCCCTTTCTACATTTAAATATAGCTTCCAATCCTTTTTGAGGACAGCTCTTTGTATTTGATGTATCCTTCTCAGTGCTGGGGATTACACAAGTGCGAAGAACAAAAATTATAGTTTTGTTTTGATTGATGCAAATTCAAGATACGAAAGGGAGTCCAGAAAAACATTTCATAGAGACATAGTTGCAAATAAAACAGATTCTTAGCCAGCATACTGAGTGGTTATGTGCAATGGAAATTGCCAAGAAATTATCATTTTCTTCCACGTATGTAATAATGTAAATTTTAGAGTTAGAATAAAAATGTTAATCATTTGAATTATTAATTTTTTAACATTCCTTTTAAATTCTGATTTTTCATTGTTTACATGTTTTTTGCAACTCTACTTTAGCTTGCCTACTTTATTGCTTGCCTACTTTACTAAAAATAAATGCCTTTCTGCCTACCCATTTTATGTAAAATAAATGCCTGAACTTCTGGGCTCTACTTATAAAATTACATGTCAAAACATGCCCTTTGTAACTTGTCCATTATTTATTTGGGAACTGAAATAATCGAAATAATTACATTTGGGAACTTTAAATAATCGAAAATATAAAGTACATTCAAAATGTGCAATTATTTTGGATTTGGGGCAAATATCTACTTCTGCAAAAACTGAGAAGGTAATTCATAAATAACAAATTAATTTTTTACTTTTTCCCACTTACTCCAGAAAACGGCAAATTTTCGACAGAAAAACTTATTGTTGGGCCCTGGTAACGAAGAATTGGATAAATCCTGTTCCTACAATATATGGTACATTACTTCCTTTAACACGAGGTGTAGACGGAATCCATGTTTTGCGGGTCCTAGATACCGAAAAATCGATTGACGGCAAAACGTCTGTCTGCTCGTTCATCTGCGCGCCCGTCAGGCGATTTTTCCCAAAGTTGATATTTCCCGATCGTTTTGAACGAATTCAAGGCTTTGGGAGTGTCAAATGAATATTTTGATTTGTCAGGGTACTTTACGTGAAGTCTGAAAAACATTTTCAAAATTTTCGTAAAAATAACCTCTATTTTTACTTTCTTGTATACGTACGTATATACGGAGTAATATACGCAGTATAGGTAATGCCGCGCGAAAAAACGGCGGATTTTCGGTACAATTAATTGCCGTGCCCTGACAACGAAAAGCGGATGAATCCAATTGCTAAATTTAGGAAAAAAGTCCCCAAACATGTGTAGCCAGAATCGCTGTTTTATTGCTCCTTGACGCCGAAAACCCAAAACGTCCGTCCGTTTGTCTGTCCGTCCGTCTGTCGTATGTGAACAAACCTAGTGCCTACACGACACGTACGATCTT
Organism: Teleogryllus occipitalis; assembly: GCA_011170035.1. Lineage (NCBI taxonomy): Eukaryota > Metazoa > Arthropoda > Insecta > Orthoptera > Gryllidae > Teleogryllus > Teleogryllus occipitalis. The sequence goes on from BLKR01000564.1 coordinate 57,830, forward strand.
TTCCAAATTGAAGTCCCTGTCCATCTGTCTCTAGTCGAAATTTTGAAAAACTTTCTTTAAAATTTTGTATAATACTATACATGAAGTACATACAATAGTAGGTACCATCCATGAATTTTCGAGTTTCTCAAAAAGGCTCCAAATTTTTTCTTTAAATTTCTTGATAGAATAGAGTAAAATACACTTATAAAGGTGGCGTAGGTCCGATTTTCACGACTCTGAACTCTGAAGTTTCGAAAACTGCAAATGTTTGGATTTTTTCGGCGTCTTCCTACAACTATGAAATTGAAGACAAGGATTTTTCCTTCAAATGAAATTTGTTTTCCATAAGTAGTTCTTCCATTAAGGTAATTTACATTTTCTTGAAAATTTTAGTAGTTTTCTTGCAATGGAGCGTGAAATATTTGCAATTTTTAAAAATTACAAAAACCAGATTTTCTCAAAAACGGCTCCAAATTTATTCTTTAAATTTTTGGTAGGGGTAGTACCAAATACACCCTATCCGATAATATAAACTTCACATTGCTCTATTCTTTTGTATTTTCAAAAATCACAAAAATGCATCTTTTTACTTGTGTTGCACGTCGGTAATATTTATATTAGAGGCAATTTCTTCACATTATTAGATTTATGAGTACATTTGCTTGAAATAATGTCGAATAAAGTTTCCCGAAAACTCAACAGTTTTCTGTAAAAATGAGCTTTAAATTACGCATTTTCAGAAACGCTCTAACGCCATTTTCTCAAAAATGGATCCAAATTTTTCTAAAAGATAGTGCTAAATGCACTGTTTTATATGACGTAAAGTTCATTTTGGTGTGTTCTTTTGTTTTTTTCAAAAATTACACAAACGTCATTTTTTGAAATACCTCTCAGTCCGTTATTCCATCGATTTGTATGCATTATTACAATTGTGAGTGAAAGTGCTTCAAATGATTTCAAATGAAGTTTCTCGAAATCTCATTAGATTCCTGTGAAAATTAGCTTCAAATTTTGCATTTACAGTAATGCTTAATCGCCATTTTCTTAAAAACCGCTTCAAATTCTTCAATGAAAATTTCTATTTAGGACGAGTGTTTACTCGTCTTTAATATTCTTGAAGTAATAATTCGGTTGTACTACTAGGAATGCAAAAAGTTGAGAAAATTTCCAAAAATGTACTTTGGGCGACGATAGATGGCAGCTGGCCAGAGAATGGAGGAAGACCTTAAAGTCAGATCAGACCAACGAAATTAGAAAACTATGCTACGAGGAAGTCTGTGTCAAGCACGTCTAGTTCGGCACCTGCAGTTACTTTCTCTACGTGATGCTGCAGAAAATCGATTCTGAGATTGCAACACAACATGTTTTGGGGACCCCTGATACCGAAAAAGTTTTTATTTTCAAAATGTCCGTCCGTCCGTCTGTGAACACTACTAGCGCCTGAACCATACGTACGATCACTTCCATATTGAAGAACCCTTGTCGATCTGGCTCTAGTTCAAGCTTTGACATTTTGAAAGACATTCTTTAAAATTTGGAGGTACTTTACATGAAGCCCTCCGGACATTTTCAAAACTTTCTCAAAAACGGCTCCAAATTTTTTCTTTAAATTTCTTGTAATAATAGAGTAAAATACACCTATACAGGTGGCATAGGTTTGATTTTCACGGTTAACTCTGAATTTTCGAAAATTGCAAAAGTTTGAATTTTTCGGCGTCTTTTTACAACTACGAAATTGAAGGCAGAGATTTTTACTTCAAGTAAAATTTGTTGTGCATAAATAGTTCTTTCAATAAGTTAATGTAAATATTTTTGGAAATTTTAGTAGTTTTCGTGCAATAGTGCGTGCAATATTTGCAATTTTAAAACATTACATAAACAAGAGTTCCTCAAAAACGGCTCCAAATTTTTTGTCTTTCGGTGCCAAAAGAACCCTATACCATGACATAAACGCTATATTGCTCTATTTATTTGTTGTTTCAAAAATTTCAAAAATGATTTTTTTTTTTTTTTTTTTTTTTTTTGTTTCTCGCGTCGGTAATATTTACATTAAAGGAAATTTCGTACCTTTTAAATACCTCTCACGCCGTTAATATAGCAATTTCCATCGATTTGTATGCATTATTACATTTGTGAGTGGATGTGCTTCAAATTACTTCAAATGAACTTTTTCGAAAATTCAAATGATTCCTGTGAAAAACAGCTTAAACTTCGCATTTACAGTCATGCTTAGTCACCATATTCTTAAAAACGACAACGAATTTTTCAATGAAAACTTCTATTTAGGACGAGTTTTTACTCTTCTTTAATATTCTTGAAGTAATGATTGAGTTGTACTACTTTGAAAGCAAAAAGTTGAGAAAATCTAAAAAAAAATTAACTTTGGGAGACGATAGCTGACTAGAGAATGTAGCTAGACCTTAAAGCCAGACCACACCAAAGAAATTAGAAAAAATTGGTACGAGAGTCTGTGCCATTCTGTAGCATCTCTAGTTTGTTTCTTTTTCTTTCAAAAATTACGAAAATGTAATTTTTTTACTTGTCTTTCATGTCGCTAATACTTACATTAGTTGCGATTTGTTGGCAGTATTGTATTTAAGAGTACACGTGTTTTAAATAGTGTCATATAAAGTTTCTCGAAAACTCAACAGTTTTCTGTTAAAATGAGTTCAAAAATCAGCATTTTTAGAAACGCTGAAACGCCATTTTCTCAAAAATAGTTCCAAATTATTTTTCAAACTTTGCCAACGGATAGTGATAATGGCACTGTTTAATATGACGTAAAGTTCATTTTTGTGTATTCTTTTGTTGTTGTTTTCGTAAATTACGCAAATGTAATTTTTTTATATACTTCTCACGCCGTTAAGATGCACATTTCTAGCGATTTGTAAACACTATTGTATTTGTGAGTGGAAGTGCTTCAAATGACTTCGAATGAAATTTTTCGAAAATTCAAAAATTTTTCTGTGAAAAAGCGCTTCAAATTCCGCTATTACAGTAACACTTAAACTTTCATAAAAACGACTCTTAATTTTTCAATGGAAATTGTTATTTTGTTACATTGTTGGTTTCGGGGGCGTGCGGTGATTACATTGTATACACCAGCTGTTAGCGATCAATGAGCTTCCCCCTACACTACCGTATACGAAGTAGTCACGCAACAGGAGATTCTTTATCATAACTATGAAACACAAAATGTTTTGCAAACAAACAATTCCAACATGCAATTTATTACTCCCTCACTAGATGTATTTTCATGAAAGAAAAAGTAAACAGTAACTTATAGAACTGGAAAATGAAATCTGCTTCCTACAAATGTTACAGTAATCTAAGAAACTAAACTCCATTCTCATTTCATGACTAGCCAAATACTGCATGGTTGTTTTGTGTGCTATATATCCTCAAGCAGTGATGATTCAATAGGCTTAAGTGGATAACCTTTTTTTTCACTACTTGTTTCGACCATAGGTTTTTATTCTTTTTACATTACGCACAGTCCTGCCAGGCACACTGACTTTCTTAAGAGTACGGAATGCTATTCGAAAATTCGGGAAATCTAGTGTTCTGATCACGTGTGTCAGAACAACCTTTCTCTTAATAATTAATAAAATCTTTTGGGAACATTCTGGTTCACTCTCTTTACAGCGGCGAGAGAGACATATATGCCCCATAATCATTATATAAATTATAAACTTCTCGACAAACGCTGCATTAATTTATATGGACAAAACATGCTACTTAATAAAATGATGATGAATTGATGTAGCACTGGCATACGAGTAAATGTGAGATGCCTTTTTGCTCTCTGGCGGGGAGTACTGTGATCACGAGGCAGACGAGGCCTCGCTTTGAAGCAAAGGACGGGGAGAACCGTCATCTATTCCTAGCCCCCTGGGTTCAGTACATTATCTGCGAAGCCTTCCCTCCGATCGCCGCCGCCCCCCCCCCCCCCACTCCCAGCGAATAAGATGCGCGCGCAGCTCGGAGTCCCAGCGAAGGTCACGGTGGGGTTGCGTAGTGAGCCGGCGCAAAGATCGCAATACAATACACAGTGAGTGCAATATTTTTGATCAATTGACATATGGTTCATTGTAATTGTAATTCTCAATATTCATCACATTCTCTTTCTTGCTTACCCCAGCAGACTTTCGAATTTCCTTAGAGGGTGTCAGAGGCTGACCGCCACGTGGGAACGACAAAGGCCGGCTAGTACAAAGCCTTGGGGAGTTGTGAACCAACTGTAAATGGGGCTATGCCCCTCCTCCCGTGATGCGAGACTTGGAGGAGTGGGGACTGACCCCCCTGTGAGCGACCATGTGGTCCCAGGAGCCACACGCACTTTTCAGAGAAGCTAGGGAGTGGGGGATAACATGACCGGCAAGAAGTTAGCTGGCCCGGGAGGCAGAGAGAGTTCGTTTCGAGATTACCTCGCGTGCGGACGTAACTGCTGTCCCGGAGGCGGAAGTGTATTCCTTGTGACACTGCGAGTGCGAAGCACTGGGTATCAGGGCACATGCGCGGTAAAGCGTCCGGGTGGAGGATGCACTAGCCTGGAGACGGGGAGCAGTGTACGTAGGAGTCACGGAGGAAGATTACGAACGTAACCCCAGAGCTGTAAATAGTGCAAATCTTGTAAATAAATAGATTTGTAGATAGAGCTCGTGTCTGTGTTGTCATTTTGCTACTACGACGCCACAATATTGCCCATCTAGCTTTAGTTGAAACTTTGAAATTTTGAAAAACATTCTTCAAAATTTGGAGGTACTTCACATGAAGACCCCGGACATTTTCAAAATTTTCTCAAAAACGGCTCCACGTTCTTTCTTTAAATTGCTTCTAAGAATAGAGGAAAATACACTTATAAAGGTGGCATAGGTCCCATTTGCACAGTTAACTGTGATTTTTCGAAAATTTTGAAAATTTGAAATTTTGTCGGAAAGTTTGAATTTACATACAGTGCACTTGATGACATTTATGTTACACTCTAAGTTTTGACATGTTTTATTGACCCTATTTTTGTGAAAATTTTGCTTCTAACCGAAAAGTGAAATGCGTATATATTTATTTACCTATATCGAGGTACCATTTTCAGGGAGCCATATCGTTACAATAATTGCATTTGAATTATTCGGGCATGTCTGCGGCATTCTTGTCTGTCTAAACCTGCCACGTAAACACTCGTTTTGTCACTCTAGATGCTATATGCCCACCTGCCGACAGATAGGCTGATAGCGGCGGTGCTGCTCACGTGTAACGGCCGCAGGACTGACGGCGCGCGGCGATTTCCGTGCTTCGACGGGCAGTAAGGTCAAGAAAAGTCTAAATACTAATTGTCGCAAAAACACTGCTTGCAATGTTTCATAGCACTTAAAAAATTGTATGTATGGGTTTTGAAAAGTGCTGAACAAGCTGATAAAATTTCATGTCCAGCACGGTGAGTGTTGCGTGTTAGAGTAAATCCGGTATATGACCAGGGATTCATTCGCGGAGCGTGGACCAGCTGCTGCATAGGCATGGAGACGGCACCGCTTCTAACCACCGCCCCACACCTTTGCTCCTCGCCTTGCCTCTCGAAACCGCCCCGCCCCTCGCCCCTCGCCCCTCGTCCTCGCCCCTCGCCCCTCGCCCCTCGCCCCTCGCCCCTCGCCCCTCGCCCCTCGCCTCTCGCCCCTCGCCCCTCGCCCCACGCCCCTCGCCCCTGCCCCCCGTTGCCGCTCCCCGCCACCGTCCCTCACCACTGCCCCTCCTCATGCTCCTCGCTATTGCCCCTCGACACCGGCCACGACACCGCTCTTCTCTACACACCGTCCCGCCGTCACTCGCCACCGACCCACGCCTCTGCTCCTCGCAGCCACCCATCGCCATCGCCCCTCGCCACTGACCCTCATTCGTCCCTTGCCTTGCCCTTGACATCGTTCCCTCAATGCCAATAGCCGCTGCCCCTCTCCACTGGTCCTCGCCCCCCTCCTCACTGCCCGCCCCTCTCCAATACCTCTTGCAGCCGCCCCTCCCCATCGTCCTTCGCCGCCCATTGCACATCGCCACCGCCCCATGCGTACGCCCCTGCCCCTCGCAACCGCCCCTCGCCGTTCACCCACGCTGCCACCACATGCCAGCGCCACCGCCTCTGCCTCCCCTCATCTCTACCCGTCGCCACTGCCCCTCGCCATTGCCTCTCGCCGCTGCCGCTAGCCACTTCTGCATCTTTCCATCCCACTTCTCATGCCACTGCTCCACACCCCCCTTGCCGATGCCCCTCGTCACAGCCACTCGCCCCCTTGCCATTGCTCCTCGCCGTCGCACCTCGCAACTGCCCCCTCGCAACCGCCTCTCGCAGCCGCCCCTCCCTAAGCCCCCTCGCCAAAGCCGCTGGCGACTGTTCCATGCCACCGCCACTACGCCTTGCCACTCCCCCTCGCCACCCCCTCCCTCGCCACTGCCCCTTACCACGACTGCCCGTCGCTGTCCCTCTCCGCCGCCACTCGCCAACGCCCCCCCGCCACTGACCTCGCACACCTTCCTCACCACCACTCCTCACAGACTACCTCTGCCTCGCTTCAACCTCCTTCCCAACTGCGCGGAGACGCCATTGAGGAGGAAGAAAGAGAAGATCAGATCAGAAGGGCACCAGAACAGTGCACCAGAGTAGGTGCCAGAGTAGGCGCACCGAACTACAGAGTAACCCAGGGCGTTATGAGGATCAGAAGCGCACCCCACGACGAGAAGAGATTTCGGATCCAGATGCACGGAAAGCAGAGAATGTCCAAGCGCAGCCCAAACCATAGAAACTCCTGAGGACCAGGCGACTGCCAGTAGTGTTGTGGCGGAGCAGTGTGTGTATTTGCAAGGAACAAGCAAGGACTTGCACGGCGTAGTGTACGTAGGGCCTGTATAATGTAATGTATGTAGTTGGTAGTAAGTGGAATTTAGTGTATCGGTATTTATATAGCCATATAAACAAGACTGGAAAAACTGTTTACACAGAATGGAGCAAAAATAGGCTACCTAAACCAGTGCGGCTATACAGCCCAACAGGAAGAAGGAGTGTTGAAAGACCACGTAGAAGATGGTTCGTTGTGTAAAGACGGAACACGCAGTCACCTATTTCTTGGAGTGCAGGAGAAGAAGAAAGTATTGGTACTGACAATCCTAGCCTAGATGTGTATATGTGTGTGTGGGGAGGAAGACGTATTCGCATAAAGTGCAGTGTTGAAAAATTATGAATCAAATGCTGGGAATGTGCTGGAGCATTGTCTTGATGGAGGCGCCAGTTTCCTGTTGCCCGCAACTTCAGTCCTTGCTCCGCATAGCATCACGTAGGCGACGGAGGTCATCCCCCAAGTACTCTTTGGTGATTGACTCTGCGGTGCGTACTCGTGGTGTACCACACCGCGGAAGTCAAAGAAAGCAGTCAGCATCACTCGACGTTGCTTCGGACTTGGCGGGCCTTCTTTGGTCTTGCTGATGTGAAATGCTTCCTCCGTGACGACTGGGATTTGGTTTCCGGGTCGTACCCATACACCCAGGACTTGTGATTATGGAGTTCTTGAAGACGGGGTCACTGTTTGTGGAGTCCAACATGTCCTGTAAGATCATCCAAATGTGGCTTTTACTCCGCCGAAACCGAAGAGAGCATTACACGCTACCTCACTCAAATGCTGCTTGCCAGCAACAGGCGCTATCGACAGGCGGAAAAAATTCACGAATGCGGACGAAGGATCAAGGTCTGCTCATGCAAGCACGCTCGATGCAAATCCATCAGGTTTCCGCAAAAAAACGATCGGATACTTTTCTAAAGGCCCGTTCACAATGCAACTATAAGCATAAGCATGGCGTTAACATAAAAGTTACGACTACGTCTACAAGTGGACTCATTCACAATGCGTTCGCATAAGCATAACACGTAAGACGTTAACTTAAGAGCTTGCAAGCTTCAAGCTTCTGTGCTTATGCTTGTCAGACAAGGAATGAGCCAATCACAGTTCGTTAACTCAAAATCGAGTATCGAAGTCGATAGGTGAACTATTCGTGTCGATTCGTGTGCTGCGTCTCATAGCCAATAGAAACTCTTATTTTGCCTATGTTTATGTTCGACATTGTGAATACGCCAACTCTTCGCTTGTGTTAATGTCTATGTCTGTGTGTTATGCTTATGTTTGTGATTGCATTGTGAATGGGCCTTAAGAGACCTCGTATAGAGTAAAGAGACGTATTCTCTTGCTACGCCGCAACTCCGGCCGCGGCGCCTGCTAAAGCGTTTGCTGTTTGTGTGGTGGCGGTGTCGACGGTTGCTCATGTTCTGCTGATTGCTCCAATTGTTGCTCTCGACATTCTTCTCGAGGTGATGGCTTCTCTACCGACTGGGGTGCGCATACTGATATTCGTGGAACATAGTGTTCAGTCAGTTGATCTAATGCTTCCTTAATTGACGAGTTCTTGCCAGTGGCGGCTCGTGCTTAGGTTGCACGGTCGCACAACCCCCAGAAAATTAAAAAGATCTCATAATATTTTAGGAATATACATTTCCTTTTAAAACATTTAATATTTCAGAGTGATTAATAAGATATTGCAGCAATATCGATGTATATGAAATCATTTTGAAACCAACGAGCGTCCAATTGGTGCTCTCTCCGGTGTGTGGTGCCTTGCCGAGAATTGCACCACGCTCTTGACTGTATTAATGGGTTCAGTGATTTACTCTTTGGCACTTCGATTTAACGCGGGGAACATACGGCCTTTTGGTTGCGCAACTAGCTAGTGGCGCTGTCCAGCGCTCACGGGGATGGAGGGAATCTCAGGGGAAAACCCATATCCTGTCTTCGTCTGACTCATTGCAAACGCAGTTTTATGATTTAAGCTAGTTATTGAAAGTACACAAGTTCGATCAATTGTTTATGATATTTGGAGAATTTGTTTTCATTTGATATTAGGTTTGTTGATTCGAAACGTACATTTGATGAGTTGTTTTTGTAAAGGTAGCCGTTCTGGATGGAAGTCCCTTAGTGTCTCGCGGAAGCCAGTGTGGCTGCAGCTGGCCAGCGGTTTACGAACGGTCTTGTGAATACGAATGTATGTCGAAGTTCTTTCATTATTGCCAAATAGCCAAGTTTTCGAAATAAAGTGATTTTATTTGTGTGAAACGTGCCGAAGTAATAGTGCTTGTTGCGATGTGCTGGAGTCGAATTTAAGTGCCCAGAGGAAATCAAAGCCAGAACCACGTCGTGGGAGGTGTATATGCCTTAAAAGGACCCGACGCATACAATTATATAAGTAGTGTTTCAATATAGACTTTTATTTAACTTAGTTTTAGTTGATTTGAATTGTTTACATTTTTTATTATATATGCGTATTTTGAATTTTGGAAATTAAATTTCCGTCATTCGATGGAGCAACCTCCAGTCTGTTGGGGCACCAGCCGCCACTGGTTCCTACCCGCGTTTTCTGCTGCTTTATCTTAGATGCTCGGAATATCTCTATTCCTGATTTGGTCCTGACGTCTTTGAACTAACAAACGCTGACAGCGTAAGCTATATAGGCGCGACACTTTGGGTTCTCTATTATTGTTGGAACTCATTTTGTGTGCCTCTTGAATGTTTTAACCCACACCTGTCCATCTTCAAATTTTGGCATACCTTCTGAGATGACCCTCTTGGATGTATGCAACAACAACAAAATCTGGGGTTACATTACATTACATTTACATTTTATTTGAACTGCAATTGGGTATGACCCGGTGGCAGTTAAATAACAATAATTACAATAATAATAACAATAATAATAAAGGAGTACAGTACAAACCGAATATGCAATAATCATACTATCACTAATATTAAGTATTATAACAAATATTTCAACTCTGTCATGATATCCAATAATTATACGTCGGTGATGCTAAAATTTAATACAAGCTACATAAACATTGGCTAATTTTTTTTTAAATTCATTGATCGCGTTCACTAGACTTAACTGCACTGCACTGCACTGCACTACACTACACTGTTTTTGCTTTGAATTACACTGACCAGCACTTCACAGCACTTACTCATTTAATATCTATTACTCTCATATTGTTCTAACTTATTTCTAAAACTTCGGACACTTAGACGAAAAGCTTTGAAAATTGCTTTGGGTAAACTGTTCCAATCTTTAATTGTTCTGTTACAAAAGGAAAATTTCCCAAGATCTGAATTTTGTTTCCTTGTTCGAATTTTGTGAGTGTGAATGTGTGTTCGCTTCGGCCGAAATAATTTGTTTTTTCTAGTCTAACCTGAATTTCCTTCCAAGCTGGTTGACCTACGTACGATTTATAAAGAGCGCAAAGCCCTTGTTCTTCTCATTTCTAGAGGTTCCCATGCCTTTTTATTGCGTTAGTTCTATAGGTAAACTTATTCGCTTTCCTCTGTATTCTATCTAGATTTTTTCGGTGCGACTTTCTGTATGGATCCCAACATGCCACTCCGTATTCCATAAGAGGACGAACCAGCGAAAAATATGATGATTCTTTTGCGTTTGCAGAACTTTTCTTTAGAATTCGCATTGCAAAATGCAAAGACTTCCACGTTTTCCTTACTACCTGATTTATATGCTTCTCCCACCCTAATTTACTATCTAAATGAATGTCTAAATACATGCATGACGAGACTCTTGGTTGCCTCCCATAAAGTATTTGCGTCGGACTCCTGCTCTCTGGTCCTGGCATTGTTCTGTCAGTAGTGCGAAATTTTAATATGCAACCAGCCATTTTTTTGCATTTTTTCTATACTACCATTGTAATGAAGACACTGAAATGTAAATAAGCATTCGTTTTTAGGGCAATCTCATCTAAGGTGCACTTCCTTCATAATGCATTTGTTCTTTGGCTGGTTCTTATTACAATGTTAATATTTTTTATTTTAGAAAATGCAAGGGAATCACCATAATGCGTCATTGGTGTATCCTTACTTCGCTTTGTTGAAGAATGAAAGACTTTATAAAATTGCAGCCGATTTTTAAGAAAATATTTGATTTCATTTCCTCTGTCTGACGTCGAATGTACGCGAATAATACTCGCTTTTTTGAAAATTTTTACGTGATAATACTGAAGAGTTCCTGAAGAAAAATATTGGAGATATTGAAGAATATTTGAAGATTTGAAGAAATGATTTCGTTAATAAGATATCCCACTGTCTTCAGTATCGTAGGCATAGTGCAACCGCCATTCTTACTTTTTATTTTACCTCCAAATGCGATAAAAACCCGTAAGTTTTACATATGTCCCGGTCACCCCCGAGAGTGTGGCGCATCAATTACCTTACTTCCCTGACAGTAAGTTCAGGTAATTGTTTCTTTAAGAAAAGTTACAATCTTTTGTCTTGACCAAGCTCCAATCCTATCACTGAAAAAGAATTCAGGGCATGTGGAATCTTTCTCGATTGTGAAATTAAATAATTAAAAACCCTGAAAATTTATTCTTGTATTCAATAAAAACAAGAAAATACACAAAAACCTACAATGGAACATACAAAAAGAACAAAGAAATACACAGACACACTCAAATAATTCATAAACACTTTTGTAATTCTATGAACACTACCTTCGTGCTACAGAAACACTTTCAATAATTCTGCCAGTTATAAAAATAAAATTGTAACTTCTCCCTTTGCGGGGTGCACTATTCTACCTGAAATCATTAACTGGAGCTTATTTTACAATTTAGTTCTTGTCTACAAAATTTTTAAATCAAACAAGAATTTGCTGTGAATGAATTGAAACTTTTTTCACTAATAATTTAGTGAAAACGTCTTTCTCAACTGGGCTCGGGGCTTCATAAATGTGCTTGCCACTGTTATAAAGATTCATTTTATATGGCAGAAGGTGTAACAATGACCAAATGTTGGCGTTGATGATGTAACGGTTAGCGTATCGGATTGTTATACCCAAGTTCACGGGTTCAAATCGATCTGCTCGATCGAAGCGGTAGAGTTTTAAGGGCGAAAAAATCCTTCATATACCTTCCTTCGGAGGGGAAGTAAAGCTGACTGTCCCATGTTAGTAGATTTACTGCTAAAAAGATCCTCAAGCCTTAATGAAGCCTCTGAGCCAAATTCAAAACGCCTGTTTCGTCGCCCAAGTACTACCTTCTTTCTCCGCTAGTTGGTGAAAGAAGCGTAGCAAAATTTGCGTGACCAGGCGGAAGAGCAGGCCTCATGGCCTGAGTCTCGCCACGTAAAATAAAGCATCAATTCAATTCAATGTTATCGGGCAATGTAGAAAAATCGAATTACAGAGCTTCTCGTAGCACCCGCTGCGCTGGCGCCCTTACGCCTATCTTCTTCAAACAGGTCAGGTGCGCACATGTGCCCCGACATTATGAAAAAGTAATTTGTGTGAGCAGATTTTTAAAGTTAGAACCGAACAATTTTAAATTATTAGTGAAACTAATAGACAGAGTTATTAAAGAGTATGAAATTCCTAAACTTGGACAAGGAGCAAGAAGGACGCAAGATGGCTATACGGATATTTTGCTGACAGAAATGCAACCATGGTGGTGGAATAAGCATCTAGAAGTGTAAATTGTGGAGACCTGTTTTGTATTTGGTTTAGGGAGTATTTAAGGGAGCTTTAAGAAGCTAGAAAGGCAAGGTCATCGGCTTAGTAAGGTTTTAACACTGAGGGTGGATGTGTTATCGTTGGGAAATAAGGAGAAAAGGATTGGGGAAAATCCAGTATTGTGGGTCGCCGGTTTATATGGGGTAATTCGTAGAGTATTTTGTTAGATGCCGGATATAGAAGGATCAGTGGATGAGGTAGTTTTGGAGTAGGGGGAATAGATGGTTATATACATGTGGGCGGAATTTCATTAAAAGTATGACTCATTGTCTGCGTAAAGTAGAGAAATACAGCATATATTTATTTTCTGCCTTGTAAGAGGGCGGCTGTAAATATTGCAATATGAAATGTATGGAGGTCGTTGTATAATTGTCCTATCTTACAGATCCAGAAGAAACTCCGATATTTCTTTTAACATCGTTTGTTTTGGACAACGGATCTGAGGAATTCATTCATGTCTAGTTTTCATAAGCCATGGCAATATATAAGTTCGTTCATTAGACTTGGAAAGTAAATAATGAATTGCCATCAATTCTTTGAGCCAGTACCTATTATTATATTACGTGCCTTATTTCTACACAAATCAAATGGAGTCGTTTCTACCAGAGTGCAGCAGCGCGTGTAGATTCACTATTGCCATCTCACGGGACTCTGGGAAACTAAAACCGATGCGTTGGCCCAAGCAAGAATCAAGCGAAGCGAACGGAGCAAATGGCGTCGTATTGGGTGACGGTCGCTTTGCGGATTTCTGAAAATCATGAATGAATTCCTTTTTAGCAATGTGCAAGTGTGTTTTTACTTAGTGAATTCTTTTATGTAAGTATTTTTTATTATTTTTTGATACTAATATGTCGATATGTTGCTTCAATATTCTGCAAACCTGTGTCAAATTCGCGTGCATGTCAAACGTTTGTAAACAAACTACACCTACTTGACGGGCGAAAGAGAGATTTCGCAATTACGGTCCTTAACAAAACTTCTTATGGTCTATTATGTAGCGCCTGTCATTTCCTAAGAAATGTAGTATTTTGTGTCATTGTAACGGCTGCACGAAAGCTGTTTAATTAATTAATTCATTTGCTTTGACATTATGGGGTCTAAAGCTTGAGTTTCTTTAAGAGATAATAAATCCTAGTAAAATGCTGATTGAAACTTTGTTATGTATCTATTTAAAGTATGCTTCTTTTTCAGGCTAGTACATTTTTATGATTATTTTTGTAGAATTGTGGTTAAAACTGCCACAAAATGAATGACATTAAACCAGAACCTGCTAGTACCTCTTCGTGGGATTCAGTAGCCCAAGTCCCTCCCATTCCTCACGGTCATCATCATGAAACGGTACCTGTTCTTGTTCCTACTCCCATTAAGATGGATGGAACAATTGCACATCCACCCCCAGGTCCACAAATGCCCCAAACACCTCATGTGAGTTTTAATTTTTCTGTTTTAATTAACTTATTTGTGAATGTCTTACTGCCTTTTGTTAACTTCAAAACACCAAGAAGAATGAGTCTTGAGTTTTTTCTTCTAATTTTTGCATTTTGTTTTAAGGGTGTGCCAGCTGGGGGATTTTTAGAACATGATTTGCCTCCTGAATTATTACAACAAGGGTGGCGAAAGTTTTGGAGCAAGAGAGAACATCGACCTTACTTCTGGAATAAGCTAACTGGGGAATCTTTGTGGGAAATGCCACTTTTGAAGCCACAGGTATTATTTTTAAAGTCTTTTTGAATTTATCAAGATGTTTGTTTAATATCATGTAAATTTTTTTACAATCACATATTCATGATCTTTTTTTTCTCTTTATGTAAATACATATAAAATATTTATTTTTCCACTGAGCTGCTTGGCAATAGATATTATTTCCAAGTAGTATATCAGCAGCGTGAGCAGTAACATTCCCTAGATTTTAGATGTTATGAAAAAATATATATGATAACAACATTTTTTTAATTATATTATAGTTAGTTATCTTCTTCTTCTTCTTCGTATTTTATGAATTTTAAAAATAGAAAATATATGTTTGCAATTTATAACTAAAATTATAATGAGTAAAAACATGTAAAGAGTGTTATGAAATTATTTGTGACATACATTTAGAGACGTAAGTATTGTAAATGCAAATCTGCTTCATGTGAGTTCCAACTAAAAGAGTTCCCTTGAACTGAGTTAAACAGAATTTAAATGTGTGGTTCATGCATCTTTTCCTCTTCATGCTGCGTACATAAATATGTTCTCAATGTCCCAAAGCCACCTGTGTTTTGTAGGTCTAGAATGTGTTGAATGGATGAGTCAGATTCCACAGAAAAGGAGCACCTATACTTGTCTTTTTCTAATGTGGCATCTGAGGGTAGTATCTCCAAGGAGGAGTATGGCATGACTTTTTGTGTCTTTCTCGGTCCTGCTGCAAGATGTCGCATGATCGCGACCGTATCAAGCAGTGCTGCAGATCAAGTGACTAGTGGTATGACTGAGAAAGACACGAAAAGCCATGCCATATTCCATCTTGGAGATACTACCCTCAGATGCCTCGTTAGAAAAGCCCAAGTATACTTGTCTGTTTTTCTTCATGATTTGACTGAAATACTGGCTGGTTTTAGCTCAGCGCCAGCATTGCCACTGTCTTTGCAGCAACGCTAACCAGGAGGTCTTAGGTTTGAGTCCCAACGGTGGCAGATTCTTGACACTAACTGAAATTCTAGCATCCGGCTACTCTGATGGTGTTTTTTTTGTGGTTTCTCTGATCAATTTCATGTCAATGCAGCAGTACCCTAACAAACTGGCCATGGACTGCACACAATCTTTTTGTCATCTTCCTTGTTCTAGTCTGCCCTTACTAAACACTTACACTTACATGCTCTACACTACCCCACATGTGTGACAAGTTTGGCGCTGTAAGCCTATGTGGAGGGAGAATCCACCTGCATGCCAATGTGTAGGACAGTGCGGGATCTCACCATTCAGCAGAAGGAGGAACACTGCCACCTCCTGGAATTTTGCAGTTGATGGGCTCAGAAACATCAATCAATCATTGACTGGAATTCAAAGTTTTGGATGTTCCTCCCTAAACCACATACTACAAATAAAGTTTTTTTTATATAAAATGAAATATTCTTAATTAAATTTACAATGCTATCTCATCTCTTACAGTTTGACAGACTAACCGATCCTTTAGGCATATGTAATCCAGCTCCTGTTGCCAATGGTCCACCAGGAGCAGTGCCTGTGAAGAGAAGAGCTTCAGAAGAAGGTGTTGGAAGTCCTGTCACCAAGAAGTTTGTGTTAGCGTAAGTCTTTTTCATAATGTTGCATGCCATGGCATCTCCTTGAATATATGAATTGGTTGTACAGTAGTTTGTTCATTTGCTTGATTTTTATTTTGTTAATTGTTTCCGTGATGAACACAATAAGCCATGTAAAGTGTGTATTAAGCACAAGCCACATACATATCCCTATAGTATTTGAGTAACTCCTCAAGTGTGCAGGTGTGAGGTTCCATTACTCATGGCTTGACTACTTCCTGTGCACTAATCAAGACATACAAGGTGTCATTTGACACATCTCGATCTGATGGGGAACTGATATTTTTTTTTTTGATCCGGCCAGTAGATTCAAAGAAATTTCCAAAAACCTTTTTTTTTTGCATGTTTTGGCACTCTGAACTTAGTAAGTAAGCCAAGAATTAAACCAATGCCACCTAAATAGAGCTATGTAGGTGATGTTGATTAAGCTCCAGTACCGAAAGGTATTTTTCGCTCAATACGTCATAATTTTCTTTCAAAATGTTGCCAACTCTATTGTTGACTTCTTCAAATGAACAAGTGAAGTTAATTTGAACAAAAGAGTGAATCGTGCAGCATATTTCATTTCAAGTTTTATCCGTGAGGTCTATTGCCATATTTTAAAAAATAAATTTGCAAGAACTTACAAACAGTATTGCCTTGGAACTTCGTAAATTTAAAGGATTTCAAGTGAATATAGAGAAAACAAAACTGCGAGTAATGTTAGAGAATGAACGAACATTCGACTTCTCACTTTTACGTTCTCAAGTGTACAAATATCAATTTTCAAATGAATGTGACCCAGAACTTATTCTTATTAAACTTGACTAACACCTTATTTACATAAACATACGAAATAGTAGGCTTTTAATTTTTATATAGATTTGCATATCAAACGATTAACAGAGCTATTGCAGAAGTGGAAGAAAACACAAATAGGATGGAGTTGGTGGAGTTTTAAATCTCTTCAAAAACTAGGGGATAAAAATATGGAGATGTTAAGCAAATCCGGGGAAGAATCAAATGAAGTTGTAGAAGATTTTGGGACAGAATTTTTGGAACTAATTGAGAATGATCTTGTATTAGGATTCGAGAATAACCCAGAACAGCTAGCTTACAGGTGATCTTTGTGCATATTAGCAAAAATCTTGAAGAATGTAGCAGTACTTAACTCTATTCACCTCATCAATGCCTTCCAAGTATTTTTTATGGTAATTATAATTTTGAAATTGCAATATTACCACTTCATATCCTATTTTGGAGGTAACATAAAAGACTGTTAAGATGTTGGGGCATTTTTGAAGGGAAGTGTAACATTATCAGGTACTACAATTCATTATTAAGTCGAATGCCAAATACTTTAAGAATATGTGTGAATAAGCTACACATGAAAGAAACGAAGAATGAAAGAAATTTTCAACACATGAAAATACTTTTAAAACAGTTTATGCGTCAGCACTGCCACATTCAACTAGTGCAAATATATTTGATGACATATGCAATTAAAAATAGAAAATATGCGAAAAGGTATGGAGAAATGTAGGTGTACCGGCAGCAAAAAAATAAGAGACAGAAATCATATAAATGGCTAGCTTGCGATCAAAATGGTTTAAATCAAAATAAATTTTCTAAGAAAACATTACTCGTTTCTTAGGAAAATTAATGGGAGATGCACTTACTGTACCTTTCAGATAAAAAAAGATATATATACCGGTCACAAAGATAAAAAAAGAAATATTCTATTACCATTTTCTAAAAACATATTGTTATTTGTCAATGAGAAAACATCAGAGACCAAGAGGAACATTTTTTGCCCACTTTTTGAACTGGACTGTTATGTTTTTGGTAATGCCAGAAGGAAAAATAACTCTGTATTCCAAATGCTTGTAAGGATAAACACCAAATGGGAGGGGTAATTCATGTGTATGTTATGGTGTGTACCTCTCATGATGAGTAAATACACAGTGCCACATTGCATTTCCCTACAAAACTTGGAATGTCAGTTAGCAATTCAATACTCCTAAACCTGTCATTTGATGTACATAGACATACCATTAATTTTTCTCTAGAAATTTAGAATGTTACAATTGAATGAAATTTAGAATATTAGTAGATGAACCCCTGTGATTACATTGCAAGTTGCTGTAGAAAAGTATCACATAAGCATACACTGTAAGGGAAATCAAAAATCTTGAAATATTGTTTCAAGTTGTTTAATGCTTATTCTACACAACTAATGAAATGAGGGAGGTTTAGAAATTCTGGTGCATTACAAACACTATTCTCTGTGAACGTAGAGTAAACATGTTTCTGAAAATGTTATTGAAGTGTTTTATATTTATCAATATCTAAACATATATGTGACAGTGGACTATAGCAAGAATTGTGCTATCTACCTTAACTTAAAAACATAATGTATCACATAATTATTAACTTTGAACAGTTTTATCAAGGGGCATGTGTGTCACTTGTTTGATGGACTTAACATTTTTATACATACACTGATCTTTGCATTTAAAAATACACAATCTTCGAACTTGGTAACCTTCCCAATTTTGCTTCGCTAACTTAGTGTCTCAAAACATGGGCCATTTTTGACAGATCAATTGAAACTTGCACAGCGAAATGACCAAGCCCAATTACATTCCAACTACACAATGTAGTTGGTTTAAAATAAGACATA
Organism: Teleogryllus occipitalis; assembly: GCA_011170035.1. NCBI lineage: Eukaryota > Metazoa > Arthropoda > Insecta > Orthoptera > Gryllidae > Teleogryllus > Teleogryllus occipitalis. Next base: position 76,364 of record BLKR01000564.1, read on the forward strand.
ATGACAAATGATGGCAGATTAGTGTTTGTTCTATTAATTTTAAGAAAGTATTAAAATTTGGTATTTAATCTATAAAATCTGTTAATAAGAGCAAGTGATAGTCCATATAGATACCTTTCATTTATAGCAAAAATCATGTAATTTGGTTGAGTAGAAAGCGCAGATTTATTTCTAAATGAAAATTCTTAGCGTTTTTAGTATATAGATGTTTGTGGAATTTTGGAACCCTTTTTTGTTTTCACTGCTTCTATGTTTTTAGAGGGCCATGGGATTTGGAAATTGCAACAAATGTGGTAATTTATGAAAGACCTCCAACAATACTTCCACATCCACATCCAGATGTTGAGGTTCTAAGATGCAGTCTAGCTGCCAAACTACGTCAGTGCTATCAAGAACTTTGCCACTCTAGAGAAGGTATTCTTTATTTGTTAATTAACCATGTGATTAGCTTTGTATGCTAAAATATATTGAGAAAAATAGTATTTACTTGTTGCATATGTGAGCATTCTATGATAAAAAAAAGAACATTAGGCTCGTGTTTATTTGCTTTTCAATAATTTGATGTGATTAATAATTTTTCAGCTATTGATGCCCCAAAGGATTCTTTCAATAGATGGTTGATGGAGAGAAAAGTCATTGATACTGGCAGCGATCCTTTACTTCCCAGTACATGCATTCCTGAAATTTCAATGTGTATGTACAGAGAGATAATGAATGACATACCTATCAAATTAGTGAGACCAAAGTTTACAGGTGATGCCAGGAAACAACTTTCTAGATATGCTGAAGCAGCCAAGAAAATGATAGAATCGAGGTAAATTGATTTATAGAACACTCTTTTTGTGAAATTTCAATTGCATGTGAACATAAAATTTCAAATAAACTGTCAAAATTGGTTGATATTTGTATGTATTACTTTTTCTACAATGTGTTGATTTATTGAAATTTATCGTTCACATGCGTCTTTAGCCCCTGTTAACATGCAACCCTGCAGGTTTGTTAAGTACACTTGTATCCACCTGTATGTTAAGAAATGTAACATCCTTAGCAATGTAAACAATGATCGATTCATTGCAAGTCAAATGTTTGTTAACGAAAGAACATGGCGATGTACAAAACAAATCAGATTCAAACAATTCAGAAGTAATTCACATTGGTTTGGGGAATAATTATTCTTAATTGTAATATTATTAATAGTACCATTATAGAAATGTATGTTACGTAAATTAACCTCCTTTTCCTCACATTCCACCAAATGAAACTACTCCGGTAATCGTATTTACTATTGTTTATATAGGTATATCGCAAGCAACACCCCACAATCTCGTACTAACATGCTGCAGCAACAAAATTAATGTGTTTACTATCGCAGTTATGTTGTAAATTTTTGCATAATTCCATAGATTTTATGGGCACCGATACAATGTTGAACATACCATGAAATGTTACGGTGTTATTACTGCCTCGTCCAAATTAAAAATCTTGCTCCGCCTTGCTCCGCTATGCTCCGCCTTGATTTTTAACTTTTGGCCCTGGCAGTAATAACACTCATAACATTTGTAGGTATGTTAATAGCTATAACTTATCTATAGAGGTAAAGGAGCATATAACTGGATATGTGGTTTGTTCAAACAAACTAAATATTGCAATTTTGTTTTCTAAGAATTCTTATATGCCCTTCCCATGTGTTCATTATTTTTCCTTCATTGTAATTAGTAGTCTCCGTACAGCATAGTCACTCCTCTCCTCATCTTAGTCTTATCTTCCACACTTGCCCACTAGATATGTTTTAAAGACTAGATTTTCATACCATCCTCCCTTCCACCCCAATCCAAGCCCTAATCTCCATCCTAATTCCATCATTTGTTAGATATGTTAATAACTAATGTGATTAAGAATTGTAAAACTCTTTTAAATATTGATTTTGGGCAGGTTGGTAATGCTGAGAGCGAAGTTTTGTGGAAGTGAATGTTCATTGGCCAAAAGTGTGATTATATTCATAATGACTTTTGTGTCTGTATACATTGTTTAATTACACAGGATAAGTAAAGTGCAAATTTTTGCAAACTGTTGATTGTATGGATAAATATGTTTAAAAAAGCTCAGTGAATGGAAAATAATTGTATTACGCTAAGTCCCTGGTTTATCCAGGGAGACTTGCTTGAATGCTTTTCAAGATTAAATAAATTCTTCATGCAAAAATTTCAAAATATGAGCTCAAGAATATCTTCTATTTTTTTTATGTTCTCCCCAAAGTACTTCAGTGTTTACCTTCTGAGTGAATTGTTCTGTTCAGTCATGTGACTGATTGTTGACACACTCAATCATGCCAAACTCTAATGGGGGTAAAGTGGGTTGTGTGAAAAACATGTAGTAATGATTCACATTCGTTTCACAAACATTGGATAATGTGTGTTGGGGCTGTAGTTCTCCCTATTATTTTTGTCATTCCAGAAACTGGAGAATGATCACATGAAATCAGTGAATTTATGTAGCTAGAATGCAAGAAAAGTACTCTTCAAAACTTCCTATTTAAGAAATTTTAATGATATGCATAACTCTTTTATTAAAATTTAATCAATTGGAAGTTTAATTAAAAGTGTGATGAAAATAAACCAAGCATGCTCTTAGAAATTCTACATTTCAAGAAGCAGAAATCGGTAGCGGTAGCTCAGTGCATCAACTGATGTCACTGCAGCGCCTCTAACCGGGAGGTCCTAGGTTCGAGTCCTGACGGCGGCAGGATTTTCGACACTAGCTTTCCAGCTAGGATGAATCGAAATCTGTTCACCTTATCTACGAACTAAATCTCGAATATAGGCAATTGTATTGGCGACTGGATTGAACTTCTCATCTGTCCAAACAAAACAAAATATTAATTTACAACCAAATCCTAAAACCAGTTTGGCTCTATGGAACACTTCTAAGATTGTGCCAAAGCAAGTAGTATATCCAGTCGTTTCAAAATAAAGTACTGCGAAGTATAGTAAATGCTCCATGATACATTAGAAATAGTGACCGACATCATGATCTTTGGATCTCGTATGTCTCGACTGAAATCAGAAAATATGCTAATATATTTGAAATTAGACTGCACAAGCTTGTCGGTGTAGAAGCCATTCAACTACTGGATAACCAAAACCAGTTAAGAAGGCTTAAAAAGAAGTAAGCCATTTGAACTAGTATGACTGTAAATGGTGCCTCATGACATTTTATTCAATTAAAACACACATGTATTAAATACCTATGTAAAAAGTATTAACCTAAATTTAAGAATCACTACATGTCAATTGACGGTTGATCGTTCATGTCTAGTTTCAATGTGTGATGCTTTTTAAAAAATAATAAGCTCTCAAGAGTCTCGATGGATCCTGGATAATTTTATAACTAAATACTGTCATCATCACTGATGCATATCTAGTGAAATGACATTCGCTTATCAGACTGACTGCTTGGGTTATCAGATATATGTATCAGGATTATGGCTATTTGTGATCACTACATCAATTCTTCAGTTGTCAGCATTAGTTTGAGAAATCAGGTGTTCTGTTCCATATTATCCTGAAAATGTATGTGAATAATAAATGCCTTGTGGAAGATAGCCTGAGATTCTCCTTTACTGCTTCTCTTGCTCATTATCAAAAGAAAAGAATATTGTACAGTAAATCTAACTCAATGCGGAACATGTATAATGCGGAAATCTGTCTAATGTGAACTTAAATTGCAGTCCTGCTAAGTACAAATTCTGCAATATTACATTGCATAAAGCGGAATCTTTCTAATAAAGAAAATATTCTAGTCCTTTGAGGTTCTGCTTTGAGCAAGTTTTACTGTAATTTGTATTTTCTTCTTTCTTGGTATTGCTTTATTTAAAGACCAGGCATGATTAGATTACAGAATAATATGTTTTCACAATTATTACTGCATTCTTTCTGTCTTTAGTCTTTATCTGACCTCATCAGATAACTATTGATAATTGTGTGTATGACAGGAATGCCTCTCCAGAAAGTCGGAAGGTTGTGAAGTGGAATGTGGAAGAAACTTTCCAATGGCTAAGAAGAACAGTGGGAGCTACTTATGATGATTTTCAGGAGAGATTGTCTCATTTAAAGGTACTTTGGTGCCTTTAATTTGCACCCTTTCTCTTCCTTTCTTTTGAATAATGCCTTTGACCAAAAGGGGTAAATTATAATTTCTAGCGGCAGTGTCAACCGCATCTTACAGACACAGTGAAAGCATCTGTGGAAGGTATATGTCTGAAGATATATCACCTTTCTGCTGATTATGCAAAGAAAGTGAAAGAGAAAAATAGTGAAATTCTTAAAGAACATGGTATTACAGGTATGATACTTTGAGAACAATTTGCAAATGTTGAAAGTGTGCTAATGTTTTATTTAATAAATAAGATAAGTTCTTTGAAACAAATAACAAAATTAGTTACTCTTACATGTTTGATCATCAAATTTCAGCAAGAAGCAGAAATTATTAGTAGTTGTGCTGTAGCATGAACTCTGAAATACATTCATGAATTTGGATTAATTTGTTCATGTCATTTGTGTCGTTTACTTTACTATTACATAGAGCTAACTGTACCACATCAAATGCCAAATCTACGGAAAGTCTGGTGCTATCCTGTGCAGTATGCAATCCCTTGTCCTCGATTGCCACAAGTAGATTATTTACCTGATAGAGACCAAACATTACTGCGGTATCATGGAGAGACAATGCACATCAATACATCATATCTTCAAAAATTGGTGATTATTTCATTTAAATTTTATATTTACGCTTTGAACTTTTGGAAATCTTCAACATTTGTGATTATGGTGAAAATCAGATGTTTGAAAACAAATTTTTTTGTCTCTTTTCTAGGACCAACTATATCGATATAGTTGTTTTGATGACAAGAAATTTGAATTGTTTCTCCCACGTGTGTGGTGCCTTCTGAAGCGCTATTCCACATTTTTTGGCTCAGGTCCTTCTGAAGGTCAAGGAACTCAGGGAGCTCTCCCTGTAACTGTTTTTGAATGCCTGAACCGTATGTTTGGAGTGACATTTGAATGCTTTGCATCTCCCTTGAATTGTTACTTCAGGCAGTATTGTTCTGCATTTGCAGATGTGGATTCTTATTTTGGCTCCAGAGGGTAAGTTAATATATTTCCTGAATAGTCAAGAAGTGTTATTGGTGCTATACTGCTATCAACCTAGAAATCCCTGTGAGAGTGACTAACCTTATAAGCTCTTAAGATTCTTAGGTTTTATCCACAGATTAAGCTAATGTAATGATGATGTTACATTTAGCACGTGCTATACTGTGGATTCAACCTAACAACCCATATAAGTTGAGCTAACCTTACATTGTCGCTCATTAAAAGGGATTCTTAGGTTTTATCCACAGATTAAGCTAATGTAATGAGTTTTGATTGGTTTGGGACTCTGAAAGAGCCAGTACATTGTAGCACGCATTATAATAAAGGCATATTTAGTTGGTATTATAAAATGTATATTATACTAAAAGGTTGATCAAGAGTTGCGGTATTGCCTAGTCATGTAGCTATTATTGTGAAGAATTTTGTGTTGTGTGTCACTTTTCATATTATGAGATTTTTAAAAATTTTCTGTTTGATTTTTTAAAAATTTTCTTTTATACAAACCTTGTTCTGACAATAACAAACATAAACAAAAAAACAATTATCCAATTTGGTGCAAAAAATGCCGTTATTTGCTACATCATTACAATACTCTCTATACAATGTATGTAGTAAGCAAGAAATAAAAATGTTAGAAGAATAATGGCAAATGCTCTACTGAGCTACGAAATCAAAATATGAGGATCTGGAGAGCAAAAATTAATAGAATGACCAAAATTGAATGACTTATATAATATATTTAAATTAATAATAAACTAATTTATAAAAAAACAAGAGTTATGTTTGAAATCATTGGTTTAGTTTTGTTATTTTTATGTGTGTTTAATGAAAATTATGAATTTAGAAAAAAATAAAATGAATGATTTAATTTGTTATTCACTCTGTAGAGACATTTATGAAGTGCTGGAGGTAAAACTGTGAGTGTTATCACAGAAAAACATGTTTGACAACAAAAGAGTGTTTTTTTCTCAAAATATTACTGTCCATGCAAATGACATTAGCGCCTATACTGAATCCAGAAATTTCACCAAAATGAACATTCTCTGATCGATCTGACTGATGTTGTAACTCCTCTTAAATGAAACAGATCATTGTAGGTATGTTCAGTGAAGCCCCTCCTGCATTTTTGAAACTGTTTCAAAAATGGCTCCAAATTTTTTTTGCTCAGATAGAGCAATGTGTGTTCATAAAAATGGTGTAGATTTGATTCTCATTTACACCTCTTCATTTTAGAAAATTGCAAAAGTGAAACTTTTTTCAATGGTATCTTACCACAATATTATTGAAGGTAGAGTTTTTGTTTATGAAAACTTCTTCATAATTAAATTTAAAAATAATATCAGGTTCAATTTTTGAAAGTATTGGTGGTTTTCGTGTAATTTTGAGAGAAATTTAAACTCGCACAAAAATTTCTTACAATGTGCTCTAAATTTTTCCTTTAAATTTTTTACTCGAATCTCGCTTTTCGTTTGGTTAGGAATTTTTCATGTGATGGCTGAAGTATTATCAGGATAGAAGTTGCAATATTATACAATATTCATAATATTACATAATTGTTACCAGTAATACAAGAAAATATATGATATTGCTGCATTGTGCAGTTTTAAAGTCTACCATATTTTTGTATTAAAATGTTTATAGTCCTTTTACAATTCTGATTTGTATTTCTTTTTAATTTGAGAAAAGTGAACAACTTTAATTGTTGTTCACAATTCTTTTTTGTCTCTCTTGAAATGTCTCATGAGCGTCCTAGAGATGGTGCCACCCACATCATGGCTAACACCATGCTAGATGCCTTCAAACTGCTTGTTTTGAGTGAAGGCTGCCACTGCTAGAGAAGTAAATAAGAGTGGAAGGGTGAACAATATCACATACGTCTTCCCTGATAACTTCAATCACTGAAAGTCTCTTAAACCTCCAGCAAAATTGTTTCACATTGTAGCCAATTAACACTGAATTAAATGCAAGGAAAAAAAAAAATCTTGTAGTCGTGGAGGTAAGAGAAGAGGTGCCTGAGATCCTTAGTGACATGTTCCTAAAAAACTTTTTGTATCTATTGCAAATATATAAGATAGTCCACACCTGCATGCACAATTTTTGTTTATTATAAATTATGCATGTAATTCAAATTTAATATGTATCTTTGTTATCGAAAAATAACTCATGACCTGGAAAGAAATGAAGTTGTATGTTTACTTGTGACTGGAAGAGATATTTCCCCTAATGTTATTGGATACATAATGTCAAACATGCTACAGGGTTCTTCTACAGAAGTTACACAACTGTTACTGTGTACATGTGTACATAATTCATTGTATATTCATAAAAATTATTCATATAAAATATTCAATGTAAAATGAAAACAATTTTTTTTAAAAATTACTAGTAAATTTTTCAAACTCTACAACAAATTTTTGCTTGTGTTTGTTCTTAAAATATTATTGCATCGAATTTATTCTTTTGTTTCATCATTGTCTCTTAATACATATTATTACAACCTGAAATTACAATATATATAAAAATTAGATTAAATAATATACAAAAATTCATTAACTTTATTTTACTTTTGGACTTTTTCTTGGAAATGCACACTTAGAATTATCCATAAAAATTCATGAACCTAATTTTATTTCAAATATAATCAAAGTCAATATGATAGCTAGGTTTTCATCTCAAGAGGATGATGGTGTAATCTGGGATGCTGATCTTTTTGCAGGCCACTGTTGGATTTCAAACCTGTTAGTGGATCATTTGAAGCAAATCCACCATTTTGTGAGGAATTAATGGAGGCTATGGTGAATCATTTTGAGAGACTTCTTGCAGATTCTCCAGAGCCTTTGTCATTTATTGTTTTTATTCCTGAATGGCGTGATCCAGCTCCAAATGCTCTTTTGAAACTGGAAGCCAGTCATTTCAAGAGAAAGCAGGTAGTTGTACCTGCATATGAACATGAGTACAGACATGGCTTTCAGCACTGCACTGCCAAGTGAGTTAGACCATTCATATTTTGCATGAGAGTACTGATGTTGACTAGAAGTATTTCTTTCCCTGCTATTCTCAAATTCAATTTTATTTAAATACATTAATTTGAGAAATTTTTAAAGTGTGAGGAAAGTGTAATATAATGTCACTAATCTGCAAAATTATGAGAGGAGTTGAAATTGTAAAAAACTAACCTGATTAACAAAATTCATGTATAGATACAGTGTATATGTCAAAAGTCATGTAAGCACATCTTTTATTTCATCTCCAAATTAGGAGAATTACTTTAAATAATGCAGAAGAATAAATGTTTGACAGAAATCTTTGAATACATTGATGACTAACATTCAAGACAGTGTTTAAAATTCCAAACTTCAATAAATGAAAGTTTTACATGATGTTGAAATGAATTTGTTTTTTGTATTGAAATATTTTCTGTTGCAGGAGCGACCTTAATATTAAATCTGCTCATGGGACTTTAGTGGTGTGGCTTCAAAATAATGCTGGATATCAAAGATGGGGACCTAACGAAGAAAGAGTGGAAGCATTACTAGAGGCATTTAGACCTGGTCGTGAGCGGGAAAGGGATCGACAAGAACTACTGTCTCCTCAGCGAAACAATTCAACTGACGCCACTCCACCTACACCTACTCCACAGACACCAGACAACAAGGGACCAGGTGTACCTCCCACCACACCAGACCGACCTCTGTGAAATCAATCATAGTTATGTAAGAATTATTGTGTTTCAAAACATTATGTGAATGAGTGATGGTGAATTTTAAATGTACCCTATTATTTTAAAGATTGACAGTACAATTAATTATAGGACTGAACATTGATGTCTCGTTTGTGAACATTGAAAAATTCAGTGTTGCAACCCGTTGATCAATTCATTCAACCTTTTTAGAACTTTTGTTATTTATTATTTACTATCTGATCAGTTTTCTCATAACAATTTTAATAACTGTAAAACTGATTATTGTAGGATGCAATAATCAGTTTTACAGTTATTAAAAGGGATGCAGGATATGATTTTAAAGTATTGTTTTGTATCTTGTAGAATTAGTATTACTTAACAAAAATTTATTTTCATAATATGACAGAACAAAAATATTATATAATTTTGCTGTGTAGCATATATGACTTGCGGTTGTTGCAACAGAGTTGTTCATTTTGCACTCGGTATGTATGATCTCCATTGTGTATGTTTAGGAATTATGCATAAGTTTCTTTATTCAAATGTGTTTTAGCTTTACTATGAAAATCTAAGCCGGCTTGATATATCAAAATTACATTGCATTGAACAACATTGATTAACTTAATGAACACTTTAAAAATACTATGTATATTTGTATATAGAAGTGAATATTGACTAACCAAGTGGTCCAGAAAAAGAAGGAAAAATTACTTGTTTTTTTATAGTTTCCTTGTATATACATACACTTTTAGAGAGGATTTCTACTAGAATTGGTAGAATATCTTAAGAAGATTTTAAAATTTAGGGGGAAAAAATGTTGAAATTCCATATGATTTTAGGTTGGTATTTTTAAACAGGTATACGTGTCATTTCCTTTTCAAAAAATCTAGTACCTGACCTGTGAAGTGACCGAATGTATAAAGTGCATTTTTAATGTCGGGTTTCTGCTATATCTTACAGAAGATATCTGACAGTATCTTAATGGATTACTATCTTTTAAAAAGTGCTTCTGTTTTGAACGTAGGAGCCGTGACTTACTTAAGTACTAGTCTTTGTAGGGGAGTTTGTGAAATGCTTCATGTTATGTACTAATGTTCTTCACTGTGTATATATAGGAACAACTAATTTTTATACTGTATTTTATTGTACATAAAATGAAAGATCTTTCATTATAGAAACATACAGAAAGTTCTGCAGATTGCTGATTAAGCTTGCCATAGCAAAACTTTCAGATGCATTATTAATTGCTGGTAGAATTGTGTATAAAGTATTTTAAAAGGGGGAAAAAATTTATTTATAAAAATACAGTTCAGATCCTGTAAAAAAATGAAAGAATGTGTTAGTTTAATGACAGAGTGTATATATGATATGAATAGTTGATTCTTGAGATCTGATTTATAGAATAGATGCAACTATATTTTTTGTTAAATTTTGCAGTAAAAGTTTCAAAGAACCCTGGCAGGTTAATTAAATTTTAAAAAGAAACATTATGTTGGTGTGATAAATATTAATAAGATAAGTTGCCAATGCAGTGTGAATAAGAATATCTATCTCACTGGAACTTGTGGTGTAATATATATGACCAATGTTTTATGTGTATTTTGTCTTTCCTGCTGGTACAAACCATTAAAGACAGTATGTTTAAAGTTGTTTAATACTATGTAAGAACTTCATCACCTCATTCTTAGTATTTAGATCAGTCCTTGTTTAGGACAAAAGTGTTGCTCCTGTATTCAGTGGAGCAGCTTCTGTTAGCAGGATATCACATTTGTGTATATCTATTGATACGCACTTAAGAAATGTCTGAAAAAACTGTTCTATGTGCTTTATAGGAAACTACTTTTTCAATGTGCTTTCTTTGTCATGAAAGCTTCATGTGTAACAATCATTTTATTGTTACTGAAACAATTATTTTTATTGTCTTAATGGCAGCTTAATGTCATGTTCATAATTATCCTCATAATTTATCCATTTGTTGTATTGTTGATTTGGATAAAATTGTGATGATGAATATTCCTGTGTCTCTGAAGTATTAATGGTATAATTTTATTACTGACTTTACATCATGTTGCCTGTGTATTGCATGACTTCTTTGCAGTTTATTTGTACAGATATTTTGTATTAGCACGTCAATTGTTCTTTCTGAAACTGGCCTGTAATCTTTGGTAAAAATTGTCAACTTTCTTAACATGTTTATCTCTACTACGAGTGGTTTCTAATTCTACAATGTCTGTTATGTACATTCATAATTAAGAAAATTCTGATGTTGCAGTTAGGTACTTATCTTTTTTTAGCTTTCCTAATAATAAGTAAGTAACAAGTAGCTTGTCATGATGCTATCTTGAATAACAAAGATACCATATTGGAAAAGGTCTTATTGAGAAATGCAATGCACTTCTCAGTCTCGTTCATTAGGGATTGAATGTGTTGGCAACTGCTTTAATACGTGCTTCAATAGTTTCTTAGCATAAAACTTGCTCTTCTTTATTAAAGTATGCAATGCTATGCACTTTTTAACTGCAACATACACAGAGGCATATTAATATTATAAACTTACATGCAGAACGTAGAATTCAATTACTAGCACAAAACTGAAAATTTTATAAATACTAATATAAATTGTTTTCAGCATGTGGAAATAACTTTGCTGCTAACTATTGCTATCATTTTTAAATTTTACGTTTCTTATAGTTTTGTTTTTTCCTGTTGAGCCTTGCAGTAGAGAAAATGGTTTTCAATTTTTCCAAACTTGAACATATTTAAATAGTTCCAAATGAAAAATTATTGTAGACTGCTTTTGTATGGTGTACCATTATAAAAAAACTGGTTTGTACTATGTAAATACAAGATTTTGTATTTTATTATAATAGGGAATTCAGATTGGTTTATGATTCAGTTGTTGGTATTTTCCTCTACAATGTTTTGACATATCTGTGACAAATAAAAACCAAGAGCATGTGTCAATAAATCAGTTGTAAATGATAAATGTTTCTCTTTCAAATAACCTTTATGAATGTGACAAACAGGAGGATGCCATGCAAAAATAAGTAGTAACTTTAAACTTGGGAGATCAAATTTTTCCGGAAAAATTAATAGTGAAAATTTACCAATTATGCCATGAATAGCAACCCTTCGAAACTCGACTTCTGAAATATTTCGTCGACTTGACTGCAGGTAGGAATTTGTTTTCCACGCCCCATAGTTTTAACACATTACAATTTATAATGTCACCAAAGTTTCTAAATAAGTGATAACTCTATTTTGATATTTTTAATCCTTATTTAAGAAGTAAGTAAAGGCTTTCTTTTCGACCTTCGGAGTTCCGTAATTTCTCTCTGCCCTTTTGCAGGTAACTTACAGCTATTTTCTCTTTGAACAGGAAGTTTCTGCGAGTCTCTGTCAGATGGTTAATTGAGTTTGAAATTCGTGTTAGTATTCGTTCCATTTCATTTTTTACTGTTCACATTAAATTGATTTCCATTAACTGAGAAACTACTGTGTATATAATTTAGGTATTACTTTATAATATCTATTGGTAAGTGTCTCATGTCTGACATTCCGAGATGAATTTTGTTTTGCGAAGAAGTATGTGGAGTTGATAGAATGCTAATCATTATTTGTTTTCGGTAATTTCGTTGCCACTGTAATTCTTTACGTAAATCGCGTATACGTAGGAACTATATTTCAAGTTGACGTAACACGAAAGTACTTCCCTTACTGTGCAAACCTTACATTGTAAGAGTAGGTGGGTTAGGTACGGCCGCCATCAGTGGGATGTTTTCATCGACTCGGCAAGTACCAGTTGTTGTTTTGTAGGTGATTACTTGTTAACGGTGGCAGCATTATTTTGCTTTTTAGTGATTTCTTTTATGATGCAATTATTTGTTGATCCGCAATTATGTATAACTCGAGGGAACTTATTGTTGACGAGTGACAGTAGCATTTAATGATGGAATTAAGTATAAGATACGTTCATCTATAAATTCTTATTATTAAGTATTAAATTAATATATTTTATTTAAAAAAATCTTGTATATTTAAAAAAATGGCGCTGTTGTTGATAATTCTTAATATTTGCAACTTCCAACAATAGTTTTTTATTGTGGTGTTTCAGCTGATGGTCAACCATAATGGCTGGGCAGCAAATTTGTTTAAAATGGAATAGTTTCCAAGCAAATATAGTAACTAGTTTTGAGAATTTGTGGGAGGAAGAAGGTTTGGTGGATGTGACTTTGGCAAGTGATGGTCAGTGTCTCAGAGCTCACAAAGTAATACTGTCAGCATGCAGTCCATTTTTTAGGAAAGTTTTCCAGGTAATACCAATTACTTAGAAAGAAATTAAGCTTTCTTGTTTTGTGATTGTTATATCAATGTTTTCATTTGCAGACAAATCCTTGTCAGCATCCTGTCATCATCCTTCAAGATGTTCACTTCACTGAGCTGGAATCTCTCTTGTGTTTTGTGTATAAAGGTGAAGTCAATATAGAGCAGGAAAATCTTCCAGCTTTGCTGCGGGCTGCTGAAACACTGCAGATACGAGGTCTTTCTGGAGCTTCAGAACAAGTGAAAGAGAAGGTTATTTTGCTAGTACTCTTAATTTATAACAACCATCTGCTGGTCAGTTTGGTTTTTGAAATATTGTCTTCAGTTGTTAAATAATTAACAAGGTTTCTTCTGCCTTAGTAGTATTTAATCCCAACACTACTTCTCATTACAGGTATGAAGTATGTAGATTGCATTGGATGATTTTCTATTATATTGTTTTTTCCCTTTAACTTTAAGAAATTGAAAATTGAGTAATAAATTTGGAGGTTAATCCTGGGTTTACGGTGCACCTCAGCTTTCACTGTCACAGACTCCTTAATACTTCTGTATGTATTGTTCACTTCTGATTCTTGTGTCGTGGACAATAGACAGAAATGATTCATCATTTACGCAGAACATTTAAACACTAGTTTTAGAAAATTCCTTTTGGTAGAAATTCAGTTTGTGATCCGTTTCGTTTATGCATGCGGAATGATGACTCTTCACTACACGTGTCCAAGTTGAGGGCGAGGCTTGAGTCTTCAGTCCTCGCATGAATATAAAACATCCTTGGTTCTGCCCAACACATAGTTACCTACGCATTTTATGCGAATAATCTTAAAAAATCATTTGGAGTGTATATGTTCTTTATGTTCTCCACATATGCACAAATAAGTTTATTTTAAGAAAGAGAATTTATTTTAAAGGTAACACTCACTTTTAAAAGAAATTCTTTTAGAATGTTTTTCAAAATAACATAAACAATTCCTGGCCGGTGAACGATAACATTCATGCGCACCGATTAGAAGAGAATCGGATCATGTCAAGGCACAGTAATCGAGGAAGCTTAGGCTAAGGTGCAATGGAAATCTGGGATCAGCCAAAATTTGAAAATTTCGTCATTGAATAATTCTTTTAAAGTCAACTGCTGGACTGTTACTCTATTGTGAATTCCCCAATACATCGCATATACCACCGGTATATCTAGTAATTTGAAGCGTATAAGAAATATTTCATAAGTTTGGTAATCCCATAAAAAGTTATTACTACTGAGAGCCAGTCTTCCGCATCTGTAAGCACTATGAAGTGTGTTAGAGTGAGAAGTTTCAAACAGTTCTTAATGCTGTCCAGAGAATTATTATGGATGGAATTTCGTAGTGTGGGGATTTCAGAAATGCTCAAAATTAAAGACTATGTTAGAAGTAGCTTCCATAAAGTGCGATATACTTGAAATAATGTTCAGGATTCGCCACTGCTGTTGCTATATAGTCCTCTGTAAGTGGATGATGACTCACTGATGTAACTGCCAATTCCAGCAGAGTAAGAAGCCTGTAATATTGAGGTGAATGAAAGCAAATAATTTTATTATTCTCTGGCTGTGGTCATTATGTTGAACATTTCATTGCCCAGAACAACTGTTTACTCTTTATAGTCAAATGAGAGATTATTTTAATTGACTAATTTCTTTCAAATATTTTGAGAGTGTGTGTGTGTGTCTATGTGTAACATGTGGATACGATATAAGTTTATTGTGCAAACTGGGCCCAAAGTGTGCTGGGACTTTGATACTCATTATTTTTGTATTTTTGACAACTGGAGAATGTTTGCATTTTTATTTAGCTAGAATGCAAGAAATGTATACTCCAAACCTGTTTAAAGAAGTATTACATGGATTATTCAGTACATTGAGAATTTAATTGAAAGCTTTTTGAAAGGAGTAGAGTGGGCTTTTTGATGTTGTGTTGTTAGGGATTGTTAGTTTACCTTCAGTTGGCATGGCCTTGCTTTGAATTTTTCTATTAAAGAATTTATATTTTTGCATGCTTTTTGATGCGATGTCTATCAATTATTACAATATATAATGATAATAAGAGGTAAACTAGGTCATTTCTGCGTGAAGAATCCCTAACTGTCAACAATGCTTCGTAAACTGATACTTCTGATGCATTACCAGCTGGCACTTGGCTTATTTGACTGGCAGAAGAATACATTTTGCAGAAAAATGTGGTATTTGTTGATTCTCAACTTGTTTAGAACCTATGAAAATGGTGTGAACGAAGCATAATTATCAGCCCAATTCATAGTCGGCAGCTAAGAAGAAGATTGCCTGAAAAATAAAAATTATGGGGCTGCTGTGAAGCAGTTTATTTTTGTTAGAAGAAATAAAAGAGGTCATCTTCATCAACATACTAGTTTTATTAAGATAGCCGGCCTTATTTTTGTTTGCTTTTAGTTTTTGTGATTGTAGTGGAAGAGCAGAATGCACTCTTTTAATTATGAATTTGCATCAGAAAAGCTAATTTTTTAAATTATTATTTATTTATATATTTTTTTATTTAATTTTATTATTTTTTTTATTGTTGCGCATAAAATATGAATTTTACCTAGTAATATAATTTGAACAAATTTACAGTGTACAGCCTTATGAAATCAGTGAAAATGGCATTTGATCAAGGTGAAAAGGAACTATTCAAATGTTCTGTTAAAAGTCTGCAGAGAGGAACTTTGACACATTTATAAATTACTTCAGTGAAGGTTTCTAGCATTTTGTTGTATACCTCTGTCTGTGAATTTTTTTAAGTCCGTGAAATTGGTGTGCTTACGAATCATTGTAGGAACTATTTACCATTCTGGACTGCTGTAATGCAAAGAGACTTGAAGGATAATTTTTGCTGTAAATTTGTTCTAAAGGAAAATGCTTGGTTGATGTTTTCCAGTACTGCATTTTCTGTAAAAAGAATAGGCTCCAAACCCCAAGGGGAATGAACGATGAGTGACTGACTGTCCTGGCCATAGAAGTAGCAACAACAGCAACAACAATAACAACAGCAACAACAAAGAAGAAGAGAGAGAGAGAAGAAGAAGAAGAAGATGAGGGAATTGAAGGAAAGAGAAGTGTCTCCTTATACCCTATCTCTAAAATTGCGAAAAGCCTTCTGAAATAAATGAATAAATGTGCCAAAGAGCGATATTTTCATGTTTTGTATAAGTTGGAAATGCCCACAAGAAAAGTCAAGAACCTTTCATGTTTTGTTTTTTTGCTGATCGTGAACTATCTCCCCTTTCACAAAGAACACTTACTCATATGAATGGTCTCTTTCTCATCACTTCCCTTCATAACCAATGCACAACTCCTTTCACTTGGCCAACCTCACAAAACTTTCTCTCAGGTCATGTAAACCCTATTGCAATCAATCCATAGTTTTGAATCCTCTTATTCACATTCAAACACCCTGTTCAGCACCACACATGATTCACATTTATTCTCAACATTCTCAAACTCAATGATCAAAAACACAAATCACAAAATAATAGGAAAGTGCAAAAAATGTAACTGTTCGACAGAAACGTGGCTAACTACTTTGACAGCTACTATGATACTTTAAAAATGTCAAAATAAATTGCAGAATTTCAGCTATGCAACTTTTGCTTCAATGGATAGAATAGTAATTTTGCTCTGACAAGGTACTAGGACATGAAATAACATAATGAACAAAGTAATCTTTCACAAAGCATTACAATAATTTCAGTAGTTAAGTTTTTTAATTTATTTAGAATGGCCATCCCTGTGCTTATAAGAATTTTGTATATTGCTCACTTCTACCCACCAAAAGATTCCTCTCAAAACCCCCGTAACTCATCTTTGCTTTCCTCCTCACTCTTTGGATTCCCCCTCACCAGAGTGGCACAAAGTACTGTTTGAAACGATATCTTTCAATTGCTCTGTGTTTCCTATTTCAGCCAATAAAAAACCCTCTCTCCTATTTCATATCCGGGAGATTGACATACAACCAATAACTCAGCTTGTGGTGCCGTACTGGACAAGTGGAATATATACAAAATGGTGTAAATTTCAATCGCTTCACACACAATTTGCCCCTGCATTTTTATGCTAGATTACATTTTTATTACCATACCAACCTTATGGTTCCTTATGGAACCTTATGGTTCACCATTGAGTCTGAGCAATGCTTGATTACCAACACATTTTATGTGAAAATACTTTTTGGAAAACTTGCCTTGTAAATCTTTTAGATAGTAAATCCGAACGTCTTTCATCTGTTTCAGGAAAGCACTCTGCCCGTTCTGCTAAGTCCATTTACATTTACATTTATATTACTGTTTCATTGCATTTCAGTAAATAAACACCTGTTCAAAATTTTTGTAATGCTACCCAATGACCACATAAAGGACATGTCAGAAGAAATACTGCCCTTTGCTATTGTAGGCTTCCTCTCAAAACCTAATTTCCCCTTTTGTCACCAGTTTCCCTCTTTACCCTAATGGCGTGAACTGTCGGTTTAAGTGTCTTCCTTGGAATTGACCAGACCCCTGACCCGAGACCCAATCAACTGTTACTGGTTTGAAGGTCTTTTTGATAATATTTGTAGCAGTTATTTGTTAAAAGTTCTTTTACTGTATAACTCCTATTATCCTAATTGAATTTTAGCAAAAAATATAAAACAGAAAAGTCAGAATTGGGATAGTAATATATGGACCTTACTTCACCAAAATGAGTCAATTCTTTAAAGCAGTGTGTTTACTTTTCAATATGCACTTAGTTTCAATAGTTCAATAGTTACATTTCAGTAGTAATTCAAATTAGTATGTACTTGCTCATTGTATTTCAATGTACTACTTACACATTGTATTGTGCTTGGGGCTGTAAAAAGTTAAACCACTCTAACAGCAAATGGTCAATATCTTGATTTTAGTCAAAGTACAACTTATCTTGTCACTACATATGTCTTGTTCATTTGATTTGATTTGGTTTATTTTGTCAGAGAACAATAAAATCTGTCTGTAAAATGTGGGGGGAGAAGTCAATCTGCACATGTTTTCTTGAGCTCCAGAATCTTTTCCCCACCCTTTAACAAATAGTTGATAGTAGAATGATGATGAAAGAAACAATAGTTGAATGATGAATAAAAAGTACTAACAAAGAGAGGTTAGCGACATTTGAAAGCTAGACATTTTGGCTCCTGAGTTATAGAGTTATTGCATTGGTAAATTAACTACAGATTTTATTTTTTATGATTGCTAATAAAATAGTACCTCATACCCCTACCACAACTAGCAAAAAGAGAGCTCAACAAAACATATGGATACTGAAGGTACTTTTGTGTCCAGAAGCAAAATAAAGGACCATGTTGGCGTTTGCTCAACAGATCAGGGAAAGTGGACAAAAACTTGATCACTTGGGAATCATTTTCTCAGAAGCTGAAGTACATTACTTGTTACAAGCATATTAAGTTTTTTTAAAGAATACAATACAAATGTAAACTTATGCATTATAGTACATTGTTTTTAAAATGTACAGTATTATTCTTTTTGATGGTCTATATAGTCCAGTTATGCAGCAGAAAAGATTTTAAAAGATCGAAGTAAAATCTTCTCTGCTGCATAACTAAATTTGTGTATTGATTTTAATTGTTTAATGTTGTCGGGCAGTGTGTTGTAAAGTAACTTACGTGTATTGTGTGTAGATTTCTTGTAGTGAGCTGATGAATTTGATATTGATACTGACACCTGATGAATTTGATTTCTATGTATGTTGTAATTATAAATAACAATATGTTCCCACCGTTAAGTAAGTCAGTTTGGTCAAAAATTAGATTCATAAATAAATAGGCAAGGCAGTGGTAAGATTCCTAGCTCTCAATGACAGCTTGCAAGAATCATATGGATGGCATATGCTTATTATTAATACAGTTTTTTCTGCAATCTAAAGATCTAGGTACACTACCTATAAGATGGAGTAATGAAAAAATTAATTTTCTTTTTATGCAGGGTGGCCAGCAAACCTGGAATCTTTGAAAACCGGGAAAAAAACTGAAATTTGAAAAAGCCTGGATAAACCGGGAATTTGATTTGAAAACTGGGATTTTTCGTTATTTTCAGATTTTCCTCAACATTTAGCACAAATTCACGTGCGGCATCACAGTAAAGTGCAGATTTCAGCCCGGTACATGATAATGACGAGTGTTAAAATCGAAGTATGTATGAGGAATGTCACAAGTTTTCTTGAGGATTGCGAAGTTCTTGACTTACGCATAACCCAACTTCAAACACTGCCGCTTGTATTGGTGCAACATGGGTAGCAGCACCCCATAGCAGGTATATGGTTGCCTGTGGGTTGCACGTGCATGGACAAGATATTTACGGAACAAACATCTCACTGGGAACGCAATATCTGAGTTTCGATTAGTTTTTATTTAATTATTATTTATTAACTTTATTACAATACATGTAAGTTTGTTTGAGTTTCGATTGGTGTCGTGCCTCTTCGATTGGTGTCGTTTCTGATGTGTCGTGCCTCTTCGATTGGTGTCGTTTCTGATCGAAACGACCTTGTTATCACGTCCATACTATTCAAAGGGAATTTTAACTTCTTTTGCAGAAGAGCGCAGTCGAAGCTATCTTCGCTTATAGCTTATACGGAGATTAAGAGTGACCGAATTGACAGGGAGCATGAAGAGAATGAACATGCGGAGATCTTAACAGGCTTGCATGCCAGGAAATACGCGTAGAGCCTATTTCCATTGTTTCCCAAGGCAACATGGGCAGTAATATGAAATTAAAGTTAAACTGTTGGTACCAATGTATGATACTCAATTTTTTCAATTTTTCTTTCATTTAAAATATTAGAAAGGATGCTAATATTATCGAAATCCAACCAATTCAAACGAAGTGCCTGTGGTGCATACCAGTGTGTATTTCGATAGCCGGGAACAGTAGTCATTTCAAACTTTTACAAATGATACATACCATTATCAGCGACCAAAATTTCTTGAAGTAGAGAAGTAATTTGTTAGTTCGAAGTAAATTTTGTTACCTTCCATCAATTTTTTCATCACTTTCTTTTATAAGAAGAGCAATAGCTTCCAAAAACCTTTCATATTACGTTCACGAAGAGCAGGAAATTTGAAAAGGTGACTATGATTCCAAATTTCACACAAAATACTCATATTTTCAAAAAATTCAACATGACCTTATTTGAAGATATGTTTTTTATGAACATATTTCATTAAAAAAAAATGTATCTTCAAAATCGAAGTTGTAAGAAGATGCAGAAATTTTTTTCAGTTTTCGAATAATCAGGCATATCAACCAACATGCAACATGCACCATTCTCTTGACTTCTTTACGCTATCTAAGGTCCAAATGTAATTTTAAAAAAATTGTGCCGTTTTTTCAAGAAAAATTGTCTTAAAAAAATGTCAATTTTCGCAAAAAAAATACTCATATTTTTGAAAAAATGGAACATGACATTATTTAAAAGTCTGTTGATAAACACCTTCACTAAGAAAAAAAAATCTTTATAATTGTAGTTGCAGAGAGGATGCAATTTTCAAAAATCAAAATTTTTAACGAACATTAGACCTGCGCTCTTGAACGTCCTCTACTCTATCCGAGGTGAAAATTGAATCAGAATTGTTGATGCTGTTTTTGAGGAAAAAATGTTTTAACAAAAATAAACATCTATATTTCACACAAATTATGCAAAAAGTACTTGAATCTTTAAGGAACAGATTTCATTAAGGGAAAAAATCTCTATCATTATAATTGTAGTTATAGGAAGATGCTGAAAAATGTTGAATTTTTGCAATTTTCGAAAAAGTAGGGTTTTCAATGAACATGAGACCTGCTTTATTCTCTTAAATGGCCATTACACTATGCAACAAGAAAAGTTAATCAAAAACGATGGAGCTATTTCTTTGAAAATTTTGAAAATGACGTAGGGGCTTCATGTAAAGTACATCCCTCTCCCCCAAAAAATTAAATATCGGTTTCAAATTGAAGGGGCCGCGTCATCGTCAGATCAATTAAGGAATATCTATTTTCAAGAAAATTGACTGAACAGTTTAGCCACTAGTGTTGTTCACTGACAGATGGACAGACGTTTTTCCTTCAACGAAGTTTTTGATATCAAGGATCCACAAAACATGGATTGTGGCTACACCCCATGTTAGAGGATTTCTTTTCTAAATTTAGCAACTGGATTTATCCACTTTTTCGTTACCAGGGCCTGTCAATAAGAGTTTTTCCAGCGAAAATTCGCCGCTTTTCCCGCAGCATTACATAACTTTATCTCTACTGCGTAAGCAGTAGAAGGTAAAAGTATGTCGTATTGTGCGAAAAAGAACCTGAAAAATTTGTATTCTCGGACCTGGAAAACTGGGACAAAACCTTGAATTCCAAAAAGCCAGATTGCTGGTCACTCAGTTATGTTAGTGTCAAAATTTCATGTTATGTTTGATAAACATAATTTAATGAATTATTAGAAAATTTTGACATATTGTCAAGTCAACTTTTTTATAAATTGGTTGAGAAATTTTAATTTCAATGAAGTTATTAAACCACTCAAGTGAATTTCTCCAATTTCTTCCTTGTACATTCTCAGAATGCTCAAGGGGAGAGCTCTTAGTACACCATTATGTTTTGGTCTCCTCAGTTTAGTTGAAGGATTTAGTGGAGTTTAGTTTGGAGTAAAATAAAAATTATCTATCACACAGTGACTACTTTCAAAGTTGAAAATTTGCAGTAAAAACTTAATAAAAAGTTAGAGCTGTGAATTTCATGAAATGTATCAGCTTTAGAGCTCTATCATTGGGGAAGACTGTTATTGGACGCGATCACAGAACATGCTGTGACTCCTGTAACATGTGAACATGATTTTTACTTATGTCCTTAAACCTATGCAAGCACAGTACATGGGCAGTCAGAAACAATTCTTCTTACTGGCTACAAAAAACAAATATGAAAAAATCACAATTGAAACACTATTCGCTGAACATTTTACAGTGAACTAATTACAGTTAAATATTATATGTGGAACACACTAGAAAAAATTTAAAAAACAAATAAGAACAAAAAAAACTTGAGTGATATTACATCCTCTCAAATTCAACTATCCAAACTTGCATTTTATGCAGTGAGAAAAATTGTTGCTTAACAATGATATTCATAGAATCGATTCTCATATTGCAACCTGTTAGAATTCAGCCACAGTGATAATTTCACAAAAAACACTGACAAACTTATTTAATAAAGCTACAACCGTACATACAATCTTTAATACTTTTTCTTGTTTATCTGTCTTGGATACTAATGTTCGTATTATAATATTCCAAATTGTATCAAACTATCTCTTCACGTGTCTTGTCTGCAGTGAAGATGAGATTCTAAGTCTGCAATTTTCCAAAGTTCACAGATTTTAATGATAATCAGACTTGTACCATATTTATAAGTTCTTTGCTCTACACGGGGAGCATGTTAGGAAAAACTAGTGGCACTACAGAAGAACATACTTTCTTGCATTATTTGTCACTTTTGCAATTTCCAAAAACTCAATGTTCACCACAAAGGGAGTCTTTTGTCTTTTTTTATAAGCGTACTTCCATATATTCGAAGAAAAAGAAAAGAAAAATGTGAGTTTTCTTTTAATTATTGGTTTTGAGAAAATAATTGTTTAGAAATTGCCTTATTTAAAAAACTACACAAAAATTTCTTGTATTTTCAAAAAATTTTATGCGATCTTGCTTAAAGATCTAGAATTTTATTGGCTCAAAATCTTGTTAGAACAGATTTCATTAAGGAAAAATATCTTGATTTATAATACATAGTTGAGGGAAGGTGCCAAAACATTTAGAACTTTTGCAATATTCAATTATTCAGAGTTCAACGAAAATGAGACCTGCACCGTTTTTAAATGTCCCTTTACTTTTTCTGAGGAAAATAATTAATAAAACAACTTAGAGCCATTTCTGAGAAAATTTTGATAATATTAAGGCTTTTTGTAAAGTATCAAAAATCAAAATATCCGTTTGAAATTTGCAAGCTCTTGAGTTCTGGCAGATTGATCCAAGAATATTGATTTTGGAGAAAATCATCTGGAATGTGTAGGTGAAAGCATTGGCCACAGATGGAGGAACTGGCGAAGAAACGTTTTGCTGTCTATTAGTTTTTTTTTTTATCAAAGACCCACAAAATGTAGATTCTGGCAAAAACCTAAATTTGCAATGAAGTAACATGCAAGCTTTTTTAAAAATTATTTTAAAATAATTTTTCTTAGTACAATTTATTCCTCAGTATTAGTTCTTTAAATCATTTCAGCAGCACTTTAAAAAAAATGTTAGTGGTTTTTAGTAATTTTGATTTGAAATGTGCTAGTATCAATGGGACATTACTTATACATTGTAGCCAAAATGTCGGTGACCAAACTTACCTGCACCAAATTGAAACCATAGGTTGTAATGACCTCAAACAACGATGTCACCAAATATTTTAAAAAAGCGACATGTGGAATTAGGAGTTACATAATGTTTGCAATTGCTTATGTAATAAAAAGGTTCCACACAAACTCACGTTAATACATTTTGCAAGAGGCCAACATCCATCAATCATGATCAACTGCACCTTATTATGCTTGAAAACAATTAAGTGTTCAGAAACTAGAAGCATTTTTATTGTCGATTGCATGTTGAGGTCATACCCTCTGGCACTCACTATCACAATAAGCAGCTATGCCTTCCATGGGGATAGAAGAAATTTTAATTTTTGCAATTTTTGAAAATTCATAAGTTTTAATGAAAATTAGATGTAGGCCGTGTTTTTTAGTGTACTTTGGTCTACTATAACAAAAATGTTTAGGAAAAAATTTGTAACAATTTATGAGAAAATTTTTAAAATGTCTGAGGCCTCTTGTAAAATTTCCCCAAAATAAAAAGATTTATTTCCAATTTTTGGGTGTTTCGAGTCTGACTAAATTGATGACATAAAATCCTAGGTGTGGTTTAGGTGCTGTGAGAAAGTTAATAGAATAAATACTGTCAATTATTTCAATTCATGCCGTGTCATTGTTTCAGAGATATCTCCTGTGCCAGTTTTACGATACACTACATAATTTATGATCCAAGAGTTTTCTATCTATTAATTTTATTCTGACTTGTGGAGAAATGATTCATAAAATTAATAAAATTGAGATATATTTGCTGGGCAAACCTGTATTAAAACATGCTTAAATAAATTTTGTTGTTACATCATGTGTGAGATTAAAAAAATATCTTTTGAAACCATTTTCTGAGTATTTGGACTTGTAGAAAACCATAAGTAAATTATGTAATACTATTGCACACTATTTATTTGGCATTTTTAGTACATGTAAGGGAGAATGTGTGGTATTGCTGTGTCAGCATGTACCCTTGAGTTTGGTGGTTCATAAAATAATAAAGTGATGGGAGTCGACAGAGATATTTCTCCCAGTAACACCGTGTACCATACAGCCATTGTCTCCTTGTAATGCTAGGCTTTATTGGTGGAAACTTATTGGTTGTCCCTCATCTCATTGTTATTGTTTTGTGAACCACCAACCTTGCGAGCATCTTCCATTCTACCCCTGTATTACTGTAACAATAAAAAGCAAAACATTTGCATTTTATTATTAATGTAGACATTCACGTCACCATAATGTTTAATGTAGACATTCAGTGGGGTTTACTTGTCAGTTCTTTTTCAGCTTTAATGTTTCTGCATTGAAGTAACATGCAATTTTTTTATTTTTAATTGGCAGATGGGAGCTTCAAAGAAAGTCTTGCCACCAAATTCTCCAGAAGATTCTCCTGAAGAGTCCCCTCCAGTAAAGCGCCCTCGTAGCATCCAACCATCACAATCACCTCCCCTCCCTACCACACCTTTGGCTCTCACTCCAACTTCCAGACCTTCTCGCTCACGCCACCCATCCACCTCATCTGTGGAACCATGGGAGCAGCCACAACAACCAGGAGACCCAGAAATTCCTCCAAAAGTAGAACCCACTGACAGTGTTTCACGCTCTCCTTCGCCATTGCATGATGCTCTGGAAGACAGCACTGATGGCTCTGTGGGTCCTCCTTGTGACTTGATGCAAGCTCAGCTGAAATTGCCAGCTTCTGACACAGGACAAATTAAAGGTGAGTTATTTTGCATCATACAGCATGTTTGATTTCATTCTTGTGTTTTCTGTTTTGGTGGAGGTTAATTTTAAAAATGGTGTCTTTCACATTATTTGCATTTGAGCTTTTCTTTGTTGTAGACATCTGATGTGCTCCATTCTGCTGATTTTTCAAT
Source organism: Teleogryllus occipitalis (assembly GCA_011170035.1). NCBI lineage: Eukaryota > Metazoa > Arthropoda > Insecta > Orthoptera > Gryllidae > Teleogryllus > Teleogryllus occipitalis. The sequence continues at coordinate 101,828 of BLKR01000564.1, forward strand.
GTAATTCCCCTACTGCCTCTTAGTTTCAGAATGCATGATACAGAGCGTGGAATTATTTATCAAAATCAATTTTAATTTATTTATTTGTGTATTTGGGTATGTATTTATATAAAATTAAAATACTATAAAGAATTAAAAATGTGCTTTCTTTTCTTTTTAGTTAACATGTTTTGGGTTATCTATTTCTCGAAATACCTTTTCTATGTTGCTTACTTAGTCATTTTTTTATATTTCTCTGCTATTCTTGTTTTAAATTTGAAATCATTTATTTCAAATCATTTGAAATTGTGCATCTAATACTATATTTTTTAAAATAATATCATTACCTATGAGTGCTTTCTTATATGTCAAAATTTTGGATTTCATATTGATTTTATATGCTGAGGTTGTATTTGAATTATTTTCACTGTCACTGATTTCTTTAAAAGGTTAATGACTGTTTCAATAAGAATGGTGATCAGAATAAATATAAATATATTTATATTTTCTTATCAACTTCAAAATTTTCATGATTTTGGTTTGTTTCCAATATTTAAAGATTGCAACATACCCGGGTGCCTTGAACCTCCTGATTAGCATTTTCATAATGCCCCAGAATAAATCTTTATAGTAATTTCCTGCAATACTACTTCCCTATTGAACACATTTTTAATTTTATTATTTTTTAAATAGAATGAAAATTTTCTTGTAGGGATGGAAAGTACATATGGGTTACCAGACAAAAGTACAGTTCTGAATGTTGAAAAGTGTTGCATTTTGAGCACACTTGTATTAACACCTTTTCAAAAGTAACAATAAGTAACTGCATGTATGTACCTCATTTGGCACAATTGATAAGTCTCTGTAGAATGTGCATTAAGTACTTTCTTCTTGTACTGGTGTGGTTGGGAAAGATGGTAATTTTATGATTTGTGCTGCAGTTTTCAAGTGTTAGAGAGTTGGTTTTTTTTGTTTGTTTTTTCTGGGAGAGGTTTTCTCTAACAATAAGCAAACTGTCAGTCAGATTGGTGATATAATCTATGTGATGGTGTTAAAGAGTTTGTTGGTTCTACACCTGCTTGTTAATTTCATTGCTGTAGTGGATAAATGAGAGGGGACTCAGCATTCGTATGTTGCAATGTGCTTGTTGTCCAGGTGTAGTAATGTTTGTGAAAGGGTATGCTTTTCTACAAAGATGTTACCAGATATATTGCCTGCTTTTTTGGCTTATCGGTGTCTCAGAATTAATTCTATAGTTTATCTTTTCTTATTTGCTTCATCATCTGTTAAGCTGGTCATGGAACCTGTGTTGTTGTTGTTATTGTTGTTGTTGGGGTATTAAATTTTTCGTTGAATTCTTGGGATGTGAGTCTTCGCTGTAGTGAAGGGTGTAATTGGGTGGTTAATCAGTTGTGACCTTCTGCACCTATATCTGCTGGTTTTGATGAGGGTTTACTAAAATTGTTCTTATAATCTTTCAATTTACTAGGTTGTGTTACAGAGAACGCCTTAACAATAAAGCACATAAGGTCATAACTGTTGTCCACAAGATGATTTTGTTTTCATGCATGATATATACCATGTGATGATGATTGTTATTTGTTTATGTATTGTAGGCTCATAAGCATATATTTTATTTTTCCTTTTAAGTTATATGTTTTGAAGCTTTGATTTACATGTGTAGTGAAAAGCAAGACAAAATTGCTGTATAAATGTGATTGATGAAAAATGTGGTCCATATTTAAGTCAAATGTGTGTCAACATAACAATATCTAGCCATATTGAAGAATAGATTCCTGAAATTTTTAACTTATAGTATGTGACATACTTTTAAAATTTCAAAGACTATTTGTCAAATGATTACCATTCATTTTAAATGTAATTCTTTAAGAAACATGTGAATATAAAATAAAATGTTAATTGAACATTGTTTTATTAAGATATTTTTAGAGTAATGAAAATTCAGTATGTGATTATAGCTAGATATTGATTTGGTGAGACATATTTCATTTAGCTGCCATTTAAAGATATTGGCCTGTGCAAAGGTGCTATTTTCATCATTCCACAGTTTTGATTGTGGAAAATTTCTTGTTAAAACAAATCACCATGTGTGTCCTGGAATGTGTGTAGCTGGCGTTATTTGTATTTGTGAGCATGCCACGTTTATTGATGTTGAACGTGAGCATGCCTCTAACGTCCATGTTATCTTGTGTGGCGTGTGTAGGAGAAGGGGATGCTGCGCTGGGACTTAATCTGCCCTACCAGAACCTGCCGTACGCTTGCCTCTTGCCTCGTGCTCAAGTCTTGGCTACTTGGGCAAAGGCCCGTACATTGGAGCAGTTGGCCTGCGACCTAATGAAGATCCTTTTTACGACTGATGAACGCATTCTCTGTAATGTCAATGGGAAAATGGGAAAACGACAGTTTAATGTACACAAGATACAACTCATAAGAGAAGTGCTTCATTTCTTCAGTAACCTGCCAGCAGCTGAGTTTGAAGAACAGTGGAAGAGCTGTGTGACAAAAATTGACACTGCCAATAGAGGGTTGAAGAGGAACCTAGTGCTTCGTGGAAGAAGAGCAACTTGCCTTTTGTAGTTGTGATCACTTGCTGAACTGGAATGAAAATGCATCACAAATGTAATCACTCAATGGTTTTCTTAAAAAAAATGAAAAAAGTAATTGCAAATAATTAGAAGCAGAAGCTCAAGATTGCAGTAGGAAGCTTTATGTAGTAGTTGTAGAATGATATATTTTAAAAGAGTTTTAATTATCTCAGAAGGACGTACAGGAAGAAGACAATCTACCTCCTTTTGTCAAGTTAAAAGTTCTCAAGCAGTCCCAAGCCAGGGAAGGGGTTGTGTTTCTTTAAATTGTGCATCTTTATTACATTTGTAATGACAGTGTTTCACTGATCACATTTTGCCATTCTGTTATCTGTATTTTTATAGAGATTATTAAAGAATTTAAAGTATTGACGTTAAATCTGCCATTTTTGAGCATTGGAGTATTTAAAAGATATAATTTTAAAACAAAATTTTGTAATTCACAGAGGCAGGTAATTTATTTGTTATTGATTATACTAACATTCCATTGTGGCAAATAGTGATAGTATCCTAAACAGATTTGTAAGAACAAGTTTTCTTGTTTGAAAACATTTTCCACAGAGATGTTTGTTTACATTTTATTCAGCTGATGCATAAAATATTTGCATTTTGAAATGTGATATCTTTGCAATCATGATTACTAATTTTTATAAAACCGATCAGACATTGGTGGAAAAATCCTATTTCCAGATAATAGAAATAGCCATTTATTGTGAACTATTGTGGTAGGTTCAAAATGGAATAATTTGCCAAACTTGTGCAACATCAGTGCTTGCAAGAGGATATGGTTTCGTAACTATGGTGACTTACTTACTGGTTAATACCTGTTGTTATTTCTTACATATGAAAGACAATTACTTCTTATTTTTGATGGTGTTGATATTTGAGAGACAGTTTCTATTGTGTCGAAATTTAATAAACAAGAAATACTGTCAAGACAATGCACATTGGGAAATTTTATATATTTGTGAAACAAGCAGTTTTCAACCTGCAAACAAATTCTTAGGCTCATTGGATACACAAGTTTTCTGGAGGATGTTGAAATTAAATATGTTAGAAAAAGGGTCCTTAAAGAGTAGTGTTTGTGTAATGTATATTTAAAGTATTACATAGAATACAAGAATTGATATTTAGATATTGGCATATAGCTTTGTGAATCAATGTTAAGAAGTATACATTTTGGCAACTTGAAATTTTGAACAGAATGCTACTTATGTTTCATTGGTTGTATTGTTAAGGAAACATGACGTACTTGCAGATTTGAAAACTTCTGTGCAAGACTGTGGCATATTTTCATGTTTCAGAAAATTAGCCTGACATACCATGGCACTTTAAACATGTGCAGCTTGCCTTTTTTGCACTGCATGTTGCAAAGTAATGAATTCTACTGCGGGTGCACTTAAACATGACTGAGTGTGGATGTGAAATTTGTTGAAATGTTAATTTTAATGGTGTGTTGATGTAATGCCCATGGGAGATTGAACGATAGAATGCATAGAATGCTTTTGTATAATGATGCACGGACTAGTTTTGGATATAGATTTTTTAGGAAATTTGCTTCCAGATGTCATGGAAAAACTACACTATTACACATGACTTAGAAAATGGAGGATGTTATTTAGTGATTCTAGCAAAGTAGAAAATGTATGGTTAAAACACCAATGTTGTATCCTCATCCAGTACACTGTGTAAGTTAGTCTGTGATGAGAAACATAAATACATGGAGATATATTGCTGCGTAGGTAAATATGTGTTTTATGTTGAGCACAAATGCTGTGTAATACATTGTTTCATCAGCAGTATATAGATCATGATGAATATGAACAAAATACAAAAAATAGATTGTAGTACAAAATTGTTGCAGATAAAGTTGTCATTGTATTTGGGTTGTGTCCTCAGCTGTAGGTGTCAAGTAATTTTTGTGCGTTTAGGATGTGTGGCTGTTGATTTGATGTTTCATAGGCTAGCAAGATTGAACATACTTTTGTTTGGATGGCATTAAAGGTGAAAACTTGGAGAGATATTGTGAAACCTGTTGTTTATAATGACATAACAGTTTTTTAAAATGTTAAGTTACAGTGGTTCAGCTGGTCTTTGGTAGTTCTTGTTGGACATACGACATGGTGCCAAAATCTGCATTGTGATGTAGATCTTTTATATTGTTCTCTTTTATGCACTGAAGAAAGGTTTCAGATGTATCTTAAATATGCCTAACAATTGCCATCCATTCTTATGACAAGATATGTGCCAACTTAATAATTCAGATACGCTGTATTTATTTTTTGAAAGTTTGTTAGAATTTACAGGGAAATAATGAATAGTCCATGAGGTAACACAGCGGGCTGTGCTGTCAGTGAATTTCAGTACAGATTTTTAGATGCAATACTTAGATGTAGTACAGTTGTTGTGAAATAGGAAGTACTGTCCCATTGCGCTAATATGCATTTGGTGTCTGAGAACTCCAGTTGCTTTCAACAAATTGTTTTCCGGAATAGAATGCCTTCTTAATTTCTTCTTTAATTATTCTTTTCATTTCATAGTATTAACTGGAATTTATTCAATCTGTATGTTCTTTCCCTGTCCTACTTTTTTTGCCTCTTCTGGGAAAAATTAATTTGATTAGTTTGGATAATTCTGAAAGTTTTTTTAAAAGTTCTTATTTCATTTTTTCTGTTTCCCATGTGTTTCACTTTATGTTTTCAAAGAAATTTTATTCAAATATTAAAATTGTTATTTTTGACCCAAAGTTGACTTCTCTATTTGTGAAGCAAAGGGTGCTAAGAAAATCTCTCAAATATTTTCTTTCACGGATGAGACAGAAAATGTACTTGTACCTTCTAACTAACTTTTCTTCATGTTCTTTTTATTCAAAACTAAAAAATACCTGGGAGAACCTGATAGCCTCAGTATGCATTTTGGTTTGGCTTAAAAGCTAGCTGTTCCTGTTAGCTTAGCCAAATAAAAGAATGCTCTGTAAAATATTATTATTCGATTTATTTTTGCCTCTGTTCATATTCTTACTGGAAGAACAATACGTGGGAATGGAGATATGACATGCCTTGAGAAGTACAAATTATACACTGCTAGATTGATTCAAAATAGAAATGTGTAGCACCATGGCATATCTCTTCTTTTTTCTCACTGCTATATAATTAAGTGTAACTGAATAAACTTGAAAGTTGTTTACTGTAAGTTCATTTTCTGACATTATTTTTAGAAATATTAGGAAAATCAGAACGTATTTCAAAGTTTCATTTAATTTCCTGAGACTTATCTGAGGAATAATAATGTACATATTAAAGAACAAGACTGAACATTACTTTTTCCTAATTGGTTTTTGTTTTAAGGCATTTGAGGAGATGCTTACATTTCCTGGAAATAAAATCATCGGATTCTGAATTAGACTTATAATTCAGAATCTGCTGTGAATTGTAATACTATCCTTGTCAGTATTGTTCTAAGTTAACTGAGAACTTATGTGTTGGACAAAAAAATCTATTAGAAGGGAGGGAGTACAGAGAGGTGTTTCAGAAAAATGACTTATTTTTAATAATATTAAAAATAAACCTCTTTATTATGTATTTTATTATAAAAATGATATGAAATGAATTCTCAAAATCTTTTTATCTTAATTTTTCTCTATTTCTGCACATTAATTATTTCTCACTCAGTCTTAATTTCTATAAAAAGAAGAAATTCATTCTTTAAAAAGTTTTCCTATCTTCACCTTCTGATTTTAAGGTGTTTTCATTCCATTTGTCTTTCTTTTATTTTTAATTTTTTTCATTTGAATTGTTATTGTGGATATATCTTGATATTTGTTTTTGTTGTTCTTATTTTTTTTTATTTTATTGAGATTCGATATAATAGCAGAAATTACACAAGTGTAGGGCTTGGAGTGTATGCCTATACTTTATAATGTTCAAATTAAAAATACTCTTTTATGTTTGGGTTGTGTGCAATAGCATTAAGTATATAGACCTTTATTTTAATTATCTCTATGCAACTATTTTATCTACTAAAGTTTTTTATCCCTGTTCTTTGTTGTTATAAGCATCTTGTTTTGTATTACTGTATAATGTTTGCTGGAGAATTTAAGATAATTCTATCTTTTACTCTTAATATGTGTTCATTTACTTCTAATTTGCAACTATTATATTGATATTAAAATGAATTTGACTGATTCATGGAAGGATAATCTGCCTGTTACAGATTAGGACTGATGTAAATATAATTGTTTTGTTGAAAGAGATTGTGTTGAAGGCAACTGAAGTATGTTTCCAGACCAATGCATATTTATAAATATATATATAAATATATAAATGTATATGTCTAGAGAGTATTTGACATATTGAGACAGTATTGATTTAATAGAGCCTTTGTGATATAGGTACTGCAAACAAATGTGCTATGCAGTTGTGTACATATCTATGTATGTACATGTTTGGTTGTGAACATAGATATTAGGTTTTGTAATATAGTTAAGCATAGGTGGCTAATTATGTTTTAGTCTTTAGAAACAGAATTATAAAATAATTGTTGAACAAAAAGTGTGAAAGTAATTGATTATGATGAACATTCAGGAAATGTTGAAGGTAATATATAGATAAATGCTGTTATGTAAACTGGACTTATTCAAAGATTAATATGAATGCATCTTAGCAGAAGAAAGCTTCATTGATATTCTATTGTAGAAACAGTGTAATGTGGTTCTAGAGGATGCACTTGTATTTTTTAATTTATATATGTATTTTGAAAATGGACAATTATCATGTATGTTGAATTTTGGGTATTTTTATTTCCTTTATAATAATTATTACTTCGGAATACAATTTTGACATAAAATCAATGAAGTGAATTATGACTGCATACTTTTATGATCCTAACATGTGAACAAGAACCAGAATTGCAAAATACAAAGAACAAAGAGATATGGCATCATGACAATTGTCTTTTCAAACATGATAGCTTTCACAACCTTTTTATTTAGGGTCTTTCCCTTTTGTTTGGTGCCTGGTACCATGTAATTATAATTTATTTTCATTGAATGAACTGGCCTTTGAAAAATTGCAAATTATATTTTTTCAATTGTGAAGTGAAATGTGTATGAAAATATATCAGGGTATCGTACATTTTTATCCATGACTTCTATTGTTTTTTTTTTTCTTTTCATATGACAGTGTGTTAAAAATAGGTGAATATTCTTTTATTTAGTTTCAGATCCAAATTTTAAAAAATTTCTTTTTTCTTTATATGAAGATGAATATTTGTGATTAAACTTGGTTTAAGAATTTTAATCATTTAAGTATTTCATTAATTTGCAAGTGTTGTCTTGTTTAATCAGGGAGTTAGTTAAAACGTTCTTTCAAGCTCACTAAAACTGAATATGTAGAAATGTCTGAATGGTAGCTAGCGAATAGTGAACTGCATTAGGAAGTTAACTATGCTTTATATGGGTACTACTGTGATGGGCACATTATGCTGCATGTATGTATGTTCCAAAACATAATTTGCTTGGTATTGTGCCGATTTGTTTTATTTGTTGCAATTTCCAAAAATAGGTTGTGCTACATAGGTGATTATATTATTTTTTATAAGACAATAATATATTGTATACGAATTAATTTACATTTTTCTTCAGTGTGCGCAGTGTATGTACGCCATTGTAGTTCCTCTAGTAAAAGGTATTTAGGTTTTTTTCTGTGACATTAAGTATATTTCAGTAAATTGCTATTTGAGCCGAAGAAGTTATATGGATTCGTGTTGTGCTGTTAATTGTATGTGTTTATTGTTGTAATTATGTTATTGACTTTACATGTAGATGTAACTTGTACTTGTGGGAGTTCACATTAACATTGTTAGTGCAGATTATCCTTTACCCCATCTTCCTGTCATATACAGGTTCTCTCTTACCCAGGTTTGAATGATTCAGATCATTTATTCACCCCGCTAAATGATATTGACACAATTTCAGTTTTGGTACAATTAGTACAACGATTCTGATTATTTCTTATTTCACAAACTTAAACATTAATTGTCTTGTTAAATAGTTTTGATTGAAGAACTTCGGTGACTTTTGTGAGTTGAGCTTTAAATTTTTATTTTAGAAGAGTACAAATAAATTCTTTAATATGTTGTTCCTTTGAAAACTGAAAGTGCAATAAGTTTGTGGAAGTTAAATATTGGAGCAAAAGGTTCTGAAGGAGATAAATCAGAGTTACTGAAACTTCATATGATTTTTAAGAGAACAGTTCAATCTAAGAAGTATGTTTATTTTAATAAATGGTTCTCCATTCAAATTTTAACGATGTTTCATTTTGAATGTATAATAGTGTGACTTCTGTCACAGGCTGGTGTGAAGAGATATTTGAATGTTTGTTGCAATAATGTTATTGAGGCTAGTGATCCTTACCGTGTCACAGTACTGGCAACATTGAGAGGACTCTGTGTTTCAGTGAACTCCATGTGTTGTAGTTTTATAATGGATATATATATATTGATAACTGATACAATATACTGAATTTTACTGTATTTTTTTGTTTAAGAAATAAAGGAGTTGTTTTTTGTTGTAATTAAAAGTTTAGTGTGATGCTTGTAGCTAGTTATAACCCTTCTCTTCTTATTGTAATTCTTGCAGTGTAAGCTTTTTTGTTGTATTTTAGTTTGTTTATTTCAAATTTTTATTCCTCACAGGAATTTTGAATCCTGATGCTGCAGCATTTCATGCAGAACCAAATGATGCTCCCCAAGGTAGGAGAAACACTGTAATTTGACATATTGATTTGGAATGATATGGTTTCTTCTGCATGTTATCTTTTGTACAAACTGATACATTTCTGAATGGAAATGAACTTTCTTAATAAGTAGTACAACATGTCATGCATTTTCTTTATTGCAAATAATAACAAAAGAAACAAGTCTAATAAATCAGCATACTGATACATTTTTTTTAGAATTTAGCCAAATATTATTTATACTTGCTTCACTGTGGTTATAAATATTCACTCAGCATCACTCTTGATATCCTTGTTTGTGTCTATTTTGTAACAAAGTAATGCAACTTCTCAAATGTACCTACTGGTAAAACCAGATCCTGCATGCATGTGGAAACTTTTTTTTTGTGTATTAATGCATCTTTTCTCAATATACAAAATCTTTTAGGTGACAATTCAGTCTTTGTAAAGTAATTTGCTTCGTCAATTTTGTGAAAAACAAATTTACCGTGACATATTACACTATTGCTCATTGTCATGTAACTTGCAATGACCAGAGTTCGTTATATGACATTTTTGTAGTAATCTCTTTACATATGATCTTTCATTATAAAAATAAACCTTTTAGAAGCATGATTTTGGAAGAGTTTGCACTATTTCCAGTAGAGAGTGTTTAGCGAATTGAGTAAACGCAGCTTGTTCTGTGAATTTTGCTTCTCCAAAATCTCTCTTAATTTTGTTGTGCTGCACGATGTTTTAAGTTCATCAACTAAAAACAACACGTGCAATTGCTTCACATGTGACTGCTCGTATATTTCTATATTTTAACATTGCCTTGTGGTACATTGGTGTGAGACCAGTTATGATTCTTTGTTGTCTGCATAGGATCAGGTATGGGCTAGTCCAAGGCTCTAAGATGAAAGTTCACAGACACTCTCTCTTCTCAATAAATTTTTATTGTATTTGTTTAGCTTGTAGTAAATCCTTTAATAAATTAAATTTTAGTACTAATAGCATTAATATGAAAACAAAAAATGATTTGGATTAAAACACAAATGAATTTGTAAAAATTCAAGTTTGTTCATTATATTTTTTCTTTTTACTCAGATAATGTAGATCTTAAGAACATCAAATTGCCACTTATTTAATTTTAAATACAGGGTAACTTGTGGCTTCAGGTTTGCTGAATACTCTATGGCTGAAATTCTAGGAAACTTGTATTTGCTACCTTACAATATGTACTTTTGTTTTTTGCTACCTTACATCCTATCAATTTGGTTTCAAAAACTTTTTTATCAACCTCCAGGAATAATTGTGATTTTGGATGACATATTAAATGTTGATTGCTGGGATAAAAAGCTCTGAAGCAGGGGTTCCCAACAGGTTTAGTATCATCCCTCTGTGGGTAAATGATATTTGAAGGGGATCAATAATCAAAAGGGATCAATTATGTCAATAGCTAATTATGAACCAGTGACTGATCAGTATAGTCAAGTTCAAAATATCGTTGATTACAAAAACAATAATATTAAAGATAATTTGTTTTCTTCTATAAAGCAACAAAAAAATTTATTATAAATTCCAAATTCACTCCACTGAGTTTACTAAACGTCCCTAGAGTGAGCAATGCCAACAAAATGGTATTGCTCATCCTTGAGATGGTTAGTAAACTCAAAAAATTATAACTTATGTATTCACCATGGTACTCTATATCAATTCTCCACAATATACACTGCAAAAATGTTATGGCGGACATTTCTTAAAAAAAATACACATTATTTTGTAACCATTGCACATTGAACAAAGATTAGAAACTCAGTTACTTAGTAGTGGCAGCATCTCGGGTTATTGAAAACCAAGATTTTTTCAAAAATATTAGTGATTGAAATTGTTTTCTGTAAGATGTATGTGCAATTTTTTCTCTTAAGATTATTATGCAATGTATTATAAATAGAGAATTTTATAATAATATTAATGACCAAAATTGTTTTCTTTAAGACATTTGTATGCAATTCTTTGTGTTATGATTATTATGTCGTATGTAATAAAGAAAAATTTAAGGGGTTTGATGAAGCAAACCACTTTCAAAAGGAATTGATGAAAGAAAAAGGTTGGAAATTCCTGCTCTTAAGACATGATATGTTTATTCTCAAACAGAATACTCCCAGTCTTATTCTTGTTTCAAATGAATATTTGGGCCTGTTCGACACCACAGGGTGGTAGGAATAAAACTACTGCTACTTTTATTATAGCCTTCCTAAAGCCTATAAATTGTGCAATCCTTAAATGGTTGAAGGGGATGAAATCTTGTTTGGAGAACAGATTGAGATAATTGTAATTCATATGATTCAATAGACGTTTTGATCTAAATTATTAAATTTACATGAAGTGATGTTCCCTATTATGTCAGATGAAAATTTATCGAAGATACACATTTAAAAACTTGGTGTTACATTGTCCAGATCATTGGTTTAGATTTTGGCAAGTTTTTTATATGTCTTCAGGTCAAAATGTTAGGGTTCCCTGACTCATCAAAATAGTAGGAAAAGCTCCAATGAGTACTGAGTCTCTTATGTTTTCATTAGATTCTTATTTGTCTACTTCCATTTAAAAATTTGTATCTGTGTAATATGAATATAAAAATGAAAAAAAAGTGGAGCCATTAAATCTAAAGTTTAAGTGAAATTTGCGAGTGCAAAATAAACTGCTCACTATATCTTCAATATTGAACATTAAGAAAAAGTTTGATGTAAGGAATGGTCATATGTATGAAGAAACATCTTGTTTATAAAGTATTGGGTAGTTATGGTACTTATTACTCGAAAAACGTAGTAGTAATAAAGCAACTTCAATAAAATTTTTTGCCAAAATATTATTTTACAGTTTTTATGCCCATGCTCTAAATTAACTGTAAACGTACTCCAAGACTTAACAATATTACAAGAACCATGTTTATAACTTATAAAAAGATAAATTTCATCTTGTAGAGTCTAAAAATGCCTAATTTAACTCCTTTAATGATTGGTGTATAATGACGTGCCTTATAATTTACCACAGGTGTTATTTTAATATTGAGAGTCAAATTATGGAAAACAATGTTATTCCAGTTTTTTAAAGAGAAATTTTCTTCTTTGGACGTTGGTATCTATTTGTTCTAGTTATGTTTTTTCGTTTACATCTTTCATTTTGGCTCTACTTTTTAAAGGTTTTATACCAGTTTTGATCAAAGAATTGTGTCATTATTTTAACAACACAACTTTTGTAATTTTTTGGGGGCAGAATTTGTGTATTATATTTTTAAATAAGTTATATAAGAGCGTTCAGTGCGGTAAATTCCTTTATATTATATTTGGTGCATGATTTTCAGAAAATTGGGAAAAGTTTGTGTGTAACTGCTCACACAAGTTCATTGATTTGAGTGAGTTGAAATGATTTGGATACAGATTAGAGGGAAGTTTCTTGATGATGAATAGCTTATTCTAGAAGTAATGATTAATACATAATAATGGATTGCAAAGGAAGGAAAGTATATTATTAAACATGCTAAGAATCTGTTGAAGTTTACTTGTGCAATTTAGATGAATTGATCAAGATAGGAGATAAATAGGTGCTATGTATAATTCATTCTTCTTTCGTAAGAAAAATTTCTAATGAAAAATTCAAGCCTGAAGTATGATGTAGAAACATCTTCAGTAAATTACTTCCAAAATATTTTGTTTAGAAAAGCAAGAACATATTTTATTTCATGTTTTCTGCATAGGTTGTCAATTTCTTCATTGGTCCCTTTCCTGATATAATTAGGTAGTTTTTTTTCTTCAATTCATAAATCAGAAGTTATTTGCTCTCTGCCCTTGTATTTGGGAGGTCCGTTTTTAATTCTTAGCAAGATGTCTAAGGAATGGCTTGGTTGATGGATTCATTCTTTTCTGTCATAGTCATCGTACATCTCAAATCAATTTATGTTGAAGAAGGTGCATATTAAAACTATTGGTACTACAGAATTGCACAGACTTTGTGGTACAATTTGGTTCCCTACTCTCTTTGATGTATAAAAGGACCTCTGGTGGGTCTGCTCCTCTGGGATGTAGTGAAGAACACCTTTGTGCACCCTGAACATTAAAATTGACCTAACTTAATCCTTCGCTTTTGCATGTTTGTTCATGGTCCATGTCCATGTTCATCCACCCCGGTGCTTGTACCATTGTCTTGGGTGTGAGATGTAGTTCCTCAATTACACACACAGATTGCACACGGGTGCTTATCAGGGCTAAAAAAATATGGAAGGATTATGGTTTAGATGTAATAAACAAGGGATTTGGAATGCACTCTATGCCCCAAGCACTGAAAACATTCATGGTTTATGTGAGTTTCAAATGCATAGCCTTAATGTCAACTTTGGTCCACCTGCCCTAAGTCCCTGCCTCAAGAGGCTGAATCATTTGACTGTATTAATTGTAAAAGTGGTACGGCTTTGTAATATAATAATTTTATAAAATTAGTAATATAAATAAAACTGACCTTTATATGCACAGGCAACCTTCAATGTACTCTGTAACAATGAATTGATGTATCTGAATTTCTTAGACCCAATTTGTTTCCATAGCAATTATGCAAACAAAGTTTCTTTCACATTAAAACCTATCAACATTGCACTCAGTAATAAACATGTTCTCAAAATTAACCAACTCTACAAACCCTACATACTATTTTCAGTACATATTAGATAATGCAATGGTTTTGTTTACTTTCATGTTATATTTGAATTGAGAAAATAGTTTTATCCAAAACACGTATGTTTTTTTCACATTTTCTCAACACCTACAATTCTTTTTGTCCCCTGATAGTAGAATTGTAATATGACTTTTAGAACATCATAGAAGACTAGCAATTGGTTCTGTATGCAAATTTACATTGAAAAATTGGTGGTTATTTTTGAGAAAATGTTTGAGTTTTTCTAAAATTGTGAAATTTTTTTAATTTCTTGATAAACTTTATTAGTAAATATTTGAAGCTCTTGTACTCGCAAATCCAATGACATGTGGAGAACATCTATGACGTAAATATTAACGACTTGAGAGATATATCAAAACAATTACATTTTGAAAGTTTTGAAAAATCAAAAGGTAACAGCAAAATGGTGTTCATGTCATGCTATTCAATGCGATTGGCTCTATCCTTACAAAAAGTTCGAGGAAAACATTTGAAGCTGTGCTTGAGAAATTTTGTTTTTAAAATTACCCATATTTCACTCAAAATTGCATGAAAACTACTAATTAAAAAAACAACAACAACAACATACATGACAATAAAAAAAGAACTAACTCTGGAGAGCAAATTTCATTTGAAGAAATCTTTATCTTCTGTAATGTTGTTGTACAAAGGGGTTCAAAAAAATAGCAAACTTTTTCACTTTTCCAAAAGGAGGGGATAACAGTGAAAATTGTACCTGTGCCATCATCATTTGTGTCTTTCATTCTATTCTTGTAAGAAAGTTGGAACTACTTTTGAGAAGTTTCAAAATGCCCTAGAGGTTTCATTGATTACTCTTACATCAGAAGTTACTCTGTATTACTTTGTCTTACATAGTAGTAATACGAGAAAGTCAAAATGACACATTTTGAATTCTTTGGAAATCTGGAGAGGAAAAATGTTTTATCATTGGTTATTTTCACAATTATCAATTGTAAAGTTAAATTAACTCATAAAATGGTATTTTTATTAAGAAAATCTTTTCATTCAAAGTTAATGAATAAATAATAAAATTAACAATAAAGTAAAATTAATAATAATAGAAATAAAAATAAAAAAACAAACTGAAAAGAAGTCAATTTCATGGGGGGAAAATGAAAGAAAAAAAACTAATTAGTAATATTGGAATGAATAGCAAGGATGTCTCCATAAGGAGGCTATCAGGTCCAAGGCCCCCTTTCTGAAAGTAGAGGATTTAAATAAAAGTTTAAATTCAGACCATTTCTAGTACATAGAAGTAAAAATTATAATAAAAAAAATCATTTAAATGTTGCATTTTTCAGTTATTTCCCCTCTCCCTTATCTGAAGTTGCCCTTGAATAGTAGATGGGATGTGAAATTAATTAAAAAAATTAATATGCACTAATTAATTGCAAATATTAATTTAATGAACTGAGCCCTTGCATTGTACTAGTAGTGTATAACAGTTATATTGTTTCTTAGTCACAGAGAAAGTTCTTTTCTAAATGGAAGTTTCTTTTACATGAAATGTTCAGATTAAATACTGATGTAAGGTAATCATTCATATTTATTAAGATTTTCTGAACAGTAATGTACTTTTACAATGACATTAAAATATTCAATATTTTATATTTGGTAATGGGCTGATCTGTAATAAATTAATATATTAATATATAATAATGTCATTTTCTGTGACATTGTAGAATATGTAGTTTTGACATGATTAGGTTCACCTTTTGTCTAATATTTTAAAGTAGGTTTTTAATGTTCAAGGAGGAAAGCATTTGAGACTTAAAATTCAAAAAGCGAGAAGATACTTATGTGAAAACCATTACATTTTTTTAAGCAAATTATTGTAAAATATAAAATTTTAGAAGTGAGTAGATTATATTGTATGAAATTTTGCAGTATTGGTTTCTGTTATTGTGTAAATTATACATTTCATTCAAATTACCTTATTTCATTTTTTAACATGATACTTTGTTTTGTGTTTAGCTAACAAGAACTTCCCATTTCCTCCTTTCCCATGCCCATTTTGTGACCGGGCCTACACCAGTTGGGGCTTTCGTCGAAGACACATCAAAGCCATGCATACACAGTCACCACGTCTCTCCTGTAAGTGGTGCCTTCGAGTTTTACCTTCACATAGTGATTGGGAGCAACATGTCATGGCAGAACACAACTTATCACCTGGAGATGCTCATAATGGTCTTCTTATTTTAGAAGAAGCTCATATGGTCCTGCAGATACCCAATCCAACCCGTCTAGACACGTTTGTCAGTATGATTCGAAAAAGTGGGAGCAACAGTGAAGGAGAGAAGTCAAGTGCTTCAATTTCTGCACAGAGTCATAGAGATCAATCTAGCCATTGAATTCATTTTGAATGAAAACTTTTTGCAGAGAATTAAGCAAGTGCCTTTTTGTACTGATCATATTCATGTGCCAGTTGTGAAATTGTAATTGTGACACCCATTTATCATTTTTTGCTAGCTTCTGCATAATGCCTTTTCAAGAAATGAATTTATTGTGTATAACTCCTAAGTGGATTGTGTGAGAAGGAAGAGAACGTATCTTGGTCAAATGAAATTTATTGAACTAATAGTTGGTTGTGTCATTAAGATGTACTTTGTAGGAGCCAAGATAATGTTCATAAATGATTTGCAAGTGTATAAATAGTGCAAGTGTTCATAATTTTTCAGATCAACAAATATCTGTTGTGTTGAGATTTATTTTTCATTTGTTGATGATTAAGGACAATAAAGTAGCAGTCACATTACAAATTGAATTCAAACTGTGAATCTTCCAGCAACAAAGGTAATTTTCTAATCTTTACTTTCTTCTGAAAGGAAGGAAAGGCGGCTCTGAAGTTGGAATATGTAGTGAATTAAGTTGTTAAACAACCAATGTGAAACAATTGCAATAATGAAAATCTAACTATTTCAATAGTGAGCACATTTGAATTAGTTGTGGCCATTAAGTACCAGTGGCATTCTGCTTAAGTCTCATTACATAAATGGAAGGCAATTTCATTCATTTCAAACCAATTTATATGTTTTTTTGGCCTTCCAATGTGCATCCCTTATTATGTGAAAATCATAGAATTAGTAATGAAAGAAAAATGCCTCAGAAGTATTGAATGCCATTTTCTATAATAACAATGTGTGTCATACTTGTGGATATAATAATATCAATTACATTCTGTGAAGAAGAATTATAGTATTATTAAATATATTATTGATGTTTTAGCATGTATGAAATATGTGCTGCGATCATAGTAGCAATGTAATGTTTATAATTAATTCAAATTATTTATAGTAATGCCACTCAACGTGTATTGTGACAATACATATTTCTATGTAGTGTTAGTCAATTAATTACAGAAAAATAATTTTTAATTCAGTTCTTGCCATTGTGTGCCATTGTTGATTTTTCTCCATTGTAATATTAGAATAAGAGTAGTT
Organism: Teleogryllus occipitalis; assembly: GCA_011170035.1. Taxonomy (NCBI): domain Eukaryota; kingdom Metazoa; phylum Arthropoda; class Insecta; order Orthoptera; family Gryllidae; genus Teleogryllus; species Teleogryllus occipitalis. The sequence goes on from BLKR01000564.1 coordinate 119,297, forward strand.
AATTAGTTTTATTTGTTTTAAGTTTTTTCATGCCTCTTAAAAATAAAAGTCTTTGCTGTAATAGAATATTCGCTTTTGTTTACATGTACCAAATTGTATGATTATATCCAGATGAAGTTACATACGTTACTCTCTAACTGCTCAGCCTACCTCTGTTGATGATAATAAATGAAAACTTTACTTCTATATAATAAAACTTAAGGGTGAAGATATATAATGTGTTAATTCATAATTTTTTTGAAGGACTCTTGAATTTAATATAAATGTATTTAGTTATGAAAAAAAGAAAACCAAAACATTATCTTTAAAAATAAACACAATGAGGTAATAATGAGAAATGGAATATCAAAATTTTAGATACTCTTCTAATCTATAATTATGGTAACATAATAATTATACCTGTCCCACCAATATTTTTTGATATATTAGAGGGGACTCTCTGGTAATCACCTTATCTAATGAATCCCCCCTCCCCCAATAATTGGTGCTGGTGATTCTCATAGTAGGCCTATGAGAATCACCAGCATTAAAGATTAAACAAAGTTTATGCATTAACCTTCTTTTTCCATCCTGTCCGAATTGTCTTCCTTAGAGCTGAGTGAGGGGCAGATCTATCCTCAGAGCCCATCCCCCATTAATTAAGAAAATTTCTGATAAGAGCCCCTGTACACGAGCATTGCTTTGACAGGCGTTGAGTATTGCGCAAAATGCCACGAGTGCTTTTGGTACAGTGTTAATCTAGGATGCATGTTACTTACTGCATGTCAACACAATGCTTGTGTAACACAGGCCAAAGCAAAAATATTTGCTGTGTTCTAGTATGCAGCTGCAAGCTTTGAGATCTCTGAGATGTGTTTCAAAATATCAAGATGAGTTATCCAAGGATTAGCCAAGATATAGATAACAGTATTAAATTAGATAGTTAAGAAACCCAAAATATTTGAAAGTGTTTTCAAGTAAAATTGAAAAGCTTTTATAGGATAAATAATGCTTTTATATAATTCTAATACTTTAGTGATTGTAATGCATTGTGTTAGGTTTTTATATTGAGCCTGATGTTTCTGTATTTCCAAGAATCAGAATTTGTTTTATTTTAATGATAAACATGAAATTTGTGTACTGTTATACTGTTATTACCATCTTTTAGGTATCAAAATATTTTGCAAATTTCATTTGCAAAATATGTGACAAAAATTTAGAATTAATATAATTGTCAATTTTATTAATTGTTAGGTTGCCTCAAAATGGGAAGGGATCAGAAAATTGATAGAGTTAAGATTCATTGAAAAATGGCCCAATAATAAGGTAAGGGCCCTACGTAATTTCCATCAAAATTAAATTTCTTGGGTGGTGTTCTGCACAATTGTGAATATGTGGTGTGTTTGAGTTGCTTTCAAGGGAACATTTGTTAGAAAAATTAAGCTTTCTTAAATCCCTTGAGTGGTAATTGCAATGATGATACACACTCACTCGGAAGGGGATATGAACATTCCATTTCAATTCCTTGACCTTGACCTCCTCAAGTTATATTACCAATATATCTCTATTTCTTGATTTTTATTTTCAAATTTCTTTAAAAAAAATTGAACAAACAAGTCATTTTTATGCAAGTTATGTGCTAGAGCTCAGAAATAAATATTTCAGAACATTAATGTATGAATTTGGTCCATAATTATACAAGAAACAAAATAATGACTTTGATAAAATGTAAGGCACAAGTGGTGGGCATTTTGAAAATAAGTGCAAGTAATGGTGGGTTAATTTATCTTAGAACAGATGAAAAATTGGTCAGCTATTGTTATAAAATGTAATTAAATGTAATATTTTCTGATCTTCAGGTAACGGTAAGTTTGCTATATTGAGTATAGAAATCATCTACATATGTGCAGAGGCAACTTGGCAATGGCAACTTGGAAACATTTCCCCATTACTCAATACACAATATGCAATAAATAGCATTAGAGTGTATTGTCTATTTGTAGTAGCCGTTTTATTTTGAACACAAAGCTTATATTAAAAATAAAAAAAACAAAAACAAAAACATTCATTTGACATTATTTTCCTTGACGTTTTCATCACCATACTAAAAGAAAATATTTTTTTTTAATGTTCTCTAATATCTAACGAAACTCGTATTGGCTAGTGATTGGTAATGCTCTTGCAAGTTGTGTTGAAGAAAGGGAAATTATAACATACAAGAATTTGTAACAGTATTTACTCGTGAAGACCTCAGTTTCACGAATTTGGAAAGTGGAAATATTTTGCAAGTTTCTTCAACCTTGCATACCTGCATAATATCTCTGTTTTTATGAATTCCCAATAGTTACAAAGCAACCAAAAACCCAATGTTTCATCTTGTATCACTACCAATCCATGGACATGGATAAATGATTAGATGCTTTGTGTTAATAGGCCTACTTGTGTAACTTAGAAGCAACTTCACTTCATTTCATGGAAACTTACAGCTTGTCCTGTAAGTAATCAAAGAGCTAAAATGTTGGGTATATGTAAATGATGAATTGAATTCTTGTGTGATCGTGGTGTATAAGCCATTGAGTGATTTGCAAATTGAATATTTCAACATATTTAACTTATCTTTAAGGCTCTAAGCTAAAAGCTTACCGATGCCAATCCAGTGCCCAGATTACACAAAAAGGGGGGGGGGGGACTGAAAAAGATACGAAAAATCGTGCCATAATTGCCGCCGTGGTGATGGGCTTTGAGTGGAATTGAGAGGCAGCTCTTTAAATACCGCGGTATACGAGTGTAAAAGTATACCCCTCTTAGAAGAAACCAGTTCAGTTTATCTCCTGACAGACGCAAAAGCGATTTGGAATGTAAAGTTTGTAATGTTTTTTTTATCTTCTCTGTGTACGAAATTGCTCTTTGACGGTAAGCTATTTTAGCTACCCTCTGGCATCATGTAATGTGCAGGTTGTTTGCAATGAAGACTGATACTGTTAGACATGTTTCAAACTAAAATGGTGAGATGGGTTAAGGTGAATTATGCGGGAAAGATGTGGAGTTCGAAACTTCATCTTATCCGACATGCTTTAATGGCTTATAAAGGTTGGTATATAATTCCGCATCAATGTGACCTATCTCCATGAATGTTGGCACACTACTGTTTTTAACCCCGTGTTGTTAATTTTGTTGTAACTACGTTAAGTGGTGCAGTAGAACAAAACTTAATATTCATATCAAATGCAACCCGCAATCCTCGGCAGCACGCTTGAATCTATATCGTAAAAAACTCCTGAAGCGATCTAGGACATTAATAACTAAAATTTTGAGGCCAAAGGTCTCAAAGAAACGTTTCTCACAACGTCATATACAGGATGACATCCTATTGAACATTCTATTAAAGTTCAAATGTACAAGGCCGGCCTGGATAGCCAAGGTCGTGAAGGCTGAAAAGCCGTAGTTGCCTCGTGCCTGAAGTGTCGCGGGTTTGAATTCCGCCCGGGGTCTGGATGTTTGCGTGTGTTCATATACCGTCGTCTTTCCCCAAAGGTTACTTACAGTGGTCGTTATATGACTTTAGTAAATGAAAAGCGACGTTAAGTATGTATAAGAAAAAGATACAGGAAGAAGCTGCTTTACCTCCTTCTGTTGGTATGGGACTGTTAATGAGCTTTCCATTTCGATGAAAACCCTGTTGATGTAAGTAAATTCATATTTATCATATATTGTATTAAGGGCGGAATAATAGGGAATTGGAATGAGAGAATTCTCCGGGTCTCGAGTGGTTTATTGTAGACACAGTCTATACAGTAGGCAGCCGTGCGGGCGCCATGAACGCGCGAACTCCCAGGGCATTGCTGGGGCCGCTTGCACTTCAAATGCCCGCTTCGCTTCGCTGTACTCTTGTCTCACTTCGCCACTCCGCGTCTCGTTTCACACTGCTTTGCTCTTCCCCGAAGGAATTGTTTCGTGCATGCGCATGCGCGAAAAAAACTTCAACAAAAATCAATCTACTGCAGCAATATTCAAAGTTTTGTAAGAATGAAAGAAATGAAATGTATTTGAAAAGTACACGATAAATGCGATTTTTGATCAACTTTGGTGTTTAGCGGTGCTTTAAAATTGTAATGTGTCCCGTTTCAAATCCAGTTTTTGTTGGTTTATTAGGAGTTGACTTTCCATTGGTTTCTGTCGTTAAGTCAGATATTGTCTTTTCTAATTGTTTAGGTAATGTGGATTGGGAGAATGTACAAGAAGTTCTTGTCTGTTTTGAATGATACAATTCAAAATTTTGAGGTGACAATTGCTTTTATCTGATCAATGAATTTGATCGAGTATGAAAAAAGTTCCGGTATAATTTTAATTTAATGGTAGTTCTAGTAGACTTTCGACGTTAAAGTACTTTCAAGGTGGGAATAACAAGTCCAACCAAGAAACCAAAACGGGACTTTCTTCGAGTTAGAGTTCTCAAATGCCCTCCAATGTAAAATAAGACGAATAAAGGCTACTATTAACAAAGAATTGATAGTTTTCTTTTGAATGAAGATAAGAGAAAATAGAAACCACTTTATAAATTTACCGTATTGAATGAATCTAAATGAACATAGTGTCGCGAATTAGTAGTTTACTTTTGCGACTATCACGCTATTAAAATAAAAATGTAGATTTTGCTTTTACATCGCGAAAAGTAGTGACAACGTAGTTATTTTTCTGTTGCAAACATTTCACGCCGATTCTTACGGTCACAAAGGAACTACTTCCGTGTCAATTGCTTGATTTACAACGCAATTTAGTATTCTGCACCAAATACGTAATCGGGAACTCCAGAAAATATAATTCAATTGACAGAAAATATTGGCTTCTCATATTCAAATGTTTGTAACTTTTGATTAAAGATGATTTTGCAAAGCTAAGCATACGTTGGTATCTACATGTAAACTGATTGGTGAATGTTTCAAGTACAAGCGCTGTTAGAACAACGATAATAATTAATTTTGAGCTTTAATGGCCAACCTACAAAATAATATAGCAAACGTGTTCACGATTTAGCGCTGAGACAGTTCAGCTCTTTAATGGATTTTTGGAAATGTATTGGAATTATAATAAAACACCAAACAATTATTGTAGTAAATTTTGGAACGTGAGAACTGTTTTACAAAGTCATTTAATCATTTTAATTTATTAGAAATTATTGTAAAGCTCCCGAACGGTCCTGGTTAAGTCCTTGACTGCAGCAACGATTCGATATGTGTCAATTGTCTGTCTCATCTTTAGGATATGTTTTTACGTAATACGTTTCGTTAACGCGTAGAAACGTCCTAGGAGCTCAGTGCTTGGTAACTACAGCGGAGCAGAGTAGAGCGAGACGAGACGCAGCGTAGCGTGGCAAGGGACGTTTGGTCGGCGGCAAGAGATTTGATCGCGTTGCTCGCACCTTCGCCGATCCAAGCGTCGAAGAAGCGGAGTCAGCAGATGGAGAAGCGCCCGGGGGCAAAAGCTTCGGCGACTCGCCCGCCGAAGATCCAGGCTCAGTCAGGAGACGACAGACACTAGCACTCACACGGGCTTTGCAGTACTCGGCGCGCGCACACGCGGTGCCCGCTGCGACCCCGCACGCCCGCGCTGCCCGCGTTGCAGCAGGCACGCGCACGCGCGGCCCGCGGCGGACACCCCCGGCGCTAAACGTCCCAATGCGCTTGATTGCCGATGGCTGCCCTCGTCCTCTTCGCGTCTCCGTCCAGCGAGTGCACTGCGTCTGCCCGTCGTCGTCTTCGTCGTCGTCGTCGGATGGTGTGCGCGTCCCCGACACGGCCGAGAAGGCAGAAAAAGTCGAACGGTTCGTCTAAAGAATATCACAGACTCCAGGAGCTCTACAGCTCGCTACGAAGGGAGTGAAGGCATCGCGCCAGACAGATTGTCGAAATCGGACAAGAGGAGGAGAAACGAGGGGGTTGGCGCGGGGAGAGGAGGTGACGACGCGGCGGGGCGGGGCGGGGCGGGGCGAACGGAGCGGAGCGGCGAGACGGGGCGCGGCCGCCGGGGAAGGCGCGGCCGCACTCGCCGTCGCCCTCCGGGGCGGGAGCTCTCCCTTTCGCTCTCTCTTTTTGCGGCCGAGAGCGCTTCTTGCTCTCTTTGCCGTCTTATTGCTGCAGCGACTGAGGCGAGACAGTGACGTAAATAAAGTTGGGCCGGCTTACGGAGCAACATTGCTCTCGCCGACTGATTCTTCGTAACAACTGCGGAGTTCTTCGTGGAAGTTTCACGAAACTTGATCGAGCTACCGTCCTCTAGTTCTAGTCTTATTATTGAGGTCACACTTTTCTAGTTTTCAATTACTGTGTTTTTAGAGACGACTAAAAGAGTTTAATTAAATTGGACCGGTGAGGTAATAAATTTAAATGCATCATTTCTGGTGCCATCGAGTCAAATTGTATACATTCAATTGCTTATTTCTGGATCAGTAGCTCGATAATCTTTACACATTTTAAGTTGTTTACGTCTCTGCCTCTTTTTCTAAATAAAGAATAGAGATGGGATTCTATCGAGAGTGTCGCCCCGCAAACACTTGTTTTTTAAACGACAAGGCAATAAGGGAACAATAACTCTCACTATATGCAATACAGACGTGATTCTACACGACGAGTTGAGAAATGAATTCGTCACAGTGTGCATTGCACGTTATCTTAGCCATAGAGATGAGACTCGAACTTCTCAAATTATGCATTCAACTGGCCGGGATTCTTTTTTCTCCGAAGAATCCCAGGACACTTAGGAGACTGCGTAATCACGTATCCCATCCCTAAGAAATGCTTCTCTGAATAATGCAGCCTCGCTCGCGCAATTTAGGGGTCAGAAGCGCTCGGTTGGGATAAGATTTGACACACACAACAGTATAGGCTTATTATGACTTGTAGTCATACATACGTACATTATAAAACACCATACGTAAAGTCACCTTAGAATGCAACACATAAATTGTCTTGTTAAAGGCTTCACACAGTGCATTCCTGCTGCTGGACTAAACAAAACGCGAATCACGCGAGCTGAAAACGCGTTTCGAGTTAAAGAGCGCAAGAACTGTTTGCAGTCTTCGTCTAACAGGCTGTGAGTGTGGCAGCAATCACAGGAAACAACGGTCCGAGCGCTTCGCGTAACAACACTGTGTCGACGGGTGCGCGTGGGTGGGTGGGGGCGCCCGGAGAGCCCCGCCGCGGTGCCCGCCGCCCGGGTGGGGGACGGGGCGGAGGAGGGAGGGGTGCGAGGGCGGGCGGCGGCGGTTTAGGCCCGGCGGCGCTGCCGCCCAGAGCTGCCGCCCGCCCTCCGCGCTGCGAAGCACTCGCTGCTGCTGCTGCTGCGGCTCGCGCCAACATCGCGCGCTCTAACAGGGGCCTGCGCTACCGGGGGCCGCCCGAGGCGTCGGCGTCAACGGCGGCGTCGGCGTCGGCGGTCGGGGGCGTCGGCGGCGCTCAGCTGGGCGGCGGCGGGGGCGGCTGCGGCGGCGCGGGCGACGCCGCGCCCGACCGCGTCACGTCCGTCAGGTCGCTGCTACTGCTGCTGCTGGCGGTGGGCGTGGCGGAGGGGCGGCGCGGCGGGAGCGGCGGCAGGGCGGTCGGCGCCAGCGTCGTCGACGGCGACGGCGACGCCAGCGGCGGCGGCGGTGGCGGCGGCGACGGCGGCGTGGCGGCCGTGGCGTCGCCGTACGGCGGCGGCACCAGCGTCACGGCCGCGCTCACGCACTCGGGCGACACGTCGTCGGGGGCGGCGGCCACGGCGGGCGGCGAGGGCGACGCGAGGCTGCCGACGCCCCCGCCGCCTGCGCCCGGCCCGCCCCCGCCCGGGCCGGCCAGCGCCGCCAGGTGCAGGCGCTGCGTGCTGCCCAGGTCGCGGCGGCTGAGCGCCGGCGCCAGCAACAGGCCCGCGCCGCCCCCGCCCACGCCCACGCCCACGCCGCCGGCCGACGGGCTCACCACGGCGGTGTAGGCGGGCGGCGCGGCCGGCGGCGCGGCAGATGGCACGGTGGCTGCGGCGGCGGCGGCGGCCGGCGCCGAGGGGGCGACGGCGGAGGAGGAGGAGACGGCCGCCACGCTCGAGCACGAGCCTGAGCACATTGGCACTATTACATCTTAGAACTGTAAGTTTTAATGAACGATAATAATATGTTTCAGTTACAAAATAACTTATTAGAACTATCGAAATACATTTTAGAAAAATACTTTCTAGAGAAAGAATAAGTTTTATTTACATGTTGCAGATTTTATTTCACTGGTAATAAAAATGACGTAGTACTAAATCTACTTAGTGTTTATGCCAAGTCTTCTTGCCGAAAATGTACATGAAACAATGAAAGTTGCATTACATTTGTCGGGTATAGATACTTATTTTTTGTTGCTTTCGCTTTCTTAATGGTAGTGGTTAAACAATTTTCGTAATATAGTACATAACGTAACTAAACAGGAACGAAAAGCATCTAATGAACGCAGATCTTCGGCAAGTTAGTCTTCCGTTACGAACAATCAAAATAAATGAGTCATCAAAAGATGTATTCAGAAAAGAAGTATTCAGATAACGGTATTCCTTATTTTTATGAATTTTCTTCTAAGAAGATTGTTATACGAAAAGTATCCAATGCTACACGATCGATATCCCAAATTGTGGACTTGGTTGTAAACTTCCGCTATCGACTATTTTACAAACTTTGACCGCGCCCGTTATTTGCCCTGTATCTGACTAATGACGTTATTACGACTCTCCCCAAAACTATATTTTATAGATTCGCGTGCTGTGTGAAATAATTGGTGGAAACCATAATTACTGCAGAATATATTGCAAAGGTGAATTTTTTTGTAGATTTTTTTGGAAGAGAAGAGAAATGATAAACGCAAACACTAGACGCTACCAAGTATATTCAAGGTCCCCTCTTGCTAGACGGTCATAGACGTGACGCACACGTTTAACGTGAATTCCGCACCCAGTATAAAATTTTGGAAGAGAAAATAATTTTCAGCAGAGTAAAACAGTGTCGATGAAAATAATTCGAAATGCACATCCGGAACCCTTGCTTCGTGTAGTCAAGGATTAGTTTGGCCCTGCCTTTGACACGCAATGATAACAAATTTAGCTCTAACGTTTATGCGTAACACAATGTCAGGTTACAGCAACTCCTGCAATGGTCAAGTTCATTAATATCAGCTGGGCTACTCAGAAGACGGAAGAAAAATGAGAAGACGGAGAAGAAGAAGAAAAAGGTGATAAAGGAGTAAAAGAAGGAGAAGAACACGGAGAATGTGAACGATATGGAGGCGATAAAGAAAAGAGAAAAAATGAGGAGTGGGAGAACATAGGGATGAGGAGGACCGGAAGAAGAAGAAGATAGGAAAGAAGAAGGAGTCTTGACATACTGTGACTAGGAAGAAGGAGAAGCGGTCATGTGTGTGGGGCCTCACCCAGGTCGTGCGGTGGCGAGGCGCGTTCGTCGGGCGCGGAGAAGGTGAAGTCGGCGGGCAGCGAGAGCACCTTGCTGAGGCGCGGGGGCGCGGGCGCGGGGACGGGCGGGGCGGTGGCGGCGAGCAGCGGGCCGGGGCCGACGAGGGCGTCTTCCTCGGGGATGACGGCGCCCGCGCGCGCCAGCGCCAGGGCCAGCGCCTGCTGCAGCGCCAGCGCGCCCGGCGCGCCGACGCCGCCGACGCCGCCGCCCCCCGAGGCGCCGACGCCTCCCGCGCCGGCCCCTCCCGCGCCGGCCCCCACCGCGCCCCCCGCGCCCATCACGCCGCCCGCGCACTCTTCCTCGGCCATCGCTACCGCCGCCTCCACCGCCGCCGCCTCCTCCTCCAGCGCCTCCTCCAGTTCTTGCTCGGCCGCCAGCTCCCGCTCCAGCTCCACCTCCATGTCCAGCTCGTCTTCCATCTGCGCCAACGCCCAGCGTTACTCGTAATGATATCAACAAGGATTTATAGTAAACTTTTAGTTTAGAAAGAAGTCGGTTTCTGCATGTGCGTGCGTGGGACTAAACAATCAGAAAACAAATGCTTCCAGAATCATAAAAGCGTGCTTTCAATTCAAAATAATGTATTCATGAACTCATTTTCTATTACAATGATTTAATTTCTATGATTTAATTTTTACCAATTCAGGTAGGCAGCAATGCATTAAAACAAATTTAAACAATACTTCCTACTGTTAAAGGAGTAAGTAACCAGAGTTTTCACAAAAGACTCATATGAGAACAAATAAAAGTGGTGTGAAAAAGGTACACGAAATACAATTCGGCAGGTAATCATCACTGATGAAACGCAGTGAATCTGGGGCACTTGACATGACAAACGAGAGATAGCTAGGAGGGTACGAGATGTGATATGTTGTTATCTAAAGTGATACGAAGTGACGACCAAAGTTACGCATTCACCGGTAAAAAAATGAACCGGAAATAACATGATCTGAATGATCAGAGACAGAAATGACACAAAACCAAACTCAGTGACTCACTATTTTTTTATTTTACTGCCACCAAAATGTTGCATTCAAAGTATACGTGACAGGAGCTTTGGACGAACCATGCGACTCGCAACAAAAAATGAAGAAATAAACGAATAGAAGAGCTTTTCAAAGCTTGGAATGGATTGGCAAATGAAAGGAAACACTTGAAAACGCGAAGTACAGACAAAGGTAGACACGTCGGGAAAATCTAAGTGTGCTCCTTAATATCACTTTCATATTCAGCACTGAGCTGAAGAACACCGAGAAGAAGCCAAGAAGAAGTAAATATGCATGTAAAACGTCAAATTATATGTAGCATGAAGCAAATCACAGCAATACGGCAACGTTAAAGCTTTACGATAAGGTAATGATTAAAGCTTTCACACGAAAAGCGATAGAGGAAATGGCACGCTATGTATCTCGAGACGTAATATGCTTGGTACACTGAATTGCATATAAAGCGAAACACGAGTAGGAAAAGAGTAAGTGTCACACGAAGTGCAATGTGGAAAATACAAACGACACGCGAGGTGGTCACACGAATGAGACTGAAGGCGAAACGAGTGACCCGAAATGATATACGAAGTCAAATCAAACACACGAAGAGTAGTGCGAAGTCTCGCGTTACTACTGAAATTCGCGTTTGGAGAAACTACAAAGGAAAGGATACACAAAGAAACAATATTTGCATATTTCCATTCGTTGGGAATCAGTGATGGAAAGCGTGAGTCATAGACGTGGCTCATAGTTGTTCAAATTGAAGAGAGAAATCCGAGAAAATTGACCACTACGCCTTCTGTGAAGAACCTGCACTTTTTACGAATTTCCACGTCTCAATTAGAATCTTGTTACACAGTTTGTTGGGAACGGATATCCATGATAACTGGAAAGTGTTTCTCTTTACTTTGACAGCAAAGAAAATGTAGATTGGATACTATTTTTTTCTTTCTTTTTTCAATTCAGCACTACGCAGCACTACCGAATTACGGCACCTGTCCGTACATTAAAAAGCTGCAGCTCGAAGAATTTCGAATTGAAAGATTGTGTTATTGGCATCGATTATATGAAGACGCAATGCGATCTTTATTACTTAAGAGCCCTAATCGCACGCTTTCGATTCCACGGACGCGTCCGCGTGGACGGCCGCGGGGCCACCTGCTCGTCGCGGCCCCCTGGCGACCTGGCGTGCACGGCCTCCTGGATTAGCAAGACAGCGCGACGCGGGCTCCGGACGCGCGCCTGCTTAATCGGGGAGGCTCTGCCGCTCGCCGCCTCGTTAAGCTTGCGGCCCTTCCGCCTCCTTCCTCCGCAGTTAAATTTAACTTCCAGCGCGACACAAAGGCTGTCCGATGTCCTAGAAAAAGCTTCCCTGGCGGAGAAGAAATAAAATGAGAAATATGAAACACTTTCGGGACGAGACAGCCGTCTGCGCGTATCAGCACTAAAAGCCTTAGAAAACGGTCCGTATTCGCGCAAACCGGCCGGTATGAAAGAGCGGGTGTTATAATGATGAAGCGTGGGCTTATTCGTTTTTCTTTTGTTTGATTTTTCATGTCCTCCTGCGTTTTTTCGCTCTGCGATGTCGCTTACTCGCGTTGAAAGCGTCCGACTGCAAAAATTATCGCGTAGGAGAAGATGAGAGCTAAGCTCTCTGTGAGCAGAATAATAGAATGCAAAACTTTCTTTACTAACTGCGAGTGATTTTGCACGCCAACTACGCGAGGAAAACTAATGGACGAAGATGAACAAACTCTGTCATTTACAAGATTTTTGTGAAGCGTAAAATTTAATGTTTTTACTCCCCCTTGACACTTTCGACGTTTACATTATTGCTTCATTACTCAAATGTCTCGATGGTAAAGCTAAGTTTGAAAAATTTCGCTCCAGAGGATGTGGGAAATGTAATTGACCTTGGAAATAGTTTAATACACGCCCACTCTTTTGTACCCAATAAATCACGAAATACAATCGAAATTTGTTTATTGTCAGGCATTTTTCATAAACTGCATGATGGAAATTATATCTGAGGGAATATTTTAATTGAAAGTGACATAATAGCATTTAGAAGACAGAAGACGTGTGCAATGCATGCGTTCAAATACTTATGAGTTTAGCAACGAATAGTTAGTCGTTTTTCGTTGCAGCTAGTTGCATTGTCAGACAACAAAAGATTCTCCGAGTACTAGACTCCTATTCTGTAAAACAAAACAAAAATGTAAACGACGGCAAATGGTATAAAACGGAGCACTGGTGCAGACTTTTACTGAGTGACAAAAACTTTGTCAATAACTAGTGTTTTATTTTTCCCCTTTTTGTTACGAACAACTGTTTTATACAATACGTTTTTATACCCCTTTTTGTTAGGGTAACTGTTTTATACAATTCCTGTCACACTAAAATAGTTTTAAGAGGTCTACGTGTGTCTCGCATTTAATATGTAAGTAGGATTGGCATAGATGTTGGTCCACCAAATGGCAACATAAATTATTCAATACAATTAGTACATTTACGCGAATACCATCTGCGTCCGCGAGAGTTATTGTGAAACAGAGGTTCTTAGGCTGATAAACGAATGTACATATACCACCATTTAAATCAAATGATGTAGAAAATATTTATTATTTTCAGGTTGTCGTAGGTGAAAACAATTTGCCTTAACATCTTCATCTACATCTTCTTTCTCACATCTTCATTTAGATGAAAGTAATATCATATAAATAAGTATGTAATAAGACATTAAAAAGTAATAAAACAATAGGGGAAATATTTAATTCCGAGTAATGAAGTATAATGAATGATTAAAAGAAAGTTCCATGACCTTGGAAGCATTATATTAAAGCAGAGGAAATTAGTAATATCTTTGTTTTGATATGGAAGTGAGTGCTGTGTAACAGGAAATGAGGCACTCACCTGTTTGTGCGATTCCTCCAGATGCTTCATGAGCACTGCCACCACAACGTTGACCAGAACAAATTGTGCCATGAGGACGAAGATGACGAAGAAAATTGGGGCGATGATGGTGGACACGCAGCAGTTCTTCACGCAATCGGCATCGGGGTTGCAATTGGCCCGCAAAGTGTCCTTCATGATGCCGTTCCAGTTGTCGCCCGTAGCCACACGGAACAGCGTCAGGAAGGCCATGCCGAAATTGCTGAAGTGCGCGTGCTCGCCCAGTCCTTGACACGGGTTCTGGTCGCTGCATTCTGCAACCCGTGATACACATTTCGAAGCTCGCTCTCGAGCGAAGCGAACATACGCGAGAATAAGAAAGAGGAAAAAATATTAGAAAAAATAAAAGTTGAGAAAAAAGGAAAATAAACAAAGAAAAAAAAATTTTATAAAGTTGTATACATTTTAAACATTTAAAAATAAAGGCAAAGGCAAAGAAATCAACAGGGAAAGCAAGAGATGTTCAGAAGGATTTTTTGAAAGTGGATATAAACATATTATTTACAAAGAAATATATCAAATTAACAATTTAATTAGAAAGTTGAATGAAAACATTCAATAAAAATTACTGAAAAAAGAAAACGGCAATGAAGAGACGGAGATGTATTATAAAATCCTCTGGACATTCAATACCGTCAATTCAAGACAAAGAAGGATATGAAGGAGAGAGTACACAAAAAAGTAAAAAACTCGGGATAATGTTTACAATGTTTTACACTTATTTAAATGGTTTAGAAATAAAAAATAAAAAACACAAAAGAACAAGATAAATCGTAAAGAAAAAGTAGGAGAAGATACGTGGACTGAAGGAAATTCGTGTCTCGAAAACAAATGAAAACATCTTTTTTAAGGAAGAATTAAAATCGTAAAGAATTAAAATCGTCCCTAAAATTGCCTTAATAATGGTAAGAAATGAAAAAAGTAGAAGATCGTAATTAACGGCAAATTTACTAAATGACGATCCTTAATGATTTACATTAGGGCAGAAAATTATTATCTTGCGCGATCATTGATCACTTTCCAGGTGGAAAACAAATCGATATGTATAGTTTGCAAAGAATATACGAACACAAAGAGGTATATTTCATTACTAAAATAACACCACTTCCAAATGAAGAGGGTATTTCTATAGTAACGTATCTCCATGAAACAATGTTGCAGGAAGGGAAAGTATTCACATTCCTTATAGTTTATGATAAAATTCAACGATTTTTATGTACCATTTAACAATAGAGAAACACTATTTTAGATCACAATATATTTTTGACTCCAGTGAATAAGCTGATAAGTCAAAAGTATCTAATTTTACAGGTGAGCAAAAAACAACAAAAAACACTTTAAACAAATGCTGTAAATCAGGGATTAATGATATTCAAACAAAACCAACATACAAAAAGTTTCGTTTGCATATGACCTTCGTTTAAACATCATTAATCCCTGATTTACTTCAGTTGACAGTTGTTTTTTGCTCTCCTGCAAAATTAAGTTTTTTTATCATCGGCATCGGGACTTATTCACCGGGATCAAAGATATATCAACATGACGGAGAAGCATCTTAAAATTATATTGGTAAGCAGAACTAGAAAACGAAAGTAAATGGAGATACGTCACCTCGGACGAAAGAAATCTTCAATTTCTCCTCGCCGCGCGCGTGCACACTCACCCAGACGGCCGAACAGCTCCACTCCCAGCGCAGCGAAGATGAAGAAGAGTAGGAAGAAGAGCAGCCCCAGGTTGCCCACCTGAGGCAGCGCCTGCATCACGGTGTCCAGCAGCGCGCGGATCCCCTTCGCCATCTTCAGCAGCTTCAGCACTGCGCACGGGGGGAGGGGGCGGCAAGGGAGCACCGTTTCAGAAAATACGATTTGCGTGATGTGGGTCTGCCCATCACTTAGCTTCAAATGGAGGCCGAGAGTATAGGCATATGCTAAACCACGCGTTGCCGGGCCAGCCTGGTAACTCACCAGTTGGGTCAATGGCGCCTGCCCTTAGGCTGGCGCATGCATATAAACGGGCCCAAGACCGTTCGTATGAATGCTCCGGATCCTATGTATAGAAGTCCAGACGGTGAACACATCCCTCCCCCGTCGGTTAGCGTAGGTCCTGGCGATACTCACGTCGATAGCCTCAAAATGGTGGCAGTGAGGAGAGGGGAAGGGGGCCCCGAACCGCCCGGAGCTGCCTGGCCCTTTATGGGCTCTCAGCTTCGTCGTGGCAGTGGACCGATACTCTGGGCAAAGAGGAGGGACTTGTTCCCGGCGCATGTGAGTAGCGCATTGTTTGAACTCAGGGATACTAGCCTGGATAGCTTGGACTCTTCGCTGGCAGGGCTGCCCCAATCCAGGCATTGTACGGGGAGGTTGCCGTGAGGGCAAACTGCGATCCGGCGGGATCAGGATACTAGCCTGTCAGCGTTCTTGTGCGTCAGCGAGGGGTGAGGATAAAAGCGAAAAGCCATAGATGTCTACCCCGGGGATTTATCCCCCTTGTGAAACAAGTAGTGGTGTGAGGTTGTAGCCTACGCAGGATCGAGGCTGTGGGTCTGCCTGAAAAAGCCCGCCAGCGCGAGTTGCAACCGGGGCCACGCGCGATCTTTCAAATTCAGTTCTGGAAAGATTTGACTTGATTGGTGGTTTCCGACACATCTGCAGCGGTCATTAGTCTCGATAGTATAGTGAATGTTTTACTCGTGAAGATGGCAGTGGTCCCCCCACCGGATGGTGAGATCCGGCGCCAGCCTATACGTCGGCTTGCGGGGATTTCCCTTCCAGGTATCTTGCCCTAGCGGGGCACCGCCCCAAGCGGAACAAGCTCTTAGCTTCCGTCTGATATCCCAACATGCGTGGTAGTGTAGTGCATATAGTACGTGTTTGTATACAATATGAGACGATAGGACAAGGAGGAAGGAAAGATCGCGTGCGGTTCGTGAACAGTTTGTTAGGGTTCTGCTTCGGCACTCGCCTGGTGTTGATCGGAGAAACCGCGGAAAACTACCATTCAGAGCAGTCAGTCTCTAGAATTCTCCTTCAGACAGCGGGTGAATTCGACCTAATAGTTATGTAAGTAGACGGAGTAGTGTCGAAAATCCACCAACGTCAAGACTCGAACCCTAGGACCTTCCAGTCAGAGACGCTCCGGAGCAATGATGGCTCTGAGCTTCACTGAGTCAGTTGCTGGGAAGATTGCTTTGGTGCTACGCGCTTTGGAACTGAAGATGCGGAGTTAACATAGGTCAGGGATTGGCAAACTGCGGCTCGCAAGCCGCATGCGAAAAATTAACTGCCATATTGTAATTTCCAGACAAATATAATAATCCTGCGCACACACCAAAATACGCGGCAAATCGCATGCATGTAAACCTAGCTTTAGCTAACCTTGCTCTCCACACTCATCGATGTGACACTCAAAACCAATGTGAATAGAAACAGAAGCGTTACGAGGTCACCGGCAGAACAGTCTTAGGTTTTCGAATACAACGCTTTTTAGTAGTGAGCCTGACAACTTCCTAAAAAATTCCATCATGCATTGTGAGGAATTTCAGCAAAACATTTGTTTATTAACACTTCCAATGTGTTGCATGGGCGCACTGTGAAAAATCTTGGGCCTTATTATTGAAAACGTCCTCTATAATTTAATTTATATTTTAAGGAAAGATTTATAACCCACTGAAATGATTTTTTTACAATTAATTTTGTTTTAAGCTACTAAAGAAAATGGAAACGGTTTTTTGTAAGTTGATTTATATGTCCTGCTACTACGCAAAATAGAATGTTTCGATTTCACAATAAATACATCTTTCAGAGCAGATAACGGTTATATTATATTTTATAATACCGATTTTTTATTATTATTTCTTTTTCTATTACCGATGTATGTACTTATATTTGGCTCTTTAAAAAATAATTAATCACATCGGTGGAAAATGTCTTTAACTACAGAAGGGTTGCCGACCCCTGTCCTAGGTGCACCGCCCAGGGAAGCCGCGAGTTCTCGAGACCACGCCCAATAACGTCAAGCTCAATTCTGGGGAGGCAAGTGAATTGGTGCAACGCACCTGCAGGTGACAGCAGGAATCGTGAAATGCGGGATTGAAAAAATCTCTGATGCGGTGTATTAAACAATGCGTGAAGTAGTCAGTGGTATATTACGCTCATGTGCCTCTTTTAGTCTTTACAAATTCTGCATGAAAAATATTTTTACTGTCACTAGAGCCCCATCGAATCTCGCATAATATTGCATGATTTAACACTTGAGTATCGACAGGCATGATTACACTGCCACGTAATGTTTTGTGATCCTGTGATCACATGTGACAAATCCTTCTTGATTAGAAGTGTCAATAAAATATGATAGCTCGTGGATCTAGAGGTATTTCTATGTTTAGTAACATTAAAAAATTGTAACTTCTAGTTTTTTTATCTATATTAAAATAATTATTTACATTATCTCTACTTTCATATTTTTCTTCGTGATTTAATATTTTTTATTTATTGAAAGATTTTGTTTTCTGTTTAGTTTTGTTCTCAAGATCAATATTTCCATCGTCGATGTAGATATTACACTCGGAGAATATGACATTATACTCCTCAGAACGGCATGACAAGTTGAGAATATTCGTCTCATTAGATCTTTTCTCTAATCCGTTCGTGCATTTCAATTGATTATTGAATTCCTAATTTTTGAAATACCATTCTCTGTTTCGTAAAAAATCTTAAAAGCGTATACCGCCGCCGTATACCGTTTTACGCAACCTATAGAGGAAAGCGGGGTAGAAGAAAAGATTCTCTTTTTTACCGCCAGCTTTTATCTAGTTAAGTTTCTGTTTAGGTGCACCTTCAGTTTATCACTTAAAGAGCGGATTCTTTATACCTGAATCCAATAAATATACAGTAACCACGAATTCCAGTAAACACAGGAACGATGCTTTTAGCCAGAGTTATATTAATTAGTTCATTAATAACCGACCCTTAAATCCAATATGAAAAGGAGGCTGCCAGACAAAGTACTGTGAGGAATATCACTAAATGGAAAGACCAGAGATGTAAAAGAAAACATCGGAGTTAAAATGTTTTAGACCAATTTTATTGTCTCCACTGACGAAAATCTATCAAGTCCTACAAGTGTGAAATTAATCTGCGCATTTCATTATATTTTTAACAAATTTTGCATTAATAGAACAACTATTTGATGCAATAATGATGTCAATGGCGCTGTAGAAATTAAAAATAGATATTCTGGAAATTGACACTCGAGAGAAACAAAATGAGTTATAGATATACTACATACAGTTTTAAGATTTTCTATTTCCTCCAGTAAAACATTACTGACTATCGGATTTGAAACTGTTGTAAGGACTTAACTTTCTTATTCCCATTATTAGAACGAATGCAATACTTTTGTGACCACATTTGATAGAAAATTATCTGAAGCTTAGATTTTCAACAGGTGTCATTGGATTTCAAAAATTGGGGATCATCACCATTTACACTAGTGAAGATATCGGATGCCACGGACACTGCAGGAAGTATTATCTGGTTTGAATCCGATAAATCAGGTTTCCAAAGGAAGCGGTTTACTGACTACTGAAACATTCTCTAGAGATAGTATGCCATATAGAAACCACGGTGGCAAAATAAAGATAAAAAAGAATATTAAAAAATATGACAGCTGATCCGGGTAACTGAAGTAACTGGGGCAGAAGCGTTATGACCACATCTTTCTGAAAGATGTCGTGTTTTAATTCCGATTTATGTTGTAATGTTTATATGTTTATTGTGTATTTATTTGTTTATTGTCTTCGAATCCCAGTGCGTAGGTTCGAACTCGGCATAGGCGCATGAGTTTTCTGTGGGCGGAAAATCCACAGTAGCTTTGTCATGCACGTGACATATAAAAATGAAACCTGACAGGTGCCCGGCAACATTAAATCCCTCCCGCAATTTCCCGTCCTAACGAGATCTCATGTTGTCCCAACCAGGGAGCTCGGATATAGTCTCAGATAAGGCATCTGCGTGATCTACAGATGTACTGAAGGAAAGAAAAAAAAATGAGTAACTGACACGATATCGATATTCATTAAAATTATTTCGGTTCTTTTCGCCCACATAGCAATCTTTTCAGAAATGATTTACCCACAACTCCGTCGGAAATATTTCCCAAAAAATTCGAAAGTTGAGAAAAGCCTCACCTCGCGCTATTCGCAGCACTCGCATCACGCGAATGATGGTTGGGTTGATAGGAATGATCTTGCTCTGCACCTCCTCCAACACAATGCCCACCACAGACAGCACCACGATCACCACGTCCAGCTGGTTCCAACGGTCGCGGAAGTACAGCAGCGCGCCCAGCGCAACCAGCTTCATGGCGGCCTCCAGGATGAACACGGCCGTGAAGAAGTAGTTGAAGATCTTCAGCGCGTACTGTAGAGCCTGCAGAGGCGTAGTTGAAGGAATTTCATTAACCATGATGTCAAGATAACTTTGACATCGTAATGTGTAACTGCACATTCTAAAAATCAAGAAACCTTATTACGCAATGGAGATGATTTCAAAAATGTCGAAAATGAGAAAGTGAAGAACGTAGAGTATATTTTGATCTATAAAAAACATTAATAACTTACACATATAAAAACCTCTTCGCACTCATTTATCCATCACCTAAATTTCTCTTTCTTCAGCTCCGAATCCTTCTTCTGCTCATCTAGGCAAATCCCTTGAATCTAAAAAGACAGTCTCTCGATGTTCCACGATTAAGTCCTCGAGTAACCTACATGATATTTCTTCTTACCTATTCGATTAAGTGAACTGACACTAATCTAATTTGAGAAAATTTTAATAAAACATTTCGTACAAAAAGGCCACAAAACCGACTGAATGATCAATTTAATAAAAAAAAATTCAGCAACAAAAATTTGTGATTTCTTTTACATAGAAAAAATTGTAGCCACAACGAGAACAAGAACAAAATTTCTGCTAGAGGAGGAAAATAATGAACTTTTCACATTACCGCCGGCATGAGGTAGAATTCCAGCGCCATGGTGACTACGTTGAGACCTATGACAGCGGCGATGGCGAGGTCGAAGTACTTGGATGTCACCACGTTGTGCACGAGCAATCGTGAATGTGAGTACTGGGTGTAGTATGGAGGCTCGTGCATCTCTGCAAAACAGAATCAAATGAGTAAAAAAGCGTCAGGTTTACATCTTAAATTATAAGAGAGGAAACTGAATGAGTGAGTGGTAATGAAGTGACAACACTAATGAAGCTAAAAAAAGTGAAAGTTGGAATATAGTACACATAGGTTCCTATTGCGGTGTATGCAATCACTAAGAAAGGATTTTTCGAAATTCATCATCTGACGGGGTGAAATAGGCCTTTTGTGTAAAACAATCCGCAGTGCACAAGGATATTACTGGCTGCGGCGAAGCGAGATATGCGGGGCAGGCAGGGTCTGGGAAGGGCAGGGCAGGGATGTCAATAAAGTAACTTCCGTTTTACAATAGTAGATAGAATTCATTTCTTTTACTGGCTCACAAATGCTTGCGATAAATGAAGTGATGTTGAAATAACTCAACGCCGGATAACTTCAATTATTCGGTAATATATGATAAGTTGCTCTGTTTATTTATATACATTTTATGATCAAGCAGTCCTAATTGTTGTT
Organism: Teleogryllus occipitalis; assembly: GCA_011170035.1. Lineage (NCBI taxonomy): Eukaryota > Metazoa > Arthropoda > Insecta > Orthoptera > Gryllidae > Teleogryllus > Teleogryllus occipitalis. The sequence goes on from BLKR01000564.1 coordinate 140,345, forward strand.
GTCCTAATTGTTGAAAAAAGTATGTTGGTCGTAATGATACGTTAGGACTTTGGCTGTAATGATAAGTTGTCTTACTGTCTATAAAGGCTAAGGTCAATGAATAGCTTGTGATTTGATTATTTCATTTGATTTTTATTCTTTCTTTTGGTGGAAATTGCGTTAATTAGTAATGAGGAGCCTTTTAATGTTTCTTTTCTAAATACCGTTTTCTTGAAGCGTATCAATTTTGTTAAATCATAAAAAAGAATTATTTTCCAAGAGAAGAGCGTTTGAAAGAAGCACTTCTTTACATTATTGGGAAATAAAAAAAGTCAAGAAAAAATAATTTCGAATACTAGAGAATTAATTGCAGGTTTTTTCGATCTATATTTTTGTAAATTCAGGAAAATCTGCGTAAAAATGATAAAATTTAGTATTGTATCTACATTTGTCTGAAAATCATATGAATCTTCTTCTCCCTACAATATATTGATCTTCTTCCGGTGCTGTACCTACACTTTAGTACTCGTAGTCCTCTCGCAAATTACGAGTTTCAAAGAGAAGCGTTTTTAGAATTAAGGATTCAGAACAAGCCTTTAACTTAAATTTTCATCTCAAGACCGTTTTTGGCAGAAGGTGGCACATGTGGAAAGTCCGCAGCCCACGTAGGAACTGTGACAATCTCCACCGGAAATGGCGTCGCTGAGAAAAAAGTGAGTTCGCAGCATGGCGTGCGAGGGACAAGGCATTAAACGCTTGTGCAACCGGAAAATCGGAGAAAGTTCCCAAGTCGCGAGAAAGAAAAGTTATACAACTTTCAAACTTGTGGGAACTTTCGTTTCACATGGAAATTGTCCTCAACATAGGAGTAATCGAATCTTTTCATTTCAGGGAGCAAACGGGCCAGGCGCAGTGTTAAAGTGGTCGAGAAAATTGGGAAGACTGGGCAATAGTCTAGAGGGAGAAAAAAATGAAATGTGGCATTTCTATCTGATTCTATATTCTAATGCATTCCGCCACTAAAAAACTTTCAAGTCCTTGCAAATTTTCAAGGGAAAAGTTGAGTATTTTTGGCGATCTCGTTCCGAATCTTTTTATGTAAGCTTCGTTGGATACAATCTTTTGCATCCAATGAAGCTCCAGAGAAAACTGCATGTGTGGTGCATTTTCAGTTGTATCAAATTCGAATAAAATACTTCTCTTTTTATAACTTTAAATATAAATGACTCCAGACAGTGTTTGTATCGGACGTTGTTCCACAAAATACCCATAAATAAATGAATGCAACACAAATATAAACGTCTTCAAATTTTGTAACTGTTCTCTCAAATATTCGAAATATTATACAAACTGACAATTTTTATTCCTTTCCGCACTCTCTTCCTGCTCAAGAAGCAACGTAAATAATAAATAAATTCGAGTAGGCTGTATCATGGATATAGTCGCGGTGGAGTGCGAGGAACGTCTTTGTGAGGGCTGCAGAGTATATAGGCACGAAATAGAAATGATGTAAACACAAGCACAATCTACATTTTTGCACGCATTTCAAATCAAATACTGAACTTACACTACAGATAATGAGGGTCTATGACCCGACTTATTTAGCTTAATTGCGAATTCGCGCGTTCCCTAAAACTCGCTAAAACGGGTCGGATGGACTCATCAAAAGTGAAATGGGCCTGATAGCATAGGTCGTAGTGATGCAGTATTGATTGTTTCAAGATCATTGTTTTCATTGTCTACATTTTTTGATGTTGATCATGTGAAGATGAACAAAAAATTCTCTGACCCATAATCTAAGGCATAGTGGCATTCTTTGTATAATTAGATGCTATTACGACAAATACACGAACCAAACTGGAAACCATAAAAAAAACAACCCTTAAAACAATTATGGATATGTCTTTCATGAAGAATTTGGCATGCAGAAATTTACTTTTTGGTTTTAAATAATTTGCTCCCGGTTTTAAATAATATTAGAATAGTTTTCATCTGATCTACTTATATTTTGTTAAATTTGATGAAATTAAGTAATTTTGTTTACTGGGTTAAAATTACTAAGATTGAATGTTGGTTAGATTTAAGTCCAAAATTGGAAGCTACTAAGAGCTCACGATCGGCGGTTTGGCGATCTCTGCTCCAAACTGACCAAACGAAATTACGGCCTGAGGATGCAACACTGCTGGAGTGACGACTCGTAGCGCGCCTCGTGGGGCGTGACCTCGTCCGTGAAACGCACATGACAATGGAGGGCAGGGGAGCTGGAGGGCGGCACGCGGAGCGGCGCTCGAGAGCCTCCACTCCAGCCAGTCACGCGAACCGTCGCTGGAGGTGCGGCCCCCTCGCCCTCCCTGCACCCCCCTCCCCACCACCGCTCAGCGCACAGTGCCCCTTGCAGGAAAACGTTCCGAAAGCGAAAGCTGATAACATCTTGGGTCAGTCAGAATTATGAAAAAATGTTCAAATATGCTTCAAATGTGAAAAGTGAAAATGTTCACTTGATAACATCTTGGGTCAATCAGAATTATGAAAAAATGTTCAAATGTGATTCAAATGTGAAAAGTGAAAATGTTCACTTGAAAACATCTTGGATAAATAAGAATCTTGAAAAAAGTTCAAATATGCTTCAAATGTGACAAGTGTTTACTTGGTAACTTGTTGGTTCAGTTATAATCATGAAACAAATATTCGAAAACGCTTCACATTTGAAAATTGAAAAATGTTCACTTGATCACATCTTTGTTCAGCCAGAATGATGGAATAGTAATTTACTTTTAGGTTTTAAATAATTTACTAGCGATTTTAAATAAAATTAGAAGAGTTTTCGTCTGATCTACTTCTATTTTGTTAAATTTTATGAAATTAAATAATTTTGTTTACTGGGTTAAAATTACGAAGATTGAGCAATGATTTCAATTATACAAAAATTTAAGTACACATTAATATTTTATTCTTAGTACATTGGTAAGAAATTGCATAAGAATTCCCGCCTCTTCTATTCTTTATTTATTGCATATTTTGAAGAACACAAAAATAAAATTTGAGGAACCGTATTCTCATTTTTCTCCATTGTATACTACCTTTAGATAGCAACGGAAATTAAATTTATGAATTAATTATTTTTAAAATTATTTTGGTACGTTTGAAGTTCTATAATTTTTTATAATAATACAAATGTAAACTACTATATAGAAATTCATTGTATATATAGATTATTTACATATTTATTATGTAATAGATTATTTATAATATACATAGATTTTTGAAGTACTTTCCCACTGTGCGGCCCCTAACCTCACAATCAGGAGACGAGCGCTCCGCACGCAAGGCACGCGAGATTTAATCCGCTCTCTCCGACGCCACACTTAACACGTCACACACCCCACAGCGAGGGAGATAAATCTACATTAATTTTTCCTCAGCGCCATGATGATAAGATGGCTTCATTTAAAGTCGGGTTTCGAAACATATGTTTCATGATACAAAAGTTGACAAAAACCAAAGAATAATGTAACATTTTTTTACTTTATGAAGGAGATACTCAACCTTGAAAAATAGCTGTCCCCACTGCGAAAATATATCATTATCTAGTTTCCATTTTCGGAATATTGACTGGATTGAATAGTTCGAGTGACTACATTGCAGAAAAAATGGCATTTGAAACTCCGATGCCTCTTTGCACGAACTTAACGATTGCCTTTGGTAAGACATTTCTAGCTTTCAATTTTGTAAATATGTGTTCAAACCGTTAATGCAAAACAAAATTACGATGTAGATTTTCTTTTATTTGTAATGTATGTAATACTATAACTACTGACAAATGTGTAGTTATGATGCACATTCGTATGATTGAAACGCGATATATTGGAAGGTAAATTATTTAAAACACTTTTCCACTGATGGAAGAGGTCAACAACGAATAATATTCAAATATCATGATTAAAAGTTATTATCTTTAAAACCTTTTAGGCAATTCGAGCATGAAGTTTACGAATTTGGTCATATTGCATGTTTGAAACAACATACATTCGAAACAAAACCTTAGAATGTGTTTTCTGATGGTAATGTTTTTATGGTATCAAGATTTAAATCATCGTGAGAGCCTCCTCATCCTCTTCCCTTTTTGTATACTTTTTTGTCCATTCCGGTTAATATAGTGTTCGTTTTTAAATAAGCTAATAATGGGAATTGTTTTATTACATATTCATGTAATCATTCTTCCTTTTGAAAAAGTATGAAATAGAAACAGCACTATTTTCTAAAATGAAAAATGAAATATTTAGCAGCATTCACTTTTCCAAATGAGCATTGGTTGAATATTCGCTTCTTCTTACATTTAGTTATTCTTAAAGTTCACACATGATTACAAAAGCTACATTTGGATACATTTCTAGGGTTAGTTACAACTAATATTAACTTTCACGCAGAAGGTAAATAATGAGACAGGGCAGAGAAATCCGAAATAGCAGTACTTAACTGTAAACAATAGAATTCATAATATCAAATTTATTGGGTATTTCCAACAAAAAGTATATTCAGATAATTTAGCGCCATCTTTACAAAGAAGTTGTACGAAACAAACTAGCAGAAAGTTGTTGTAAAATCAAAGAGAAGAATATCATTTCTGCACAAGGAAGTCATATTTTATTCACGTGTCAACATACGTAGTTCTCTTCATGCAAATAAATCAAACAAAGAAGCCTAATTGCTTTCAAGAAAAACGGGGTAAGTTTTATTAATTTTAAACTTGTCCTTTGAAAGAGACGCGAGATAGAAGGAATAAGCTGGAGTGCTGAGTGAAACTCGTCTGGAAGTTGAGATGCGGAAAGGTCAAGAGGCAGGTAATGTGCAGAAGAAATGAGCTTATGGCTGGAAGGCAGAAACAGTAAAGGGAGGAAACAGGCAGAGCAAATTTAATGAGAAACCGATAGCTGACATACAGGAATGAAAACGTTAGATGTCTACTAATCCAGATAGAAGTGAATATCGCAAGACGAAGTGTACGATAAAAAAGAAAATGCAAGTTATCAAATCGCGAGGAAAAATATGAAGGCAATATCAACTTGATGTTATATTTACTTGTCAACATAAACATAAGATAAAACATAACTTTTTTGTGCTGTACATATGTCATTTCAAACATTAATCCAGGAATGTATCCTTAATATTACTACTGAACTTTCAAGGTCTTATTCTTTAATGTAAAGCTCATTGGAGGGGACTCATTCATGTTCTTTCAATACGTGCTTAACAGAACAGCATGAAAGAGTTATTCGTCTATCATGGACAGAGAAATAAAACGATATAATACTATAAAAATTACACTGCCTATGTATTTGAAAAACTACGTAATTTGAATTTCATCTAAAATGAGATTAAAAAGAAATTTGAGTTAATTCGTTACTTTAATTAGTGAAATACGAATTTATTCGATCAAAAAATTCAGTTAATTAATTCCGTCAATAACAAAAAGCAAAGCGAGGTTTAGATTTTAATGGCATCAGGTGTCAAATAGATCCCAGGCGGGATGTTATTCTGCGGTCCTCGGTCATTAAAATCCATGCCATGATATTAATAAATACGCAAACTGTTGAAATGACAGAAATTGGGGACCAACAATGCGTGACATGTAAGAGCTACTGAATCCAAACAAAGTCAACTTGGAAATATATCGTTCTAAGAAGTGATATACAAAATTGTTCATATAAAGACAAAATAATTTCGGAACTGAATAGTCAAAATTTAAATTTCCAAATATCTTTTATTTAGCTTTGCGGACACAATATTACTTCGTTAATTACACAGTTCCAATCGTCGAATTCAGTGGTAAACTTGTACATACTACGTACCAGGTTTGTGAACTATACTACATATTGACGCAAGATAATTGATACATCCATGGGAATCGGAATACATACATGAGTATATTTAACCGCATTCCCCCAAAGTATGTTGCTTTGTGTCTTATCTGTCAACAAACATTCCAATAGAGAACGCCTTATTCAACGAGTTTTTTTTATCTTTTCACATTTATTTACAAGTGACTGCAGGCGGACTCTAGTGATAACGATACGATTATATTTATAATAGGGTGTAGGTGTGCGCGGGTGTGAGTGTGCGCAGGTGAAGGTGTACGCGAGTGTGTGTAGAGTGAGGGTTAGCGCGAGTGGGTGTGCGCGAGTGGGTGTGCGCGAGTGGGTTGTGCGCGAGTAGCAGTGCGCGAGCGGGTGTGCGCGAGTGGGTGTGCGCGAGCGGGTGTGCGCGAGTGGATGTGCGCGAGGGAGTGTGCGCGAGTGGGTGTGCGCGAGTGGGTGCGCGCGAGTGTGTGCGCGCGAGTGTGTGCGCGCGAGTGTGTGCGCGCGAGTGTGTGCGCGCGAGTGTGTGCGCGCGAGTGTGTGTGCGCGAGTGTGCGCGCGAGTGGGTGTGAGCGAGTGTGTGTGTGTGCGAGTGTGTGCGCGAGTGTGTGCGCGCGAGTGGGTGCGAGTGGGTGTGCGCGAGTGGGTGTGCACGAGTGTGGGTGTGCGCGAATGTGGGTGTGTGCGAGTGTGAGTGCTCGCGAGTGTGGGCTTGTGAGGGGTGTGCGAATGCGCGAATGTAGGTGTGCGCGAGTGTGGAAGTGCAGAAAAGAGGCGATGCGCGGGCGTGGGGCTCTGCGAGTGTGGGATTGCGCGGAGTGGGAGGGTGCGCGAATAACGCGAATGTGTGAGAGCGGGAATACGGGTTTCCGAGTAAGTACGCCAGTTCGCTAGTTTGCGGCATGCGAGAAAGAGTGTGAGTACTCACTGCGTCGCTTCTTCTCCATCTGCCGCGCGCGCTTGGCGGCGCGGCGCACGCGCTCCTCCTTCTCCTGCTCCTCGCGGCAGCGGTGGAAGTTCTCCACCACCACGCCCACGAACATGTTCAGCACGAAGAAGCCCACCAGCAGGATGAACGAGATGAAGTACAGCAGGCGCCACTCCGAGTAGTTCTCCTGCGGCTGCGCAAGCGCACAGCCACGCGGTTCCAGCGCCACTCGCCAATGCGCCACTCGCCACAATGCGCCACTCGCCAATAGATCACAGCCTCAGAATGACACGATTGTAACTGACGTTCTTGGCGAATGTAAGTTTTGACATATCTGAACACTATTGAGAATCAGTTGCAGTTTTGTATTATTAAATAGTTTTTAAATCAGACTTATCTAGAAAACCTTCTGTGAACATCATTTCATAATTCTATTTACATTTTTTAGAATATATATGAGACACATCCGAGCATACAAAATGATCATTTGCAAAATTTGCTCATAGTCAAATAGAAACTTGTCATTCTGAGGCCGTCATACAACAAAGAACTTAAATTACAGATATCTTCTATTTTCTATCTCTGTGGGGAAGACTCATACAAGTAAAAAGAAGTTTTGAGTTACTTGGTTATTAAGTGTCTGTAAATATGTAAATGTCACAAAAAATAACACTGTTCAAAACGTAAAAGTTGTATAAATTTCTCTTCGCATAATTATTTCAAAAACTTAATTAAAAGAAAAAGAATATGTCAGGGATCATTGCTGGCATCAATTTTCTGGTAAATTACTAAAATTACAAGTTTGTTATACACTACTTTCTATTTTTTAAAATATTTTTTTACTTTCTCGCCTTACGGCGTAAGAAGAGAAAGAATTGTAATTGTGGGTTTGAGACGGTGATTTTTCGATAGAAAATTCTTATTTCCGGACCGTGGCGACGAAAAAGTGGATAAATCTTGTTCAAATCATCTAACTTCACTCTTCACTAGCATTTGTTCGCAGTGAACAAATCTTGTTCACATTCTCTAACACGTTTTGAAGTCAGAATTCAGGTTTTGTGGGTCATTGTTCCCTAAATATCAATTGATGGCAAAACGTCCGTCTATCTACGGACTACGGTAGTATCAAAACCGTTCAGACAATTTCCACCAAAATTGATATTCTAGGATCGACTTGATGGAACTCGAAGCTGTCTGCATTTGAAAGGGGTAGTTTGATTTTTGGGAGTACTTTTCAAGAAGCCTCAACATTTTCAAAACGTTTGCAAAAATAACACCGTTTTTTTATTCTACTTTCTCCTCGGATAAGTTAAATGACCCTTAAGAGAATGGCGCACTTCTAATTTTCTCTAATTTTTAGGAAACCAGAAAAGTTCGATTTTTCGATGTCTTCCTATAACTACAATATTAAAGACACAGATTTTTCCTTAATAAAATCTGTTCAAAGACAGATGTCGTTCTGTACAATTTTCTAATATATGAGTTTTCGCATAATTTTGCGTATATTTAAACAATATTTTATGAAAAACGACTCCAAATGTTTTCTTTAAATTTTCTTTTCGTGTGTATCAAAAGATGCTAGAAAACTAATGCTGATTCCATTTACGGCAAACTATATTTTTGAAAATTGCGAGAAAATAACATTGCAAAAGTACAACATTGAAGATAAAGATTTTTGTCTTAAGTGAAATATATTTTCTAAAATCACATGTTCAAAAAAGTAATGTTCAATATTTTGAAAAAAGAGTAGTTTTCGCGTAATTTCTGCTTAAGTTCAATTTATAAAAAACATTTTCTCAAAAATGGCTTCAAATTTTAGATTGTTTCAATGGATGCAGCAAAGGGTGCTCAAAAGTAGTGCGGGTATCATTTTTCTTGAACTGTGAAATTTTGAAAATTGCAAAAGTTAGAAATAACGCGAGAAATTATGGGCTGGTGTAGCATTACTTTCTGTTGGCTCAACAATCTGTAAATGAGTCTTTTTGTTCTTCTTCTTCTTCTCTTTCTTCAAAAATATGCTCTTTTTGACATGTGGTAGTCTTCCACGAGGGGTTTGATGTATATTTACCAATTATTTTATAAGTTAGATATGTATATTTCGATATGCAACTTTCATTAGATACTATTGATTAAATAAACCACTTTCAGTGACATGGAAGCTACTCCTCTTCGAAGAGATGCTGCTTCTTCAACAATATTGCTTATGTTTCGATCAACCAGTTTCGTCCTTCATCAGATATTAATGTCCTTATGGGATTGCAACTGTCCATCATTACGTTGGGAATGTCGCCTACTTTGTGACATTTTCCTGGCAGCCAAGCATTCGTGGACTTGGAAGCTTTTTAGTCTACAGAATTTCTCTTAAAACTTTTTGCAAACAGTTTGTATACAAAATATTGAATGTTTTGAGGATTAAAAATCGACGTAGCAATAATAACAGTAACATATGTGTGTGAAATTCATTATAAGAGTTTAAAACTAATGAAATGATAACACAATAAATGGAAGGGTCGGAATAGAGATAAATGTTGCTGTAAAAAAATTATTTAAGTTTATTGCGAGAAGAACTGAAACTTTTCGATTTAGTAATATTTTGTTTGGAGAAGGTGATGATAAATTAAAGTAATAAAAATGAAATAAAATATTTTATTTTATAATAATTTTGTTGGCGAACATTTTTTAAAAAAAAATTGACATGACACAAAGAAAATATTAAATTAATATAGGAGGAATAAAAGACTCCGCTAAAATAAATGATGAATGGCAATACAAAAACTGTTCAATATCCCATCAGTAGTATTGTAATCAATACTTACGGACGACTTGATTAGTATCAATAGCAATACATATTGAAGTGAAGTGGGAACTTATAACCACTTAATGATTAGCGAACTTTCGTTGTTTTGAATGTGATTCTGACTGTTTGTAGGGAGCGGTAAGCAATGTAGGAGCAAATGAATTAAGCAGTTTCAACATTTTAGAAGGAAAATAAAAATAAAACGGTACCCATTTTTGCTTCTTTGTGACTATACAATTTTTCCTTCCAAACAATGTTACAATGACGACAATTTAACTCCATTCACAGTAAAAATACAAATGACGAAGCATTAGTATCTGATATATGCATATGTTAACATTAAAATCTGAAAAATTCCAAACGAGACGAACGGCTACGGAAATTATTCCTGTCTGGTTTTTAATTCCATTGTATCACGCTCCTCGTTTTTAGAAAGAGGGCTGGTCGACAAAAGCCCTTTGCTTTTATCAAGTACGACAGATTTATGACAGATAATAGTACCACGTCGCACACACATCCGTCTGGCTGACCGTGGTCGCCCCATCAATTTCTTCCTAACTCATATCTGTTCCGAATGAATCACGTCGATGGTAATGCTGCTCTCGCAACGCAGTGGGTGAAGGGACACAGACAGATTGGCGTTGAAACTCACAGGAATTAAGTTGACAGCATTTCATGTTTCTGCCGTTTAGACTTTTACTCCACGTGTTCGATTAATCCAGCTGAACAGGGGTTTACAATTTGCCATCAGCCAACAACTGCACATTTTTCTCATTTGGGGTATCATTAATATTCTTTCCAACTTTCAGAAAAATGTTTAGTGTATCATTCTTGAATTTATGACCTTCAACGTGAACATATTAACGACGTCCCAGAGAAAAGCTGATAAACTCATATGTTTTCTGTTTCGACATTTATGAAAATGATACAAATAGTCCTTTAGATAATCATAATAAATATCCCATTATATCCTTTTTGTATGATCACTTATTAAATACGGAACAAAGTTGTAATTCAGTTTAGTTTTGATTGTAACTCCGATGGAAAACTTGCTAATGAAACTTATGGAGTGGAAAATTGCAAATTTGAATTTTTTGTAGGGATGGGACAACATAGTAGCCAAAACCATGAAGTAAAGGTTGATATCCTGATTTAATACGATTACTAAGAATCATGAAATGCAAACAAATAACTAAATGTCCGCATCGATGGCCGAAATTGACAAGTCATGTCAGCTCGGCCTGGGAGGAAAAAAAAGCTGTAACCTGTCGCAACAACAATGGAAGTGTCGTCTATCAATGTTCAGATCGCGAGAATTAAAACTCATTTAAAGAATTGCAACAACATGCAACGATGGATGACACATGTTAAGTTGCATGAAGAAATAAAGGAAGGTATCTCTATCAACTTAATATATTTATTGAGATAGCCGGCTTTCGACGGCTTTGCCGTCATCATCAGTCTCGCTGCTATTGGAGAAAGTCGAAAGACTTCCGACTTTTGCCGAAAACGTCTGTCTTTTGACGTCAACAACACAGCATCAGAATTCCCACAATACATGTTATGTTGCTACATGAGAAAGTGTACACTTGGAATTAAGCATAAATCCGTTAAAAATTGCATTAGTTGTCGGTGTTATATTAATATTACGCTCACAGGAAAAAAAGCAGAACTAGGTATTTTGTTATTAAATCTGTTTTTATCCACCTGTAATGAGGCACGCCAGGAGCAGATGTTCAATGGAGACGCTGAGCGCCTGGTCGTCTATACAACCCGCAAAGCTTGGGTGGCCTGACCTCGCACTGCGCGTCCATAAGCCCCACTTCCCCGCTTTGTCACCGGCCCAGCCACACAGCGACCTTCCATCGACCCAGAAGCAATCGCGTTATCAGTGGTGCTGCAAAAGGGGTCGATGACCTTTAACTAAAGCATAATATCACTACGGCTGAACTAAGATGATGAGAGTGGGAGAGAACCTGACATCGCTTTGTGCTCTGCCTCAATATGGTGTTCTTCATTCTGATGCACTGGGCCTTTCGACGATCTCCCTCTCCTCTTCCTGTCGTGCTTGACGCTTGCCTCTTCGATTTCTCTGGTCCATTACGTCACTTGCTCTGAAGATTTCCACGAAAAATGATGATTGCAGAGAAACGGAAGTCTTATTGAAAATGAGGATTTTGAAAATAAGAAACCTCGTTTGAGGTTTTGAAGATTCTTTATCATTCTTCGGTCTATAGGTCCAGATCTCATGTCTCAGACTATGACAGAAACAACGACAATGCTCTTTCCAACAAAAAGAAATACTCGTAAAACAAGTAATCCTCCTCCATTTTCAGTTATCCGTCTTAGAAGTCTCCGTTCCGTCAAAAGCAGCCGGTCGCCGCTGGTGATCCTACCTGTCGAGGGAGTAAGACGGGGAAGGCACTTGTCGTGCGCGACTTGTGAATTGGGGGGTTGGATGGAAGAAGGCCGTAATTCCAAAAACGCAGTTTAGAGATAATCAAGAAAAACTGCGTACAAGCGGTATTATCACATTAAATTAAAAAAATATTGCATGAAAAATCGCACTAGTAACTGATTAAGCTCACAAAATGAGCTCACAAAATGAATGAAATAAAAAAAGGCTCTAATATGTGAGTTTACATTAATTTGAATATGTTGACGCCCTTATTCCATAGAACAAGCTAATTTTGAAATAAATAAATGTCTTTTTCTGTGGAAGTCTGCGTGTATTTATTAATTTCAGAAATTCCGCTCGTAGAGATTATTTTAGATAGATTTCACTTTCAAGTTTATTGCCCTAACCCCAACCTTGTGTAACAATCGTTGTCACCAGTGCGGCGTTAAATATACCTTAACATAAACATTCGTCTATTAATCTTGGGTGACAAATTATTCTAATTTTAAACTTACGAATTTTCCTGAACTGGTGTGTAATTTATATCCGATATATCGGAGATTTTACCTTCAATTCTTGTTTTCTGATTTTCGGATTTTCCGCTTTCGTCGTTTTATTTTTATCTTTAACACTATGTTAATAAGCATCTGAAGATGTATCGCTATCATGTGGATGCTTAAACTCACTATCATCCGATGAAAAATCAGATACAGCGGACAAATTCACGTCTTCTGTATTCCAGCTATTGTGTCGCTGTTCTAAACACCAGCATACGAAATGATGCAAGAGGTAACGATGTTACGAAAAAAGGACGTAATTCAGTATTTCAAAAGCCTCTTAAACGCTGTATGTTGGGGTTCGCGCACTCCTATTTGGATGGGGGGTAGAAAGTCACCTAAAGAACGTTTTGAAAGTTTTTTTACGAATAAACGCTCCGTCATCGGTTGTTGTCGGTCGCGTGTCGCTCGGCGCTGCTCGATTCCGCCTGCTCTTAGCGTTGACAATGGATTCTCGAAATACAGAAGTCTTTCGAACTTACTAAGCCACACTCTATAGCATCATGATCGCGGTTCGCGTTAACTACGTAACTATGTGATAAAATTTGCAGCGAGAAAATAGCGCCACCTAAAGAAAATATAGAAAATTGCAATGGTAATGATCTGAAAAAAGCGCGTTAATTTAGTACCATAGAAAGTCTGATATTTTGCAAATATGAATCAAAATGCAAATGTGAATATAAAAGCTCGTATCTATTATAGATACGCGTTACACTAATTTTTAGATACCCATTATATCTTATATTTAGGAAAATAAATGTTTGATTGCGATTGGCGTAATTAATTTGATTCAGTAAATTATTCATATAATGAATTAAAAAATGAATGAGAAAATAATATTACATAATTTAATAGAGAAGTTTTTCTACTCATCCTAGTAGTGTCAATGAAGAATAGTTATACGAATGTAATTCATTTTTAGTTTATCCTATTTAAGAAGCCCATTCAAGTGCTCAACAAATTCACAGACATGCTCGTTCAGAGAAGGGAAAGTTGCCCAGCGAAGGGATTTCGGTGGCGGTAGGGCGCGCAGTGAAGATCGCCAGCGCGAATGCTCGCCCCATCCGATCGGTCGCCAGCTCGCGAGCAAAAGCGACTCGTGCGGAAAGCGCTAGTGCATCCCCTGACAGGCGGCGCGCAACCGGTCGATCGCGGGCGGTTGTTTCTCCACAGAATGCAGGCCTCTAATCCGCAGTGAGGCATTTGAGTGTTTCTGTTCCTAAGCGCGTTGAGCATTCCTGCTTGAACGTCACGAGACTCACCTGCCTGTCGACCTCGACGGCGTCCAGCCCGGTGTACATGATGTTGACCCATCCGTCGCGAGACGAGAGCACGAAGAGGGACATGAGCGCCTGGCCCAGGTCGTCGAAGTTGTACTTCCGGTTGATCCACTGGTTTTCCGGGATCGCCTCGCAGTCGGCGCGCGTCTTCACGTGCGTGATGTTGGGCCCCTCGCAGTAGTAGAAGGTGCCCTTGAACAGCTACGGCACAAAAGCAATCGAGACTCAAGGAAATACTAGAATGATGGCATCGTTATGATTATCTTCACAAATTGTTGTGATGTGAGTATTTTAATGTTTTCGGAGCGGTCAACCACTTTGGCCGTTAGTCCCGTGAGCCTGTTATAGCCGGAAGGTGGCGGTGTTCCCCCACTTGAACATGAAATCCAGCGCCGAACATGTCGGTTTGGGGATTCACTCTCCAAGTATCTCCTCCAGCAGGGCACCGCCTCGACCTCTAGCATTGGACCTCTTGTAATGGACCTCTCACCTCTTGTAATGGACTTATGATATGTGTGGTAGTGTAGTGCATAAAAGGGCAAGTGTGTGTTTATACGTGTAAGACGAGAGTAGGGGTCAGTGAGGAAGAAGGTAAGATCACTCGATGTCCTTGATCTGCTTGTTAGGGCGGTCCACCCACCGGCATTCTCCGGAGCATTGACCGGAGAAACTACGGAAAACTACCGATCAGTGCAGCCGACTGCTAGAATTCTCCTCCAGACGGTGGTGAATCCGACCTAAATAGCATTTAGCTAGTGTTGTGTAATAATATATAGCTAGTAACGAAAATTCGCCTCTGTTGAGAATTTTCTAGAGCCTTCCGGCAGAGACGCTACTATGGTCTGTTATAATAATCACATGACATTGACATATTCCTTCGAAAACAGAAGAGATTGTAGTATTTCGTAGCACTTAAGAGTGACATAAATAACTTCCATTTTTGGACTTTCTATGCCTTTAAGATATACAGGAAAACTATTGAATGGACGTGATGTTGACATCTCGACGAAAGAGAAAACTTCTTTAATTATTGCAAAAATTCTGTGTTGAATTGCTTTTTTAATTTTCTACGATGCGTTTAAATAGGGAAACTCTATCTCGGCCTTGGAAATGAAATAAGTAATCGATCACATTAAATGAAAATGAAAGGAGAAATTTGGGATCAAAAAAAAATCAATGGGAAATGTATGGATATTAGCTCTTTAATTTAACAGATAAATAGTTAAAAGAGAACTATTATTTTATGTTACAAATGTGAATCGAATGACGATATCATTAAATTCATACAAACAAATCCATCCTTTAAAAAAATTTATGCATACAAATAACAGAGACATCAGTACTTTATTGCTACGAAGAAAAACGAAAGCTACTTATAAAAAATAAGGGCAAGTTAAAGTTGAAGGTGAACGAGAAGAGTGAATGTCAGGTGCTTTCAGTATATCTTCTGCTCAAGGGACCGACCACAGGTCACTCTCGCGTGCGGATCTCAATCCTGAATATTTCCTTGTTCACCATCTTATTAAGTGCTTTTGTAATTCAAGGCATATCGTTGCATTTGCATTGCTGTAAACCCTCACGCAAAGGCCCTTGACTTACTGCAGGGCATAAATTTCAACAGCCGGTGCCTGCTAGACCACATCTACGCATAAACCGACGACCGCATTCTTACACACCACTTACCTGCATTGCTCTGCTGACCTTGCTTTTAGTATCAGAGTGCATACTAATGAATAACTGCTGCGTGAAACTCTGAATGTTTTGCATATACCCCATGCTTATTAGTGGCAAATCAGGAGAATCTTTAAACTAGGCGTTGAATATTTTCGGAAATGATTAACACAATATGTAGTAATTTCTTACCTAAGGTACGTAATAAAACTATGTTAATCGCCAATATCGATCAAATATGCAATATATATATATATATATATATATATATATATATATATATAATATAAATATAAAATATAGTATGTTATAAATTATATATAAATCGATATTATATTGCATCTTCATGGAATAGCCCTTCAATGCAAAATACTGCTAAATTATGCTATCCCAATGCTTAAGGATAACTTACTTCCTTTCCTTTCTCTTACCCATCTTGTGCAGAACTGAAGATTGCTAGTTTAAAAGGAGACAAATAACTCTACAACATGCGACGCATTATCAGGAATATCTATACATGGCAGACAATGAGGATAATCATTGCTGTTGATGGTGTCGGACGTGGCACCATCGACCGCAATGCTTATCCTAATAAGCGACCAATGATGGCTATTACTTTCGAATAAAATTATTCGATCGACGAATAAAATTATGATGTAATTAATACACTGTTTAGCTAGTTTACCGTGTTCTTTTACAAAAAGTTTGGAAATAATATTCTTTCAATACCGTCAATGACTTTCTTGTTCATTACTATGCATTCTTGGAAAATGCGGTCGAAAGGATATAGCCGAATAAGATGGTAAAAAGTGCCCCCAAAACCAACTCGATTATCGCGATGCTCATGTGAAACAGAAAATAAAACGTATATTTCGAAAATTATTGCCCCGATACGAGAATAGTGTTCTTCATATTTTATTTTTTCTCAGCTTCTATTGCATGTATAAGGCTGAGAAAATTGCAGAGTTGGGGAATAATTGTTGAATTTGAAGATATTTTTGTCAATAAATTTTGATGCCAAATTCAAATAAGTTTTTTAAATTGATTTTCGATGTTATAACGTTGAAGTACTGTGTCAGTTTTCCCCTTAGATTGTGTCTTTTAACATTCTGTAATATATTTTTTTTCAGATTTTTAAACAATGTGGACGATAGTGAAAGTTATTAAAACCAATTATTTCAGTTTAACAATTTGAATTTCACGACAAAATGTGATTGGAAAAAAATTCAACAATGTTTATACAATTTATATTTAAATTATTGAAAAGCCTCACTTACGAGCATTATTGACAAATTTTGCTGACAAATGTTTCTTGTGTGGAAAGTATTTATATTATCGATGTAACACCTATAATATTCGGAGTTCATATGTCGTGTTTAAATATCGGTAAAAACGTTTTTTCCCAAATCACATTTTGGCGCGAATTGAAAATATTAAACTGACTATTTCAATCATGTGATTTTGACCAATCACATTGAAGAATTCACTCGCCGCTACGTGGCTCGTGAATTTATCGGTAAACTCAGAACCTCTCGTGGTATTACTACTGATAAAATTGGTTTTAATTTTTTTCAATATCTTCCACATTGTTAAAAAATCTGAAAAAAATGTATTATAGAATGTTATACGACACATTCTAACGGAAACACTGAGACAGTACTCCAACGTTATCACGTCAAAACTCAATTTCAAAAATTTATTTACTTTTTCTATTTGAATTTGGCGTCAAAATTGAGTGACTAAAATACCTTCAAATTTTACTATTTTCTCCCATCTCAGCAATTTTTTAACCTGATACATGCAATAGAAGCTGAGAAAAAATAAAACATGAAAAACACGTTTCTCGTTATATCTCCGCAACAGATCGCTCTAGGACGCTGATTTTTTGTGAATCTACGGCATTTTTTATTCTCTTTTATATGAGCATCGCCATTAAGGATTTGGTTTGGGGACACTTTTCACCGCCTTATTCGGCTATATCCTTTGCACAAAAGCACAGCCAGAAATTACGCTTTTTGTACAAATAAGCCATCTGTACGAACAAAATTGTGACACACTGTACGTTTTAAAATCTGAAGAAGTAAACCAATTTCACTGCATAAAATATTATCATTGACTGAAACTGGAACATGTTAAAACTGTTTGTAACATTAAAGCTTTAAAAATCATTTTGCACCCTTTAAAATGAAATCACGTGGAACGTTTTGGATGCAAAATGAAAAAAAATCTTATTTCGTTCGTTCTTGTGGGTCCGTTTCCTGTATATATTCAATATCTTAATCGTTTTTGTTTGAATGGTTCACAAACTAATTGTGTCAAAATAATAGCTAATTACGTCAGACACAAGAAAGTATTGTACAAGTGTCCCCTGATTGATCTGTTGCATAAATCCTCATTAACTAATGAAAGGGATCGGCATTCTGGCGTCATTGTCAAGAATTTCAATGCCGTCTTTCTTACTGAGTCTTTCTTGCTCCGAGCTGCTGCCTTTGAGGGTATTACGCAATGAAAACTTGTAAATGGGATCCAATTTTGGCTTCTACCAGAGAACGGTGATACTTCGCAATGAGTATACGTTCCTTTGTTGAAGTATTATGTATTCTGATTCCACTATCGAGGAGTTTTGAATTTGGATGCAGTATGATCAAGAAATCAATCCCAATTTTCAGATATGAAAACTATAAATAATTTGCTTCTCGGCTGTATAGATATAAACACGATATTCGGGTGTTTTACGGGATTTTGAGGATAACAATAATGAAAGTGAACTATTTCATCTTAAATATTAGAAAATATTTTCTGTGTGTTTTAATAAAAAGTTTCAAAATATCTACTTATTTGATCACAGTAACTACATGTTAAGTTATAAAGACGAATTTAAATGCCGTACATGGACGGTTGTTGTTTTGGCTCATTCCGAATATTTTCTACTTCACTCTAAATTCTTATTTGAAATGCGCCAATTAAAATCACTCTTTGGCTAACATAGATGACGAAGTTCCAAATACGTTTAAGTCTTCCGCTTCTAGTTTGTTTTTGAAGTATTTAAAATATGACATATGTAATTAGAATATGACAGTGAACATTCAAAAGATTGGAAAATATACCACAATATTTGAAAATATTTATAGAATGTTATTTATGAACGCATTTGGGGACTGGCAGCAGTGGCGTGCATTTAAACCCGGGCGAATTGCTCAACCAAAATTCCATTCCCTGTGCATATGCCCTACATTCGACTCGTCCAGCAGAGCGGGTTCAGTCGGTGAGCTCCGGACACGCCATCAGGCTCCCTGTTGCACGCATGCGCGGTCCGGAAGCGATTTGGAAGGCTAATCGGAGGCTCATCAGTATTCAGCGGCCCTCATCGAAGGAGAAACGCCCGCCTGAAATTTAGTCCCTTCGCATTCAGACTGACTTGCGCCCTATTACCTGTCACACGTTAACTGCTTAACAATAAGGCGTAAATCGAAATCGCTGCCGATCTCTGGAAATGTGAAGTGGAGTTGCCGATCTTTTCCATCTAAGTGACCATGTAGGGGTCGCATTTCAAAGGAAAAGAAAAATGATTGACGCAATTTTTTCGTTAACGTATTACCATTTTTATAAACGGTTGAATAATTATTACGTAACAAATATAAAACATAATGTGTTCTTTTAAAATAGCATTTTATTTATGTTTATCATTGATTGTAGATTATTTAAATAAGAGAAATCACATCCCATCAATAAGAAAATAATGATTTTAGAAACTATTTTTAAATTTACTTTTTTTGTTTAAAAAACACAAGTATTAAATTATTATTCAATATTTGACGCAAAAGTACAATGAAATACATGAATTTAATACGATTTTATTTGTTCCGAGCAATATATTTTTTCCAATAATAATTTTAATGGGGTTCTTTGTTCATGAAAATTTCAATGAAGAGTTTTGCTAATTTATTAATGAATGGATATAATTATCAGACCACATAATTTTTAAAATAAATTTTTATTTAACTTGTTCATTGTACGAGCAAATATCATCAGTTGATATTACTTCATAGATGCCCGTGTATTCAAACATAAAATAAATATAACTTAACACAATATATCAACAGAACAAACGTATAATTAGCAAAGCGATTGCAATTGTTAAACATACGTGAAAGCTTAATTCGTTCTATACATTAACTCAAGGGAAATAGAATGAACTAAAACGTGAGAATCGAGAAAAGCGATCAATCACATACTGAATTTTAAACCTCAGTTATGTTAGTAAACGAACCGCATTGCGGCAGGGCTCAAGTCAATGAATATTAATAGGAATTAAAGTGGGTCAGACAATACCACTGTTAAATTTAAATTATAATTTTTACGGTAGATATTGTCTCGCGCAATTTAATGTCACTTGGGATCACGCTATTCCCCCTACATGAGTCTGAATACACATACATTATTCAAAATTATTTCAGACGAGAAAATATATCTAAAACAAGTGGGTGTTCAAAATGAATAAATATGAAATTTGAGATACAATTTCACGAATATTCTTCATTACATATTCTACACTAGTTTATCAATTTAGTGCAAAAAACAGGATTTGTTTACTTCAGTTAAAGAATTTGCTTTGAATACTTTATGAATTATTCGTGCCTTTTTCTCTCCTCTTAAAATTGAACATTAGGTCATTATTTTTTCTTAGTAAAATGACATGTCAGCATTTTCTGAATTCATATTCAGATATTATTTCATTTCAATCCTATATTATGAAACATATTAATTTTGTGAAAATAACGAATTTAAGAATATTCATAATACAATAACCATACCTTGCAAATATTTATAGAAACAAAAATAATAACAACAGTAGGCCAAAAAATAGTAAAGTATTATTGAAAATTGAATTAGATGTATATCCGTTGAATCATTTTCAATCTTGTAATTATGTCGTAATAATACGAAGGGTAAGTGAGACGTTGCAAATTTTTTCATTAACCCTACTGCAACCGAGGGAGGTAATTGAGTTACCCCAACGCATATTTTGTTATTTTTTTACCATCTTACAATTTTTTACCGTTCTGATATCTTGTGTAGTTTTGTGATTTTTACTTATTTACCTAATATATCGTGTTAGAAAATCCTATTCTTTGATCTGTAGTCATCTCACGACTTGAATTTGTACCTGGGGTTACTATTGAACGCGCACGATTTCTTGAGCCCCGCAATACTTACCCCAACTCCTTTACTAGCATTAGTTGAATTCAGTATGAATGTTAACTACGAGAGTTGTTGACAAAATCTAATTACCAGAAACGTTCGTTCCCGGATAAAATAAACTATTTGGCATCGAAAACCGAGCTACAGATTTGATATAATAGTTCTGTCGTCGAAATAATCATTCCCCCTACTCCTCTCGCGTCTACTAAAATGAGGGCTCGGATAGTACGTGCGCAGATAATGCTTTACTCCCGATGGTATCGGACGTTCGAGATTTAATTACGTGGTTTAAGGTTATGTTATCAGCAGGAGATGGAAGGTGGTGTTGTGGACATGTCTACAAAGTGTTATTATAGTACTTGTGCGTTAGTATGTGAACATGTCGAAGAATCAGAGTCATGAAGGATTTGAAAATGTATTAAGTATTCACAATCCTGACAATTTGTGTGAAGAAGATAGTGAAGTGTGGAGATTCTTTTATGAGAGTAATGATGATCATGTAGAGGTTATAGATAAAGTTGACGATATTGTTTGTGTTGAAGACGAGGAAAACGTGAATGATGACGCATATATCAGTTCAGAAGCTGAATAGTAACTTGAGGAGTATCATGTGAAAGAGTCAATACGATTGGCCAATCTGTTGCCGCGACGCTCGCCCGCCGCGCAGGTTTTCAACAAGCTCATAAGGGAACACGGGACGCGAAATTTCCGCGGCGGCCAATTCGCGTAGGCTGCGGATCTTCCGCGTCAGTGGGATAGCGACAACAGATAGCGACAACCTGGACGGGTACATTGCGTATCACGGGCGTGAATTCAACACTTTCGACGGAGCGCCTCCGGTGTAGTGCACAGACTCACCTGCACCCCGAGGATGCCGAAGATGATGAAGAAGGTGCAGCAGATGAGGACGATGTTGCCGATGGGGCGCAGCGACGAGAGCAGCGTCTGCACCACCAGCTTGAGCCCCGGCGCGCGGTTGATGACGCGCAGCGGGCGCAGCGAGCGCAGCAGGCGGAACACGCGCAGAATGTTGAAGATGCGCGGCGACGACGCGGACGCCAGCGACATGAGCAGGTCCACGATGGAGATGGTGACGAGCGCGCCGTCCATCACGTTCCAGCCCGACGTGAAGTAGGCCTCCCGCCCGTAGAACATGCCCGTCGCCACCACCTGCGCACGCACAGCCGTTCGCGGCGCTCGGGGCCAGCGGCGGAAGACCTGCGCCGCTCCCCCGCGCAGCGCGCGGCTCCCTGGGCCCATAGCTTTTCCGCGCTTTTTACTTTCTCGTAGTAAAGAGAAACGTTGCGGGAAAAAAAGCGAATTTTTTGCAGAAAAAATCTTATTACAGAGCCCAGATAACGAAAAAGTGGATAAATCCAGTTGCTAAATTTAGAAAAAACCCTCTAACACCTGGTGTTGCTAGAATCCATGTTTTGTGGGTCCTTGATTCCGAAAAATCGATTGACGGCAAAACGTCCCTCCGTCTGTCTGGGTGTATGTGAACAACTAGCGCTTAAACCATTCTGCCGTTTTTCTCCAAAATTGATATTTCTCAATCGATCTGGCTGATGTTGCGGCACCTTGAATTTGAAACCGATATTTTTATTTTTGAGAGTACTTTACATGAAGACTCTGAGACATTTAAAAGGAAATGCTCCAACTTTTTTTATTAAACTTTGTTATTGGATAGTGTGAAGTACTTTTAAGAGAATGGTGCAAGTTTATTAAAGTTTTAAGATCGAAATGACTGAAAATGCATAGCATTACAACAATCATGTCACAATTCTTATATATTCGGAATTAAAATAAAAACAAATTATAAAATGAAATCACTGTAATTTTTTTCTAGTTAAAACTATTTTTAAAATAATTTTAGGCAATTAATGTAATCACTAAACTGTGTTTGAAGTATTTGTTTTGATTATAGAGATAAATGAAAATTATAGGGAGATTATCTCCTTATTGCATCATACTGAAATAAACCTAATTATATTTTCACAAACTGGAACATAACGAAATGAACTAGAATGTCTATCTCGTTAATTCGATTATTTTCAATAATTGTTTGCAATGCACTTAAGTTACTAGACCTTTCAAATATTTGTTTTGAACGTAGATAAATTAAAGGAAGAAATGTAATCTCTTAATGGCATCTTGTTTGTACATACTTTTAACGCATCTAATCAGTTTTTAGTTTTTCACATGTGTGCAAAATTATTATCTATACTAATAAAAGTGAATTCAAAGACATATAACCGATATCGATTTCACACATGGGCAGTGTTATTATATTCCCGTAAAGATGCGGGCAAATATATAAATGAAAAATACATAAAAACATAAAAACATACTTACGTATAGTACACATTTATGATTTTAAGTTGATATTAATAGGCGCTTATATTATTATTGCCTTTGTATCCACAGTATAAGTAACGTATAAATAGATTTGAAATTTT
Source organism: Teleogryllus occipitalis (assembly GCA_011170035.1). Taxonomy (NCBI): domain Eukaryota; kingdom Metazoa; phylum Arthropoda; class Insecta; order Orthoptera; family Gryllidae; genus Teleogryllus; species Teleogryllus occipitalis. Next base: position 163,471 of record BLKR01000564.1, read on the forward strand.
TACAGGCTCTTCTTCAGGATTGTCGTAGTGTGCTTGGAAGGTTTGGTAAATATTAACACAACCCAAATGCGGAAAATAAATAATTTAAATAATATGTTGGTGGATGCACTGCCACCTTTCTTCGTCTCTTGCTTAGAGCATGTGATTTCTAATATATTACGCCAGAGGCCAGAAGTGGTGCAGCAGAATCGATACCAAATTGATTCGCTAGAGGCCCGCAGCGGTGAATAAGATTAAAAAACATCAATCTAATAACAATGTATTATATAATAAAATGAAAGACAATTATAGTATTTTATTAAAATTTGAACCAATTACGTTAAAAATAACAATCTTAAACACCGTGGTTTATATAAAATTGATCTTTGCCCTCAATCGCAAGGATTGGTTACGAAGAAACCCCGGGCAACGCCGGGTATTTTGCTAGTATTCCCATAAAGATGAAGACAAAAACATTTGCAAACCTCTTATTTATTACGTATTGCGCCTATGAATGCAGCCTCGTGCGTTAATACGCGGGAGCGACGTACCTTCACGAACATCTCGACGGCGAAGACGGCCGTGAAGACGTAATTGGCGGCGGACAGGAAGGCGCGCTCCGTGCTGTCGGGCGGGATGTTGGGCCGCTCCATGGCCAGCGTGATGCAGTTGAGCCCGATGAACAGCAGCACCACGTTGTCGAACCACTTCTGCTCCACGAACCACACGCAGAACAGGCGGAACCTGCAGCACACACGGGCGGGCGTGTTGGTCGTGACATGGTCAAGAAATGGTCTACACTTCAGGGTCAAACAAGAGTCTTCCATTAAAATACAATGTGTAGTATATTTTTGTATGATATGTGATATTCAAATATTTGTTTTGAACGTAGATAAATTAAAAGGGAGAAGTGTAATTTCTACGTCACATATTTCTACGTACGTACGTACTTTTAAAGAATCTAATTAAATTTTCACACATGGGCAGTGTTATTATATTCCCGTAAAGATGCGGGCAAATACATAAATGAAAAATACATAACAAATAAAAACATACTTATGTATAGTACACATTTATGATATTAAGTTGATAGTAATAGGCGCTTATATAATTATTGCCTTTGTATCCACATCAATAGTTTTCCAAAAGAAATTTAAAAAATGGAAATAGAGGAAACAACAACAAAATGATTAAAAAAATACCTACAATTTCTGTGAATTTTCTATGCTCTTTTTAACAGTTTCAAATCTACGACTTTTATGACAGGAGATAAATTCTACAGACCATAGGTAATACAAACTATATATAACTTTGTATATTGAATCGTTGAGTAGCCGAGAGTGTTTAATCGTATGTGGACATTAACAAGATTGAAATAAAAATATTTCGAGTATCATCTTAAGCATCTTATATTTCAGTCTGCATAAGTCAAGAAGAGTTTTGCATTGTTAACAATTCACAGTGAAATCATATATGATAGTTTTTGTTCACGGATAGTAAACATTTCAATTTTAAAGAGAAGTCCACTCATCTAGGGAAAATTCATAAAATTCAAAACGAAACACTAAACAGAACGTAAGCTGATCATAACGTGTACACATTGGCATAAAATATACAGAGAAATATATTTCATTTTCTCCTTGTATTGAGAAGTTGGAAGTTAACTAACTGTCTCTTTAATCACTTGCAGTTAGACTCGTTTTGATTTTGATAGATACATGAAGATTGAGAGCTTGTTTGTAACATCACACAGACATCACAGTAAGTTCATTAATATCCAATATTGATTATTGAATTCCGCATAAATTTTGTCAATCGACGACATGGGCGGAATTGGCGTTTGCAAAACAAACACTGATAAAATACGTTTATACAGTATATTTTAACAAAGTTGGAGTACAAAACAAACATAATTAGAAAGAATGTCTTCTTGCATCAATACTGTAAATTTTGAGGTACATAAATCAATATTTTCAATCAAAATCAATGTGTAAACGAGAATTCTCTTTACAAACAGAACGATTGAAGCTGAAAGCAACAGGTTAGAAACGAAACACCAGATCGTTTCTCCCGGCAGGATGATAAGGTCACGCAGGGAACAAAACGGGCACACAATCAGATAGCGGAGCCCGCGGCGCGGTGCAACCACAGACGCGAATGAAAAGGAAACCGCGCGTGCTTCATTTCCTAACTGCACCCGCGGCGAGGAGCCTCGCCCTCAATTTCGCCATTTAAAGATAAGAAATAATTAAGAGCAGATAAAGGCGAGCGAACTATTGTGGGGTGAATTTCGAGGTTTCCACTGCGGTCGAGAGCAAACTTTCATCTCATTCAGAAACACCGTAAGCAGGACTGGAGAAGGACCGTTATAGGTTTTAGTAATATCTTGGGTTCTAAAAATTTGGTAAGCGAATGCTATGTTTAGAAATAATGAAGTTTCAGTAGTTTATTGCACAAGACGATGAATATATACTTTATCTACGAGACGATGAAGAGATACTTTATTGTCGTGTGGAATATTTGGATTTGATTTTATTCCAATCTTTAATAAAACGTATGTATTTGGGAATTTGTAGTCTGATTAATCCGACTTCTGCCCACTAGCGGTGTTCCCAGGCCTGGGCCCTGAATTTTTTTATCGTTGACGTATGTGGATTAGAGTGCGGCGAGCATGACCAATTCCCTTTGCCATATCTCTCATATTTCGTCTACTTTTTCTTTCGCCACCCAACTTAAGAACTGAGGTGGTTGTACTGGAAAACTACAGCTCCATTTTTGCCCCGACGCGACATCAAATCCGGGACCGCAGTCCGGAACGCTAGCACGCTGCCCATGAGCCACCTGAGAAACAATGTTTGATAATGTACTAAATAAAAAATGGGTTATATGAACGCTGTCACCAGGAACGCGTGTACGTGTCCAAGAGAGTATGTAAAAAAATAGTCACTCGAAGGTGATAAAAAGGTACTATAGTGGTTGATTATTGGCCTGTGAGAATTATATTTTACCTTATGACTATATTAAATCATTTAAATAACTTACTTAAAACGAAATAGTTTCTATTCTTTGTTGATAACTCATCTGTTAGTGTATTCGTTTGTAAGAAAAATACGTAAATAATTCGATCAATATTGAATAAACTTTATATTGCACGATAAAAGAGCACGAGGAAAATAAAATGGTGATAAAAATGATTCTAGTAAATAGATAAGAGCCCAAATGTTTGTTTTTTGTTCAATTTTGTTCTCTAAGACTCTTACGATAACCTCTCATATAATAAATTCTTGGCCCTCACTTCCTTCGCCGCGGTCATAAAAAGTTTCGTGGCTTAAGTTGCTCTTGAACAAATGTTTGTTGTTGAAATAGGTCAATTAAATTATCCATTTCCAAGGAAGACCCACGGCGTCCGTGACATTTCAACGCCAATTTAATGTACCGTTTTTCTAAAATGTACGGGGTAAAATTGTTTTAAGCCGTTTGCATTTTGCATTCCACGAAATGTTTCCGTACTTTCCTCACGTTAGTGAAATATTTCAGAAAGCTATGAAGGCACGAGAACGAGAAGAAAGTGTGTAACTGCAATGCTCCATGACTAATACGATTCAAGCGTGAAGAGTAAGAAGGCAAGATTCAAGATTTTAATAATTACCCTCATGATATACGACCGAGTTACTCGCTATTCATCCAACGCATTGCAGAGAAGGCCACATTGAGCCGTAGGCAAGCAGCCATATATCGAACGCACTGTGGAGCGCTAAAATTATGAGCAGAGAATGGTCAAGCTATTGTGAGGATTTGTGATTCTGTTGCAAGTTAATTATATGAACATTATTCATTTCCTTCCATAATTCATTAAAATTGTGTATTCTTCAAATTTTATGAATCACTTGAAAGTAATTCTTGATAATAAGGCTGTGATTAATGTTCTCTCTCGGGTACATATTCAAAAATGAATTTTACTCGTATATGACACAGACAAATTAATGAAAACTTGCGTTCGTTTAAAGGTTCTCTAATTTATAACGCAGTTGTGAAATCTAGTATCTCTGAGACTACCTATGTATGGCGATATACTTAGTAACTTAATACAAAAACAAGGGAATACTGAAAATGAAAGATAGAAGATTTGTAATACGAATTAAGATCCTACGGATGAGATTCTTAAAAAAAAAAAAAGAAAAAAAAAAAAAAAAAAAAAAACTGTGAAATGACATATTAAATATCGTCCTTTAAACGTCATAGAAACAAATAAATTACAGGTAAGAAGTGTCACAAGAAAACAGTTTTAGTTTATCGCTTACACAGCGCTACGCACTTACACAGCAAAGAAAAAGTATTGCAATGTTGCAGCAAATAGTAAGGATATCAAGAAGGGTGCCCTGATGTTAAGAAGTGAATAAATCTTGTTCCTGGATGTAATAAATTACTTCCTGTATCACGTTTTATTAACAGAATCCACGTTTTCTCTAGAAAACGAGGATCTATCCTTGATACCGAAAATTGGTTTAAGGGAAAATATCTCTCTGTTCTGTCTGTCTGTGTCCGTTTGTCCGTCTGTCTGTCCGTCCGTCTGTTATCATCATAAGCGCCTCAACCGTTCAGACGATTTCTTTCAAAGTTGACATTCCCCGATCAATCTGGCCGAAATAGAAGCTTTACGAATTTGTTATGGATATTTCGATTCTTGGGAGTAATTTTCATGAATCCTTAATATTTTCAAAATTTTCGCAAAAACGACTGCACATCTTTGAATTAATTTTTTTCTCTTAGTGTGCAAAAGACTTTAAAAACTGTCGCAGGGCTCATTTCCTTTAATTCCAAGCATTACCCAAAACTGCAGAAGTTACAAATAATACGAAAAAAAATTGTAGAATTCTTGATTGCTACTATTGTAGAATCACTAATTTTTGGAACGTCGATAAACACGTAATTCAAGATTTTCATTTTACAAAGTCCAAAACCAAATATTGTAATACCTTAGATGGAAGGTTGTTGTAAAAATATTTCGTGGCTTAAGTTGCTCGCTCGAAAAAATATTTCGTGGCTTAATTATATAATTATTATGGTTTTCCTTAAAACTGTGGTCGCTGATGACCTCGATGTTATAAAGCGACCTTAAATAAATAAATTTAAAAAAATTTCAAAACCTACATTAGTTTTCAATTTTTAAAAATATTTTTATTTTTGACTAAAAAGTACAAAAGTTCCCCGCCTTTATTACAGAAGTGAGGGTATCGGTGCGCGTCGGGAGTGTTGGCACGGTGTTGAGGTCCATGAGGCGCAGAGGAGAGGGGGGGGGACGAGGGCTGAAGAGGCCTTGGCTCGGAGCCCCGGGACACTTGCGATGCGCCGCGCGCATCTGCCCCGCTTCCTCCCTCCTGGCGGGGAAGCAGGCGGATGGGTCCCCGTACGGGCGAACGGGGGGGAGGAATAGGGGGGGGAGGGAGAAGGAGCGGTCGGGCAGGAGAAGAGGTAGGAGAAGCGGAGGATGGTCGGAAGAAGGGGAGAATACGCGGCAAGAAAGGGCGGGAAGATGGAAAGGTGGGTAAGAGACAGGGCGGGCGGGAGCAGGGGAGAGCAGGAGGAAAGGTGAGTGTGCGGGGTGGGCGTGTGGGCGGATGGGCGTGCGTATGTGTGCGAGCGGGAGTGCGGGGTGCAGGCGTGCGAGCGGGGCTGGTGTGCGGGAGAGCGGGGCGGACGAGTGGGCGAACGGGTGGGCAAGCGAGGAGGGTGAGGTGGGGTGAGATTGGGGGCGGGCGTGCAGAGGGGTGGGGTGGACGAGAGGAGGGGCGCGCAGGAGGAAGGGTGAGTCTGCGGGGTGGGCTTGCGGGCGGATGGGCGTGCGTGTGTCCATGCGTGCGGGAGTGCGGGCGTACGGGCGGGGCTGGTAGGCGGGCGTACGGGGCGGGTAGACGGGCGAGCGGGGCGGGCTTGTGGGTGGGTGGGAGGGAGTGTGGGGTGGGCGGGCGGGCGAACGGGGTGGGTGAGGTGGGATGGGGTAGCGGGAGTGTGTGAGTGGAGTGCGCGGGTGGGCGCGCGGGCGTGCCAGAGCAAGGATGAGGGTGGACTGGAGTAGGGAAAGGGGGCGGAGGGAGGAGCGGATGGGCGGAAGGAGGTTGGGCGGGCGCGCTCTGCCTCCGGAGCCCCGCGCACTTGCACCTCCTGCCCCTCGCGTGAACTTTCGCGTCACGTAAAGTTCGCCGCGTAACGGAAGGTCGCGGAAGGTGATTTGGGACCCGACTGCGATAGTGGAATCTTAATTATCTTCAGCACACGGGGACGCCAACTTCACCGTGTCACTGCCCTATTTTGGTAATGTTACTCGTTATCCTCGATTTATTTGCATGCGAGTGCAGTTGTGAATATTACCTCTTGGCTCGACACCGTTTTGCAAAACAGTTACTGTAAATACTTTGGAATTAAATTACAAACAATTGTATCTTTACGTACACTGCAACTCAAATTTTCTAGTACATTTCTTTGAAAAGAGAAATAAAATGGAAAATAACCTCTTATAAATTGTTGAGCCGAATAAGATTACACAAGCATGAGTGAAAAACTAAGGTAAGTTGCTGCACACTCAGCTAACGCTAAATTTTTAGGTAAACGTTTTCTTTGAATTGAATAATGATCAGATTGATTGGAACGAAAAAATAATTTTAAACTTATATTATAAAAAAGAGAAGAATGTAGTTTACTTTGTTATTACGTAGGATCAACATGAGACATAAAAGTCTAGAAATTTGCTGTCCTTGGGGTTTGTTCAGTTTAATGAATTTTTGCTACTGTTAATTAATTGAAACAGTACATCTCACATATTTAAACCTATAACGTACGAAAATCTTTTCGAATTTGTTCAATTTTTTCTCATAAAGTTTTTTAACTACTTCATCCGAATGATTTCTGTTACCATAACATATTTGGAATGGAATATCAAGACTAAACTAAAAAAAACTACACAAAAAGAAGTGTAGATACGGAACAGGTATTTATTTGATAGTATCCTGTATAATGCTTTCGCACGTTATTTCGTAAATTCATGAAAAATACGGTTTATCTAGGAACACAATTCAGTCCACAACAACATACAAATTGAAAAACAACCACAGTGATTTAGGACACCTCAAAACGATTCAACGAGAAACCGCCTTTCCAAATTTACCTTTGCGAATAAAAAAGTACTTGGAAGTTAGCATGAAGACATTAAGCTAAGCGTGTTTTGAAAACAAACGTTCATCTTAGTGTTGACCTGTTGGCGCAGAATCCACTAAACGTTTTCCTTTACGGAGAGTTATATAACGTTTGTTTTTGTAACATGGTAGTTTAGGAATAATACATATTTTTAAGATGGCAGTCTATGTAATACACATTTTGTGCATCTATATTCTCTATTTCATATCTTCTGCAAGTGAAACATAGACAATAAACGCCCGGTTATTGTCACATTTAAGCAAGACATTTGCAAACTACTTTTCCCCTTCCACAAGTCGAGTTATTCATGCGAAGATAGAAGTACTGACAGAAATGTTAACTCTCGGGAAAAGGAACGGCACATAAGAAACTTCTGTAGAATGACAAATGGGTAGGGCCAGACGATAAAGTCAGCACTCAAGAGCTACAGCAGCCGGCACATGAGGGTACGTGATCCGAGTTCTCAAGGAGGTACTCTCGCACCTACTACCTGTTGTTCGTGTGAACGATGTGATCGCGATCACAATAGTTCACATACAAGCACTGAAAAACAGCATTGCCTAGTTGATCAGCGAGAAAAAAACCAAAAAAGTATTATGAATTTAGATTATTACAAGAAGAGTATATTTAAATTTGTCGCATTTTTATTTTTATTTATGCTGTTTTTGTTCACTACATTAATCATTTTTCTTCTTTTATCATTTCTCTGTCTTACCTATTCCATATGTGATAATTGATTCACATTTCAAAATATTAATTCCTAAAAAAAAGACCTTCAGTATTTGCCAGGAACACACATTTTGTAGCATATTAACGTTGAATATGTTCTTAATTTCAAACAAAAATACAATTTTCAATACTGTATATGTATTTATAGAAAGATACCGAACAAATTTTGAACATTTGCAATTTTCGAAACTTCAGGTATTTCAACATAAATGAGATCTGCGCCATTTAATTAAGCGTTCTGTGTCCTCTCCGAGCAGAAGGTTTAATAAAAAAATTTGAAGCCATTTTTGAGAAAAAATTGAAAACGTCCTTGAGGTGTCATGCTAAGTACCCCAAAAATTGTAACATTAGTTTTAAAAATTCAAGGGATTGCAATATATGATCGATTGGGGAAAATCAATTTTGATGAAAATCTTGTTTATGACCTGAAAATCCTACCTGGCGTTCACAGACAGACAAACGTTTTGACGTCAATTTATTTTTCGGTGCCAAGGACTCAAAAGTCTTAGATTCTGACTATACAATCGGCTAGGAGAAGTAATTTTCTACATACAGGAACACGAATTATCCTCTTTTTCATTACCAGGGCCCGGATATATGATTTTATCTGTCGAAAATTTGCCGGGTTTTCCCTCAGCATCTTTCTCTATAAGACATATGGAGTATGCGAGAAAGTAATATAATGAATACTTGATAATTGTGATGGCCAAAAGGACTTAAGGGGAAAAGTTAGATAGAATCTTATGAGTTTGAATTCGACAGAAAAAAAGATACCTATTGAATTCAAAAACGTCAATGATGTAAAATGGAGTTCGTGTCTGTGGTTCGCGTGTCACGGTAGTAAGCGGGTGCGTGACCCAGTGTGAGAAGAAAACTTGAATAAATAGATAAGTATAGTTAAATGAATATTAAAATCTAGAGGGAATAGACGAAAGCTGCAGGGAAACAGCTGATTTGGATTTGCGCAATACATCATTCCAGTTGTGATAATTAAAATACGATACTCATTGCTGATCAGTAATGCAGGATTCACTTGCATATTTTCTTTTCGTACCTCTCGAATTGTCCACGCTAGACGTTAGAGTTAATTTTGGATTTCCGGGCGCGTCAACTGTCATGGTAATTAGTCTCGTAAGTATAGTGCCTGCTTTTACATCACGGAAGGTGGAGATGTTCTTCCACCGCTGGATGGTGGGATCTGGCGCAGACCTTCACGTCGGATAGCCGGGTTTCCCTCATCCAGATGTCTCCCACCAACGGGACACCGTCCCAGCGCGGACAAACTCTAAGCTTCCGACATGTGTGGTAGTGTAGTTTATGTAAGTATGTGTATAACCAAAGGTGAAGATAGAGCAAGGGAGAAGAATGAAAGATCGCGCACGGTTCGTGGCCTGTTTGAAACTGGGTGATACTCGTCGATCCCAGTAAATTTCTAGTGTCACTCAGTGACGTAAAGGCTAGGAAATCATGGTCTAGAGCTCCATTAGATTGATTGATTGATTTTTTCGTGTTTCCGGGCGCGTCAACTACTTTGGTCATTAGTCCCGTTAGTGTAGTGCATGTTTTTGCCCCGGGAGATGGCGGTGATCTTCCCCCGCTGGATGGCGAGATCCAGCGCCGACCTACCGTCGGCTAGTGGGGTTTCCCCCTAACCTGGACTCTCCCACCAGCGGGGCACCGCCCCAGCCGGGACAAGCTCTAAGCTCCCGACCGGTCTCCCGAAATATGTGGTAGTGTAGTGCATGTTAGTGTAAGTGTGTGTGTAAGGGGAGAGGATAGGACAAGGAAGAGGAAGGACAGATCGCGCGCGGTCCGTGGCCCGTTTGGTAGGGTACTGTAAAGCTAGCTGTAAAGCTAGTGTCGAAAATCCTGCCGCCGTCAGGACTCGAACCTAGGACCTCTCGGTTAGAGGCGCTGCAGTGACATCAGTTGATGCACTGGAGCTCCATTAGAGCTAGGCCCGTCCTGTGTCCGGGTGCGCGGCGCGGCGGTGTCACCTACCTGTTGTTGGGCGGGAAGAGGTACAGCGAGAAGTCCTCTCGCTCCTTGAGGATGCCGCGCGTCTCCACGGGGCACCACAGGTCCACCCAGCGGCCTGGGCCCGGCACGGGCGACTCGGCCGCGTCCGCCTCCGCCACCGCCGCCTCCGGGTCCACGTCGTCCGCGCCGCCCACGCCTCCGCCGCCGCCGCCCGGCGCGCCGCTGCCCGCCGCCACCGCCACCACCACGGCGCCGCTGCCGCCGGCGGCGCCGCCCCCGCCCACGCTGCCGCTCAGGCTAGTGCGCTTGACGCGCGGCAGCGGCGACCCGCTGGCCGGCGGCACGCCGCGAGGCCGCCCGCCGCCCGCGTGCGGGCCCGGCGCCACCCCCGCCTCCGCCGCCACCGCCGCCTGCTGCTGGCCCACATTCCGCGTCAGGGACCGCCCTCATCCAACTGCTCTCTGTCCTACGCTTTCTATTGAAGGATTGATCGTTCTGCACGCCTGGCACGATTGTGACATATGCTATTCTTTCATATGATGAAATTTATTTCATAATACATATAGTGTCCATACGAAATATACTGATATCCCCGAATTATCAAAAACCTTATTGCAATATAAAAATTACAAACTTTATTTGTACAACTTTATATTATATAAATATTATATTTTTTGTGCAGTTGTAGAAAAAAACCTTCATATTTCGTGAGCGAAGTGGGTGTTTTTCAAGATCTAGATATATTTTTTGCAGAAAAAACTAAACTAGGTGTATTTAATGATCTGAAAATATTTTTTACAGAAAAAAATAATCTCGACTATGAAAATTACCCACTTTTCGCACTTAATATGAAAATAACTACTACTCTGCAGGGTAGTATATCGTTTTTCAGATATTTTTAGAAAAGGCTAACTTTTTACTTGTCGAAATTACATTATCTTAACCATCTGTACTGATGTCGAACGTGGCGTAATCCTCCATTCACCTAGTCAGCTAATCGTAGTCAGGCATTGTCTTTTACCTCCCCGGCCAGAGGTTGGGCGCCGTTAGATCCCCGGGGATTCCCAGACGGCCACCCATCCAGGAACCCGCGGTGCCTCGATTTGCTTAACCACCGTGACGTCACGGAGCGAGGTTAAGCAATTGGGCTAGCAACGCACGCTTAACGCTACGCAACATGGCAGTGAGCTCTACGCGACGCTCTGCGACGTGGCAGTGAAGGCGAGCGCTCAATATGAAAATAACTACTCTGCAGGGTAGTATATCGTTTTTCAGATATTTTTAGAAAAGGCTAACTTTTTACTTGTCGAAATAACATTATCTTAACCATTTGTACTGATGTCGAACGTGGCGTAATCCTCCATTCACCTAGTCAGCTAATCGTAGTCAGGCATTGTCTTTTACCTCCTCGGCCAGAGGTTCGGCGCCGTTAGAACTCCGGGGATTCCCAGACGGCCACCCATCCAGGAACCCGCGGTGCCTCGATTTGCTTAACCACCGTGACGTCACGGAGCGAGGTTAAGCAATTGGGCTAGCGACGCACGCTTAACGCTACGCAACATGGCAGTGAGCTCTACGCGACGCTCTGCGACGTGGCAGTGAGGGCGAGCGCTCACCAGCGTGTTGACGGGCTTGTGGGCGGGCGGCGCGCGCAGGCTGTTGCGCGGCGAGGGCTCGGCCGAGGAGCGGCGCGCCGCTGCGGCCGCCGCCGCCGCCGCTGCCGCTGCCGCCTCCGCGTTGTTGGCCGGCGGCGGCGCGGGCGCGTTGTTGGGCGGCGCGCTGGGCGCCGGCGGCGGCTGCGACGGGGGCGGCGCCGCGCCCTGCGCACGCAAACCATTGGCAGGCGCTCGAAGGGCTTTGCTTTGGTGACGTCACAGCACCACAGGGAACACTCGTGCCTCTCTCAAAGAAAGTGTCTTGTGGATGAAAAGAACGTGTTTTACAGTAGCGGATAAGAAATGATAGAACTTTCTTGCTACCCGACTTTAGGTCAGTTTAGAATTGGAGCGGGGAAAGAAAGAAGGAAAGGAAGAAAGAATCTCTGCAAAGTTTCAAATAATTTGGATAATATTAATATTGGCACTAATAGGGTTAAAATTTTAAAAAAGTTATAACAAGGGATATCGTGTCGTACTTTATCAACCTTTGAACGGAACATTCTTATTGTCCAATATTTTGACATTCAAATGGGAATCCTTCAGATTTTAAACCAAAACATAAATCCAAAAATCGTTTTGAATTTTAACAATCTTCGATGTAACTATTGATTTAAACGTCAACAAGATATGTTGTTGCTTAATATTAATGATGAAGGTTCAATATAAACAGTACAATTAAACAGGTTAATTAAATTGCTTTTGATACTTCAGAGAGTAAACAGTTAATACAAAATTATTCCCGAAACGACGGTGATCGGGAAACAAAAGAAAAATGATGAATATGAGATGACGTGAGGGGAGTATTATTAATTATTATTATTATTATTATTATTATTATTATTATTATTATTACAAGTGCAATAATAAAGAAAAATACGTGCGTAATATCATCCTCGACAAAATTTATTTATCGGGGACGTTTATTAATTATTATCTTTGGGGCTCGGAATTTTATGACGTGAAAAACTTCAGGAATGTGAAGGTATTGGAAATAATCCAAAACATGACCTCCAAGTTATATCACAATATCTCTATACTGTAACAAATAACTTCTAATTTTCACTCTTCCCCAAGCACAAGACGAACAACAAGCACAACACGAATTTTTAGCGACTGTGAAATGAAATTGAAATCACAACCACCTGTGATGGCTAAATCACTACTTATCAAAGCACCCTTTCGGAAGCACAATTTTCGTAACTGCAAGAGACCGTGAATGGACAATTGTCACGCAGACCTACTATGCCACAATGGTGAGGAAGTTTGAGGAGGCTGATCGCCCTAGGTATAAGACAATACTCGCACACCAAAATAATTTGCAGTAAACTGAAATTTCACCCATTTCACGACATGAAGTGGAATTTTAGGAGAAATATGAGAAGCATCATCAAAAGAAAATGTAACTTGTAAAGTTACATTCAACTGAAGTAAAAAAAACAAAAAACATTTATATAAAGTATTTTCCCAAGAATGATTTGTAATTTATCATTAAAAATAAGCCGAAATTAATACCTTAAACTTCTTATTCCAAATGGGTCAAAGATACATATTACATTACACAAATTTAATCGACAATTATATTTATATAAAAGGAGACATTCAGAAATACTTCATTTCGTTTTACTATTTACTTTCTAAATTAAAAGTATGCAACATTTTGCTTGATAAATTTTGCTTTGAGATGTTCGGTATTATATTCATTGATTTAATAAAAAAATCAAGTAAAGTGCACATTTATCTTATCTCATATAATCGCGATGAGATATTGGCTACAAGCGAAACAGCTTTCTACAAATGTAGGCAACCCGCAACACAGCCGTTTTTCTACATTCAAATTATTTTCTAAATTAGAAATAATAATACCTAGACTAGACTACTCCCGTTAGAAAATAGAATTATGACGATTATACTACAATCGTTGAAGTATTTTTTATGAGGGAAGATAGGAACGAACAGATGTGTAAAATCTAAAGCAAAACACAAGTATTATCGTTCTTTGCACTCGTGCAATCGGGATAATGAAGCTAAAACTTTATTTTCTGTTTATTTATTTATTTATTTACTCAAATCTTCATGGCATTTCATATTTATACCTCTAAAAATACGTAAATTTTAAAAAGCATTTTGAAGACTTTTTTTCAACCGGGTCTAACAGACCCTTTTCCCCACACACAGGATCAACAATGTAAACCAACTGTGAGACCAAGTAATTAAAGTTAGGAGAGTTGGTGTACGCACCTGCGTGTCGTTGCGGATGGCGGCCGCCAGCAGGCCGCCGTTGCAGTGCGCGTGCTCGGCGCAGCTGTTGTTGAGCGGCTCGCCCGCGTCGCCCGCGCCCACGCCCCCGTCCGACGGCCGCCGCCCGCGCCGCCGCAGCGACGGCCGCGACAGGCGCCACGAGCAGCGCCGCGGCGCGCCCGGCGGGCTGCGCACACCGCACACCCTCGCACACACTCGTCACCAACACCAACGCCTTGATTATGAGAGGGAGAGGTGGCTCTGCGGGTTTGGTGGTGGTACGGTTAGCGTATCGGACTCTCATACCAAAGTTCGCGGGTGCATACTCGATGGAAGCCGTAGATTTTTATGGGCGAAAAAATCATTCGTACGCCTTCCTTCGGAGGAGATGTAAAGCCGACTGTCCCGTGATGTAGATTAACTGCATGTAAAAGATACTCAAGCGTAAACGAAGCCTCTGAGCAAAATTCAAAGGAGGTATCGCTCGAGCGATGAAACTGGCGTTTCTCCTTTCTCTGCCAGACGATAAAAGGAGCGTAGCCGAATTTGCGTGGTCAGGCGGAAGAGCAGGTCTCATGACCTGAGCCTCGCCACGAAAAATAAGGCATCATTGAATTGAATTGACTCAGGGTATCAATTGATGTCGGATTTTTTCCGTGGTTTCTCCGATCAGTACCAGGCAAATGCTGGAGCAGTATCCTAATAAACGGGCCACGGACAGTATCCTAATAAACGAGCCACGCGATCTTTCCTTCCTCTTCCTTGTTCTATCCTTACCCCTTACTTAAAAGCACTTATACTAACATGCACTACACTACCACGCATGCTGGGAGACCTGTCGGGAGTTTAGAGCTTGTCCCGGCTGAAATGGTGCCCCGTTGATGGAAAATACCTGGTTGGGGGAAAAACCCGCTGGCCGACGGTAGGTCGGTGCTGAGTCTCACCACAGCAGCAGTTGACCGTAGCAGTTGACGCTCCCGGAATCCCTTAAAATCAATCATTGTTTATTTCGTGGTTCCCGACACGTCAACTGCTGTGGTCAATAATCCTGTTATTTTAGGGCATGTTTTACCATGGGAGCTATCTGTGTTCCTCTTCCGCTAGATGGTGAGATCTGGCACGGACCCATACGTCGTCATGCGAGGTTTTCCTCATCCAGATATCTCCCACCAGCGGGGCACCTCTCCAGCCGGGACAAGCTCTAAGCTCCAGACTGGTCTCCCGACATGTGTGGTAGTGTAGTGCACGCTAAGTGTAAGTACGGGGTGACGATAGGAAGATAAAGAAAAAGGAAAGATCACATGCGGTCCGTGGCTCTTTTGTTAGGGTACTGTTTCGTGCTTCCTCTGGTGTTGATTGGAGAATCCTCGGAAAAATACCAAAGAGAGCAGCCGGCCGCTGGAATTCTTCTTCAGAGCGGCTGAATTCGACCTAGCATTCAAGTAAGTGTCAAAAGCCCTGCCACAATCAGAATTCGAGCCCTACCGGTCAAAGTACGACCTCCCGGACAGAGGCACTGCAGTGACATCTGTTGATGCTCTGAGCCACCTCAGCTGGTTGTTTGCATTCTTGAATTGATGAAAGTCTCTAATTATTATCGTTAATGTTCCAGTAATGAGATACCCTTTTTAAACTTTTATGGACAATTAAGGAATTTGAGGACATTTGTAACGTCTCGAACAATTGCATTAATGTGACAAACTTAAGGGCTGTGACGACGAACTACACGCGTATGGTAAGAACTTACGCTTCCCTAATACACGCTTCACTTTAGGTTTAACATTAGCTTAATCTTAGATTAATTTACTGAAATTTGTTGCCGAGTATAGCAACATAAATTTTTTGCAAATGAAGAAAACGTATATATTTGCAACGGTCCCACTATATGAATCTATTGATTGCAGGGTAAATTGATATGTGATACATCTTATGCGATATTCATACTGAAATTTGTCAGAGGCATTGTAAACATTGGAAATAGCGTATTTGTCAACAGAAGGAGCAATGTATTCGAAAATAGATCCATTACATAGGAAGTTAAATGTATATCATATGAAGATATCACACGTGGTCAGAACTAATATGATTCTATGATTACCTGTAACACCGTCGTTTTATCTGAAACAACTTAACAAAATTATTTATAGTGGAATCAGGCATGTGAAATCGTGTCCGCAAGAGCTAAACGTGTGACTGAGAAACCCGGTGCTCCTGCAAGCACGGGCACTTTCCCCTGACTCTGCTCTCACTTTTCCTCCAAATAGAGAAAGGGATGTAACCGCACAAGCTGAATCTGGTTTAGATTTGTTCTTAAATTATGTTTTATTAAATTATTCAGTTATCTGTTTACCATGGAAATAATGTGAAGTAAATGACCAAGTTTCTATAAGTTAACAATTCTTGCTTAGGGAGGAGGCCTCTTAACAGAGATGAAGCTTTGCCTATTAAACCTCCTAACCGGAACATAGGAAGTTAATGCAATTATTACACTCTTAAGTAAACACAAATACAGAATCAAGATCCTTTGTGTTCGAAATGTTTAATATTAGTCTCAGTAGATAATTGGAAATTTGACTGATGCATTAGTACTTTTCGATGGATAATTTCTTTGCTTTGGGGCAGTAACTTTCAACCGACTTATTAAATAATTGTCGTAGGTCGGCTTTCCATTGATGTACCGCCACTCGTGAGCGGTTTGTTCAACCCTTGATTCTGAATCTCTCGCCAGCTGCTCTGAATTCAACCCTCTCAAACTCTACTTGGCTAGTTTAATTGCCCGCGACCTCGACATGGCTGGGATAAAATGCGATAAAACACTTTTTGAACTCTAGCGTTATGAGATTTTGACGTCGGATGTCACGTGATTTTTAATACATAATGTCAAGACATCACGTCGATTTTTAGTGCATAACGTGATTACAAATGTGCCATGACTCCATATTTCTGCTAATGTAGGAAAGTTAGCAATAAAGCGTTTTCTTTTCTCGTGGTGATATGTTTCTACGTGATAAGTTCAATACCAACGACCCATTTTTTGCTTCGGAATGGAAATGAAATGAGATAGATTCCATAGCTAAATCAGCTTTAAGTACATTCATTTAGAGGCTGCTTCCAAAAAAATTTGAAAATGTAGGAGAGTCACGGACGTTCATAGAAACGCCGCCGAAGAAACTTTCAAGTAAAGATTCGCGTGGAAGTATTTGTATTCTAATGTGAGGAATGAGTATGCAGAGGAAACACACAAGACGCAACTCCAAATTGGGAATTCCTCAGACAATGTTCTTTGATCAAGTTATTTCACGCTTGGGAAACTTGTAAGCAACGCATGTACGAACACATATTTAGAGTAAATACTACCACCCGCCCCTGAGGATCTTAGGGTTTCATAATTATGCTCAATAAAATTCCTCCTGCACGGTCATCTCTCAACAGCAAGTTATTTAAAGATATTGTATTTTCATACCAGCGGAGATAAGTGTATTAGGACTTTATTTAGTCTCAGCATGCTCCCATTCCGAGAGTCCGCGAGTTTAATCTTGACTGAGATGATTGGACAGGATGAGAAATCCACACTAGCTGCGTCAGACGTGCATCTTGCTGAAGGCGCGGCAAATTAGAATTTCCGAGGATAATGCTCGTTCTTCGACCTGCATAGCCCAAATGATATAATTTGTTGTCACTAACTCTGCCAGGCCGTAGGCTTCCAATTCAGTGGGAGGCAGGCTTCCTGACTTCCAATGCAGGCTCTCTATGCTTAATCATTTGCGAAATATTAGTTATTCATACTAAAGCATGAATAACTCACTGGTTCAGATAAATATTTTAATAATGTAGGCATGTAAAAAATAACATTTTTGATTAAATTTTGATTATACAAATATACTAATATTACAATTTTGAAATATCTTAAAAAATTAGCCTTATGTAAGGATGCAATGCATCAGTATGTAATAATTTATTATTTTATTATAAAAGTCAAAGAAAACTACTATGTGTAACGAAACCTACTGCAACAATAATAAAATGATTGACAATTAAAAATTGCTTTTGCGTTTCCACCGTCCAGTGAAGACTATTGAAAACATATTTTACGTTAAATTGTGGTGTATCAAAATTTTAAAATAACAGTTTAATATGGAATATTTATGCTGTTCATATAGAACAATATTCATAGAAACATTTATTACATAACAACAAAAATTGATCATAATTAATTGAAATAATGTAATGTATGTAGACAAGAAGTTGCTGATGACTTCGATGATAAAAAGCGATTTAAAATAAACCAAATAAAAAAATAATCATAATTCTTGAATCCGTTACTCAATAATAAAATAGTTTTGAAGAATTCAACTCAATCAGCTAGTGAAGTCTATTTAATTTGAAACTTCTTATCATTTGTAACGGCTTTATTGCTCTTGAATTTGTAACTCAGCATATTTTCGAGTTACGAGCGTTCACTTTCCGTTCAGTGTCATTTTAATAGGACCTACGCTCTAGAAAATTCCTGTATCAAATTAGTTTTCTTAATGATCCCGTTACTCCGGAGTAATATGCAATATCTTGCAAACCCAATTAACGTCTGTAAACAACAAGACAAAGCCAATCAACAAGACAAACAAAATGATTTATTATCGCTTTAAAGTAAATGGAGGCACATAGGTCAAACTCGTCCGAGAATTTCAGGTGAAATTTTCGTGCACGTAAGTGGCTTTGAAGTATGGCCTTTTCATTTACATAGAAGTCAGTATGTAAAAGGGAGCCCTGGCCTTGGAAGGCACGTGACACGAAAGGCCGTGTGGAAAATACGATACCTGCGATCGATATGCAACCAGCTGTGTTCGCGCAGAGAGTCGGACTTTTGAAATGTTCTTTAAATAATTTCGGGTTCAATATTCGTGAACAAGTCTATTTAAATTCTAGCTCATTTTACTCTCGTAAAAATAGAAAGAGTATTTTAGTTTGGAAAGGAAAATATTAAAACTTATGTATATGAAAAAGTAACGATTTTTTTCAAATACGTAAATTCATTGTCAAAAATAAAAATATATACATGACCAGGAAATCGAAAAGTAAATAATAACATAGCTATCTTGTTACAATGAATTTCTCGTAGAAATGCTAATGTTGAATAAAACATCAAGACACACATAAATATGTTTTGATTGATAATATTTGGCTGAGAAACGTTGTAATAGGATCAGCATTAGAATCGTTGCCTGAGAAAAGTGGGTAGAATACAGGGGTCGAGGAGACTATCCGTGAGATAAGTAGTATATTTCCCAGCAATAATGCTACGATCTAGGTTCTTTGTCGCTTTTGTGAGATGCTCAGAGAACGTACAGAGAACTCTAAATTGATTGTTCTTAATTATGAACGCAGAAATAAAACACGGGCTATCGACATTTCTTCTACACTCACTGTGAAATATCAAACACATTTCGGAAATTTTTTTCGGCCGTGTCCCCCAGACGTGGAGAGGATCACATGAATAACTCTCGTGACTCGAGACAAGTGGCGTTTAAGCAAGGAACAACATTGTTCTAAGAGATAAAGACGATAAGGTATTGATGTTGCTTGCTGTCTCTCCGGACCGCTCGCTTCCATTTAAAAACATATTGTTAATGGGTTAATCCTTGATTAGTCATTTATTGTTTTGTTTCGAAAATAGTCATGTTGTGCACCATAGTACACAGGAAAATGAAATGTATACAGTGTGCAATTTAGTTCCTCATTAACAATACTACCAATAAAATATTTCTGAGACGTCATCTTGACAAATTATTGCCGATACAAACATTTTGAAAGGTGCTGTTCTTTAGGCAAACCTACTTTTTTATTTTAAAGATTCGTTCCTTAACCCATCTCTCGAGGGGCACATGGACAACGTGCTAGCTTTCAGTAGTGCTATCTAGGGTTTGATTACCGGCCGGGGCAAAAATAGAACTGTAGCTTTCTAAAACAATGGTTTAGTTTCCTTAGCTGTGTGATGAAAAAAAAGCTCTGGCAGGCCAAGTGTACTATGTATGGAGATGGGAATACGTTATGTTCCACCCAAGTCGCCTTTACCCCCGGGCATGGATAATAAATTAAACCAGGACCCATGCATGACAAAACTAGCCGGCAAAAGTCGGACCAATTCGACTCTAAAATTCCAGATGCATTCATACATGCTTCATCCCGTGTCCAATTGATAAAAAGAATGAATTGAAGAAACGGGCTAAGTTGTTTGTTGACAACTTAAATACATCGATTCACTAGTATTCTCAATCATAATTTAATCTCAAGATTTGAATCTAAGATCGAAGTATTGCCTTAAAATGCCCCGTAGGAGAGAAATGCTTTGCATATTTTATTACGCAGAGAAACGTATCCACCCAAACCACTATTTAAGCATCCCCCGCCCACAAAACCACATCTTCCAAAGCACACGCCGCTCCGTCAGATCATTCAGCACGATGTAACTTTAACGCGGAGCCGGTAATCGATAGAGAAGGGTCTGTGTTTCGCAACTCCCTTCGGGCCAGTCCATTTGCGTGGCGGCGCCTCGCCGCCTTGGCCTGCTCGCCCTGCCCTGCCCTGCCCTGGCCTGGCGGGCTCCCGGCCTCGCCAGCCGGCCGGCCGGCAACGGCGGCAGCAGGAGCTGTTTGAGCGTAGGCAAAAGCCCGCGCTGGTCGCCTCCACCGCCGCCGCCCCCGCCGCCCCCGCCGCCCCCGCCGCCCCCGCCGCCCCCGCCGCCCCCGCCGCCCCCGCCGCCCCCGCCGCCCCCGCCGCCCCCGCCGCCCGCCCCCCGCCGCCGCCCACCGCTGCGCCACCTCCACCGCCCCCGCCGTCACCACCCCGCAGCCGCCCCGACGCCGCCCGAGAGCGCCGTCACCGCCGCCCCCACCGCCCCGCCGCCCCCACCACCGCCCCACCGCCCCCACCGCCGCCGCCCCCCGCCCCCACCGCCCCGCCGCCCCCCCCCGCCGCCCTCCCCCGCCCCCGCTCCCACCGCCCCGCCGCCCCCACCACCCCCCGCCCTCCGCCGCCCCGCCCTCCGCCGTCACCGTCCCCGCAGCCGCCTCCGCCGCCCCCGACTCCGCACCCGACGCCGCCCCGCCCCCGCCCCACGACCACCGTCATCGCCGCCCCTGCCCCCGCCCCCGCCGACCGGGCAGCTTTGCGAGCGCCTCGCGCCGCGCATACCAAACGCATCATCGCGACCGCCCCCTAGCCGAAAGCTGCCCGGGCCTAACGGCCGGCCCCCAATCCGAGCGGGAGCTCGAGCCGGCGGCGTCTGCATCGCTCCTCCGGAATAGCGGTATTGTGGGTGATTCCATGGAGCACGGCCAAACCCCAACGCGGTTTTAAAGCGAATTTTGCAGAGGGTTTTTAGATTAAACGACTCGGAAACTGGATACATTTTATTCGAGATCTTGAAAAATGAATAAGTTCATGAATTCACTTCTCGGAATTAACATGTGTATAACAATTTCAAAGGTCTTTTTATCGCGAATTAATGAGTGGGTGTTCGATGTCGTAGTCTATTGGTTGTCAACCTCGAGAATGTCAGTGGAATGCCGGCTGAGGTGCGTAGATTCTCGGAAACTCTGTAGTGGTCACGTGCTTGTGGGGCGCGAGTAGAAGATCGTTGGCAGGAGTCCAGGAAAATAAAATTATCCAACAATTCTGGCTCTAATGAAATGGCATTTTCGCTAGTTAAGAGCGCAGCATCTGGCCGCAAAATAGTTCTTTAGACTGACAGATGTGCAGTTATTTCTGGTGGCGAATTTGGAAGAATAAAACATAGGTCCGAAGCGGCTCATTTAAAATATTTGCTCTAGCTCATGAGGAAAGTTTTGGACTCATGAACGAGACTGAAAAATGAGGAATAGAGATTAATCGTTTTTAATTTTGTTTCCACACAATACCTAATATTAAACTTTTGAACTCGAATGTTTCAATAAATTGTTAACTGGACATTTTTGTCTTGTTCTTTTAATGTTTTTCAGACATCAGAATATTTAGATGCAATTACATATAAAGACTCTCAGCATTATACAAAGGCTCTAGCATCTTTTGGTATATCAGTTTTTTACGAACTTTGTTTCTTTATGATTAGGATATAGGATGTATCAAAATTTAATTAAAAATATATTTACTATTATAAATAATTAACTAGACTCGTGTTTCGGGAATATTCTCCCATCTTCAGTGGCTCCAAGAATAATAGATTAAACACGAAAAACTTAACTACCCGCCATCTTGTATGTGCAATATTATGACTGGCTCGAGACCCTTAATCATTATTATTACCACAATACCTACTCTGACACCGCGGAATTTGTTTTATTAAATTGTGACTTTTTAACATGACGATAATGAGTTTTGCTGGAATGGCTTTACGAGAGGAAGGTTATTACTCCACAAGTGACGAAGGAGCGACTTAACGTCCGTTAAGCTTGCAAATAATAATAATAATAATAATAATAATAATAATAATAATAATAATAATAATAATAATAATAATAATAATAATAATAATAATAATGTCTTTATTAATGGCGAGGCTCAGGCTATAGGGCCTGCTCTTCCGCCTAACCACTGAGTCTACATTGATATAGAGTAGTAACATATAAGAGGGGAGGGAGTCCCTTCACCATCACCCATTTTCTTTATCAGCAGAATTTTATGCTATTTTTGAGCACAAAATTCTGACTACAAAGAAAATTGTTCTGACGAAGTGTTTTTACAGTTGAATGTTAATCCAGCAAATCAATTGGTTTCTTAAAAGACCGTTGGAGCAAAACATTACTTTTCAGTATTTTAGAAGGAAAAAAAAGCATAAAATTCTGGTAACACAGAAAATGGGGTTTGCGAAGTGGCTTTGCCAGCTTAACGGACGTCTCCGCTTGGACGGTCCACACGTGCAGAGTGCGCTGCGTTGGCTGGCCACAGATATATAGAACTAGATTAGCAATGCTGCCCCTATAAGTGAAGCCAAGAGGGAGAAGGTAAGATGGCGGTGCGCGCAACTCTTGACTTCACTTAGACGGGTATTAATAGCATTGGAAATATAGTTTTATAGAACTTATAGAATAGTTTTTGCTTGAACTTAATTTGTTTGCCAACCGCAATCTTTATGTAACAAAATAAAAAGATCTATAAATTATCATTTAATACCGTAATAATTACTATAAATTCTGTTTTAGCAGCTGGAAAATTATGATCTAGTTTAATCATGTGACAAACAACCATAAGTATGTACTATATTTTTTTCATACAACGTACGGAGATGAGAAAAGTGTCAAGGCCACTTATTTGTTAATTTTGCTCCGAAGGAATTTGCTTCACTGTCTTAGCATCGTCTCAACTGTTAGAGAGCTGGTAATCTAATTTTGTTCTTTCAACTTTTTAATGATTGAAGTAAACAAAGTAGCTCCAGTTGTTTTCTGCATTGGTCAGAAATGTGTAATACGTCAGGTTTTATAAAGAACGCAATTGAGGTTATGTAGGTGCAATGCTTAAGAATATAGAGGAATATTTCTAGTGTCACCCGGCAAAGGAAATCTTGAAATGCTTAAAATTATACCCATATATCAGACAGTGGTTCAATTTGTTTCAATTATTTCTCGTAAGTCTAAAAAAAAGTGTGGGCATACAACTCAACATCCTTGCACTGATGTAATACAAGGCCTCAGACCAGGACGATTGTAAGATGACTCATTTTCTTAGATTCAGTGCTACCCTTGCGTCCAGCATGGGCAACGCCAATCTATATACTATATGGAGGTGTTATTTTAATAGTGGTACACACAGATCAATAAGTATAAGTAACATAATAGTAAACATAATAGTTTTAACACACAGATCAATAAGTTTAGTTTCTGTGTTACGTAAAGAATATGCGATGTAATTATATTATTTTTGTTGTTCCTATTACCAAATCTAGATCAAACTTGGAGTTCTATCGTTTTCAGAATAAATATATAACATTTGCACGAACCTAAAAATAGAGTTATCTCAATTTCTTAAAAAAAAAGAAAGAGGAGTTGCATCGCTCTTAAAACAACGCCTCGTTCATCTGTGAGGCTGGCTCACCTGGGCGAGGCGGAGAGCGTGGCGGCGACGAGGGAGACGCGGCGGCCGGCGGCCAGGCTGATGCCGCTGCCGCTGCCGCTGCTGATGCTGCTGACGGTGGCGGAGGCGCAGGCGTTGTTGAAGCGCGCCGCCCCCGCCCCCGGCCCCGCGCCCGCCATGGCGCCCACCGACGGCGGCCGCAGCAGCCCCGGCAGCGACGCCTGCGACGACTGCGCCGCGCCGCCAGCGGAACGGTTAGCAATTTGAGTCCCAAGCCCTTGGACCGTGACCGACTGGTCAGGGTATTTACAGGTATTTTAACTCTTTATTGCATGATTTTTTCATTTTGGCTTTGCAATAATTATTTTTCAATAAATTTATTTATTTTTATTAAGGAAAAAATCAGAAGTAACTATTGTTTGAGAAAAACACAAAACTAAATTGTATTACTCATCCAACAAAATAAGCTGTATTTCACAATTTAAAAAAAATTAATGGTTTATGTGATAAAATAATAGCGATGTGATAAAATCAAGCAAGTCAATAAAATAAGTATTTTTCGCATTTTAGTTTATTTCCTAAAAACGCTTCGTTTATGTTATACGGAAACAAGGAGTTCCGATACAGGACGCATCGATGTGCTGCGCATGCGTAGATGCACTAAAGTGATGCGAAACTTGAACTGCGCATGCGCAGAAGATCGATGGTGTTTTAAGGTTGGAAGGTGCACAAACTGGCTATTAGAGAGTTTGTGCACGCTATAGCGGGCAGCACTATCGATCTTCTGCGCATGCGCAGATGCACCAAAGTGATGCGAACCTTGAACTGCGCATGCGCAAAAGATGGACAGTGCTCTAGCGTTGGAGGGTCCTTATTGTCTCACCGTGGAGCGGTCGATGGAGTCGATGGAGGCGGAGGAGGCGTAGAGCGCCAGCGCGGGGGCGCGGCCCGCGGGCTCCAGCGTGGTGGAGGGCGAGTCCTGCGGGGTGGCGGCCGTGTGCGTGATGCGCGGCGGCGGCGGCCCGTTCGCCGGCTGTACCACCGCCAGCATCGCGCTCTCTGCAACACAACACCTCTCAATGGCCTCTGGGACGACGGCCCAGGCGAAGGGATGGGGGCGTGTCGCTTATTCGTTTCAATGAGGCCTTATGTTTTGGGTAGGGGGAGGCTCACGCCGTTAGCCCTGCTCTTCCGCCTGACTACGCAAACTCCGCTAAGCCCCTTTCGTCATCAACCAGAGAAAGTGGTGTCACTTGTGCGATTTAAATTTAGCTCAGAAGCTTATTTTAAGATTGAGGATCTTCTACATGCAGTAAATCGACACCATGGGACATCTGACTTTACTTTCCCTCCGAGAGAAGACGTACAAAGGATTTTTTTTGGTTATTAAAAATCCATGGCTTCGATAAGATTTGAAACCGCGCATTTATGTAACGTTAACCGTTCCACCACCAAACTATTACTCAACCTTCCTGCAATGGAAGGCAAAGGGAAACCAACAATGTGATCATTTGTTCAAGAAAGGGTATAAAAGTGTATTCCTTTTTTCCTCTTCTACGCGCAGTATTGGATTTGACAATATTATTATTAGTATGACTAAAATGTAGTACCTCATAGAACAAATTTATTATTAGAATTATTATTCATATCTTCACAGGCAGTATCGGGACACCTAGCCTATTGTTTAGGATATCTTCAATATATGTAGCATAATTATTACAGATACAGCCG
This sequence comes from Teleogryllus occipitalis, assembly GCA_011170035.1. Lineage (NCBI taxonomy): Eukaryota > Metazoa > Arthropoda > Insecta > Orthoptera > Gryllidae > Teleogryllus > Teleogryllus occipitalis. The sequence goes on from BLKR01000564.1 coordinate 189,039, forward strand.
TAAATAAATTCCAAATTTGTACGTCTCTGTGACGTCAAAAAGGTACAAAGTACTCCCGTAACCAAGATATTCATGAATTTCGTAAATAAGTATAATGTAACCGAGTTAAAATTAAAAAAAAATATTCTAACAATATGAAGATTTGTAAGTTCATTTTAATAAATGATAATATTTTATGTCAAGTACGTAAGCATTTTTAGAGACTACTTGCCTGTCAGTAATTTGGGAACATTTTTTGTAATACTGTTGACGCCATGATTTAATGTAGGACGCGTAAATAGTCGACAAACGTCAAACATTTTCATTCAAAGGTTAATGGCAATGTGACATGACACTAGAATGCAACTCAACTGGCAGTTTATATAGTATATCGATTGTAATCATATTTCTGAATACAAATCGGAAAAACTGCTACCAGGAATCGTGCATTACGTGTCTAAGGTAAAAAGAAAATGTAAGTCTGGTGAAACTGCAAAGAATGATTATGGAAACGAAGCACGTGGTGAAATGAATTCTGGTAAAGCAAGTGAGTTAAATCCCTTTAACCTGCCGAAAGCTCGTTTCATCCGCCTCAAATGAAGAGACTTATATTTTAATTCCATTACTGAGAGATGGCGAGCTTTTCCTCTGCAGTCTACATCAAGAGTTACTCCAAAATTAAAATGAATAAAAGGATAACGTCATAGTGAGAAAATTGTATGAAAATATGCCTAGGAGATTTTCTTTCACTATCTTGTCTAATTTTCAAAGTAAGGGAACAATGAGCAAAATATGTTAATGATAGGAATATTAATCCTTCAATATGAGGAGGGATTACTTTAAGATAAGATCTGGAAATAGTTGGATAATTCAAAGATTAAAATTCGCGAGATAACGCCTCAAAAAGTGATTCATCTGAAAACTTTTCAAACGCATTTAGATATTTTCATGTAAAAGAAGACATCAATTTGAATTATTTAAAAACATTTCAAGTTCGTCTACTGAATGTTTGTGATGGAATGTGCCATAAACATACGCAAACACACACAGTTTGGCGGAGTGGTAATACATTAGTCTGCCAATGAGAGGAGGCGTATGTAAAAAGTTTCGCGAAGTGACTGATTTAAAAATTAAGCATATCAAGGTTAGTAAAATCTAAAGATAGAAATTGAAAGATAACATTATTTTACAGCTCTTTTGATAGAACCACAAATCAGAAATTAAATAAATTAGCGACTGATGAAGCAGTGAGAAATGTACCAATTAGTCATTACGTAATTGTAAATATGTTGACAGACCAAATAGTAATTCAATGCCTAAATCGTAAGTAAACATTACTCCGCCACTAAAAGTATCGTGAAACCATGAATGTAGGTGCACATAATTTTAGCCGCCTTCGTATTCGAACGTATAAAACAGAAGGGCACCGTACAATGTGAGTCGTCCCAACAAATGTATTCCCTCCACCCTATCTTTTTCTGTCCCACTGGACTGACCAGGGTCTTTCAACACCTATCTTTCCACCTAACATGGTGGAAACCATTGCAGTGGCGCGCTCTCCTCTATCACCTTCTTACGCGAACTAAAATACAAACCGCTGCCAACGATACTTGAAACGTGCGTGGTTGCTGTGTGGGTTCGCGGGACGCAAGCAAGCGCGAATGCTACAAAAATGCACTGATGTTCGCGCTTCCTTCGGCAGTTACTTGTATAAATATATAAAGAATGGTGAAATGAATTCTGGTAAAGCAAGTGAGTTAAATCCCTTTAACCTAACGAAAGCTCGTTCCTATAAATCGGAACATATAGAAAACACTTCTCATATTTCTCATAAATTAGCCAGTTTTTATGTTCGAAAGTTGGCTTGCTAGCTGTACCTTGCGACACTAGCGCCCCTTATGGTAGCACCCTCCAGCTCTGTCTTCGATTTTGATGGGGAGTTGGAGTTAAAAGGCCCTCGCTCTTCTTTGCTCTGCGCACTGACCTTTTTGAATGTTGCACTTGGGTTCATCGCAGGCGACGAATCGCCGTCTCCGCTGCCAGCAGTTCTCCTTCTCGCGGTGGCCGTTGTCCTTGACCTTGCGCAGCTCCTCTGCGCTGCGCCACGTGTTGCGCAGCCCCTGTGCAGCGCATGCGCAGTCAGCCCTCGCCTTCGTCCGATCGCGGCCCTAAGAACTACCAACCATGCGACGGAAAAAAATATCTCTTTGGAATGCATGAAAGTAGCGCAGTTTCATTCTGACCAGCACGAGCATATTAATATGGAAATGTAGAAAATATCGTAACTGCCACATCCATCGGCAGTCATGCATCTTATGGCTATAATACAAATATTTTGAATAAGATAAATGTAAATAGATATCAATTTTCATGCACAGAATCTAAAATATTCGTGGATATATTTTAAATACATTTTAGCGTCCTCTTAAAGTAAAATAAGTAAAAAACTGACTACAGTATTTAAAGATATTTCTATTTCTATCGTAATCTAAATTCATTCTCCGGCATCCTTAAATTTGCAGGAATAATTATTCTGCATTGTACAAACGCTCAACACAACAGTGTATCAATTGTCATCTTAAGCATTTGTGCATTTTTTCAAGTTCTGAGGTAATAAAACTACAAAGTATCTCAGAAAGCTAAGCAGTGCAAGATGCTGCTGTAAGAAACTTGAATGAATATCGTGGGGAGCGCGAATCACTCTGACGTTGGCGGTAGAGCATTGAACCGTTGGAAAGAACCGAACATAAAATTGTCTGAACGAAAGCTGATAGCTCCGAATATGATTTGCAATATGAAGCTGCTCTCAAATGATACGACAAAACATATGTGTTTCAGAATAAATGTTACAAATTTCTAGAGCGTGAAAAGGGATGGAAGATGATAACTTTCTGACAATGAATGAATGCTGTGAAATTTCATGTAATTAAGTTGCTCCCGTGGCATTTATTCCTGATTAATAGGCAACTCGTCATGCAATAGTGTTTGGAAGGTCACGTTCTTATGCAGTTAAAGCGATTCCTTGAGCCGCCAAACAAATGCACTGCGAGTTGTCTACCATTCAGGGCAAATATCAGATGTGTGACTTCGTTATATGAAATTTAACACCTCATGTTATTGTCAAAGAGTGTTCATTTTTGTCGTCCCTACATGTCCTAGAAATGTGAAACATTTATTCGGAGACACCTATAAATCGGAATACAATATTCGTAAATTACAATATTTCTGTAATCTTAAACTGCCATCTTTTTGAATATGACCACGCATGAAAACTGGAAAGGAGAGCGGATATCAACAAACATTTCCTTCCTAAACAAATCTGTAAGCTTTATGTTTTTGTTCTAACACGTGTAATTCGCCCTTGTGAGCAATTTTCATTCATAATTGATCGTGGCGGGATCACCAGTGATCAATGAAATTACAACCTTTCCTGCTTCCAGTAACTTAATAATGAGCGTCTTGATAATATTAAAAAAAGTTTAGAAATAAAAAATGCTGAAATAAGAAAAATCGAATACAGCAAGTTTTAATAAGATGAACAGAAAATTTTCTTTTCGAAGTTAGTATTTTTAATCAAAATATTGAAGTGAAGAAATGTAAGAGTTTGAAAAGGCTTTCGGTCTGTAACTGCACCGAGACGGAAATAAAGGTATCATTATTAATTTTTTTGTTGTTCTTTGTTGTTCAATTTTTTGTCTTCTTATCAATGTTATTTCAAAAACGTAGTCATATTTTATTTATTTCGTTTGTGTAATGCAGTTTAAAGATCTACAGATAATCTAAAATATCAGTTTAATTGCAACAGAAATTGGATTGCATTAATTAGCCTTTAGGGATGAAAACGAAATTCGATGTTTGAGTGATGGGGAACAACGGTTCGATGCTCCGACTCGAATGCGAGGTCAGGTTGTCCCACGTCCTCCACAAACTAAAACTTACGCACCAGAGTAATGGCAAGTCTGCCATTACTTCCAACCCTTCCGTTAAGACCTATTTGGTCTAAGAGCTTACAGTTGCCAATGTTGGCAAACCAGTCGAGAGAGATGACCTGTGGCAGTTCGAAATGTAACGTTCTAAGGATCCAACGTTCTTGGTTTCTAACATATTCCCGTAGAAGTTGAAATACATGTGCCTTCAATGTTTATAAGTGATTTCAAACTCCCGTACTTATTTGGTATGATAGTTAGGTACGCACTATACCAGCTATGAGAATTTTAGAACGTACTGTATTACTATAAAATATTGCTCCAATGTTTTATATGAATTTTTTTCTAAAAATGTTTTTGTATAAGTATTACAAATAAGATTTACTTGTTTAGAAGAATGTCAGTACTATCTGTTACAGATAAATGGACAATTAAAATAAACAATGTTGTGAATTGTTGGAAACATTTGCCCTCTTTCTGAAATAGGTGGAAGCAATATCTTAAGTAAAGGATCAAATAACCCACAAAATGTGCGAGGTTTAAATATCTTCCTCTCATTTAGTGGAGAAGATATTGATCTGGAAACTTTAAGACTCAATAGGCATTCCTTTCGCATTCCTTTCTCGAACCTTCACACTTCAGTGATCACAAAGCGAACAAACTCATTACATAGCTTTAAAACGGGAAAGGGGTGGAAAGAACTGATCTGGAGAATTCAGAACACTTATTTTTGCAGCGAACGAGTTGCATTTTTGGTGTCGAAAGTAGTACATTGTGCAAAATTGGTTCACAGAAAAATGTGAATTGGCATGTATAAAAATCAAACGTTCCGCTCCGTAGTACAGAGGACTTCAATCGAGTGAATGCGAAAACCCTGTTGAAGAGTTCCACGAGCAAAAGAGAAATAGCAGAGGCAGATGAACTATGAATTGATTTATTCTTTAAATTTACATTACAAAGACTCTAATTTCTTTTGAAGAAAATCGAATATGCGAATAATACATGCACTATGTGGCGAATTTCAAAGCGCAATTATCATAAAGAATGAGTGTCGGACAGAGAAATCGATATTTTTAATACAAAATTCACATCTTTTGGTGCATAAAACGGTGAAACCCTCTGATTTGAAACATGTTTTATTTAAAAGTTTTTAAGAATTTAATGTCGATACACAATAACAGTTTCGCCTCCAAATTGGTAATTTTTCAGTTAAGTGAAGAAACCTACTAAGAGGTTGGTTTGTTCTTATTAGTAAATTTTTCATAACGGTAGATCACTCATTGGGTATACAAGGAAAAAAACACTTAGCCCTTTTATTTTCGAATAATCATTAAAACGAATAAAATCGTATCACAGCATTAGCTGATATTAGTCTGCGTCATTCTACATAATTTGGAGTTTGACACATTAGACAAAACATTTTGAAAAAACAAAATTCCCCCCTCCCCCCAAATTCGTCTTACGATCCGCCCGTGATTAAACAGCTAGACTGACGACAGTTCTCCAGCAAAATGACAACGCTTTTAGATGGGCCACATTTCTTGCGCACCATCGACATAGCGCTATTCTGCGACGAGTACATTTCAACGACTCGCGGGGTGCGAACGCAAAAGGCGGTGCAATACGGGTGCAGCTGGAAGCGCCAGCGGCTGCCGCGTGCGAGGCCGCGCCGCGCGGAGGGGGCGTGGCCGGAGGTGGAGCTCTCCGCGAGCGGTACGCACGTGGTGCAGCGCGCAAGAGTCGCTGTCCGACGACGAGGAGGAGGCGGAGCGCGAGGCGGAGCTGCAGAGGCGGCCGGCCGCCGCCGCCGCCGCCGCCTTGCCCTGCGCGCGCGCCAGCTCCCGCTGCTCCCGCTCGCGCCGCTCGTTGCGCTGCAAACAGCCGAACGCGCCGCGCCGCGCATCGTCAGCGCCGCTCCGCGCCGTCGCTTGGGGAGATACGGGGCAGGTCGCGTCTCTTGGGGACGGGGTGTTGGGTGCGTTGCGTCTCTTAAGCGGAAAACAAGTCAGTTGAATCTCTTGGACGGTCTAAGGCGCTTCAGGGAAAATATTGGCGTCTCTTGGAAGTGTGTTGGGTCTCTTTGCAGGTTGCTGGGAAATATGTCAGTTGCGTCTCTAGAACACCTAGCGATCTGGGGAGATGCAGGGAAAATATTTGACTGCTTGGGTCTCCCGGAGGTCTGTTGGGTGCGTTGCGTCTCTTGGAATAAGGGGAAAACAAGTCAGTTGAATCTCTTGGACGGTCTAAGGCGCCGCAGGGAAAATATTGGCGTCTCTTGGAAGTGTGTTGGGTCTCTTTGCAGGTTGCTGGGAAATATGTCAGTTGCGTCTCTAGAACACCTAGCGATCTGGGGAGATGCAGGGAAAATATTTGACTGCTTGGGTCTCCCGGAGGTCTGTTGGGTGCGTTGGGTACGGGGTGTTGGGTGCGTTGCGTCTCTTGGAATAAGGGGAAAACAAGTCAATTGAATCTCTTGGACGGTCTAAGGCGCCGCAGAGAAAATATTGGCGTCTCTTGGAAGTGTGTTGGGTCTCTTTGCAGGTTGCTGGGAAATATGTCAGTTGCGTCTCTAGAACACCTAGCGATCTGGGGAGATGCAGGGAAAATATTTGACTGCTTGGGTCTCCCGGAGGTCTGTTGGGTGCGTTGTGTCTCTTGGAATAAGGGGAAAACAAGTCAGTTGAATCTCTTGGACGGTCTAAGGCGCCGCAGGGAAAATATTGGCGTCTCTTGGAAGTGTGTTGGGTCTTTTTGCAGGTTGCTGGGAAATATGTCAGTTGCGTCTCTAGAACACCTAGCGATCTGGGGAGATGCAGGGAAAATATTTGACTGTTTGGGTCTCCCGGAGGTCTGTTGGGTGCGTTGTGTCTCTTGGAATAAGGGGAAAACAAGTCAGTTGAATCTCTTGGACGGTCTAAGGCGACGCAGAGAAAATATTGGCGTCTGTTGGAAGTGTGTTGGGTCTCTTTGCAGGTTGCTGGGAAATATGTCAGTTGCGTCTCTAGAACACCTAGCGATCTGGGGAGATGCAGGGAAAATATTTGACTGTTTGGGTCTCCCGGAGGTCTGTTGGGTGCGTTGTGTCTCTTGGAATAAGGGGAAAACAAGTCAGTTGAATCTCTTGGACGGTCTAAGGCGCCGCAGGGAAAATATTGGCGTCTCTTGGAAGCGTGTTGGGTCTCTTTGCAGGTTGCTGGGAAATATGTCAGTTGCGTGTCTAGGACACCTAGCGATCTGGGGAGATGCAGGGAAAATATTTGACTGTTTGGGTCTCCCGGAGGTCTGTTGGGTGCGTTGGGTAGGGGTGTTGAGTGCGTTGCGTCTCTTGGAATAAGGGGAAAACAAGTCAATTGAATCTCTTGGACGGTCTAAGGCGCCGCAGGGAAAATATTGGCGTCTCTTGGAAGTGTGTTGGGTCTTTTTGCAGGTTGCTGGGAAATATGTCAGTTGCGTCTCTAGAACACCTAGCGATCTGGGGAGATGCAGGGAAAATATTTGACTGCTTGGGTCTCCCGGAGGTCTGTTGGGTGCGTTGTGTCTCTTGGAATAAGGGGAAAACAAGTCAGTTGAATCTCTTGGACGGTCCAAGGCGCCGCAGAGAAAATATTGGCGTCTCTTGGAAGTGTGTTGGGTCTTTTTGCAGGTTGCTGGGAAATATGTCAGTTGCGTCTCTAGAACACCTAGCGATCTGGGGAGATGAAGGGAAAATATTTGACTGCTTGGGTCTCCCGGAGGTCTGTTGGGTGCGTTGCGTCTCTTGGACTAAGCGGTCGGGTGCATTCCTGAGAAATATGTTAGTAGCGTCTCTTGGTCACTTAACGGTCTGGCAGCGCCGCTAAAACTACATTGAACAGGCTGCAAATCTCGGATAAGGCAGATTGGAGCGACGCTAGTAAAATATTGGTCAGGCTGCGGGAGGCTTGTGTTTCTTGGACAAAATCTTTGGGAAGCGTCGCTAGAAAAAAATACTGATCACGTTACGACTGTTGGCAAGGTCTGTCAGGATGGTTGTCAATAAATAATAGTCATATTGCATCTCGTGGTCAATGGCTAGCTGATGTGTTACTGGATAATGTCATTTGTGACTCTTGGGAAAGTCAGATGGGAACGTCACAGAAAAGTATTGGTCAAATTGCGTCTTGTGGACAAGATCAGGCGTCGATAGAACTTGAACGATTCGACCTTTTAAATGTGCAACTGGACAATATGTTAGTTGATAATTTTGCACTAGTCTGTCGCGTGTATCGCAAGAGAACATTGGTTAGACCGAGTATTTTGAAAAATATCTTTGTACTGCTTTACTGAAAATTGTCAATGGCGTCTCTTGGACAAGGTCTACTTCGTCTCTACGAAAGTATTTCGCTGAGACTTTTATTCAAAATCTGACGAGTTGAGTTTTTACGAAAATGTCTGACATGTTGTGTCTCTTTCTGAGGTAAATTGGAATGCATTTCATTGATAAAGCATGATAGGTTATAATATAAGAAATAGGTATGTCAGAGTGTGGTTCTTAAATTGTCAAATTATGTCTCTCAAATAAAATCTGTCAATTATGAGAGTCTCATAAAGTGTGTTCAACTGCATCACTTGGCATCTTTCAGTTGCGTTGCAGAAAAACAACTGCAAAACATCTTTATCAAATTTGGTACCTGTATTAGGTGACGTTTGTCAGACTGTCCATCTTCGACAGTGTCAATAGTGTCAGGTTTCTTGGATAAGGTTTGCCAAGCTTAGCCTCAGCTTTCCCAAGAAGGATTATCTTATCCATAAGTTTATGTATCTAAACTTTTTACAGCATAGCATGTGAAATTTCGTCATTTGGACTAGAATTATGAATTACATCGTGACGCGTATATAGTCTAAGTAGTTGGGTTAGGGCGTGAACTGAGAGTGTTGTCATCCGTCATAAGATGGCGTGAGTTGTCATGATTGTTGACTATTAGAGTAGCTTCTGACGATTAGTCTCTCCTAGTCTTACATATCCCTGCTATAAGTATTTGTAAACTTCTAGGAAACTTTTAGAAAGCACAATTTACAAAATACACTGGTTACGCAAGTAATGACTAACATTTTAAGGGTTAATAAAATATTTGTATTTAAGCAGAGGTAACTATAATTTTTAACATTTTTTAAATATGAACTTACATCTAAAGTTAGAGAGTTTAGAATTTATTTCAACGATCATAATTGTTGACATATAGCATTGGTTTTAATCGTCATGGATTGTAATTGATCTACGTAATAGATACAATTGTCATTCGTATGTCAGTGATGTTTTGTTTTGTTGTCTGCGTCGTTCAGTCATCCATCATCTTGTGACAGTCACGTTGCTGACTGCCAAAGAAATGTAGAGATGGTTCTGTGCTCCAAAGGCGCAGAAGTAATGCAACTCTGCATTACTCTACAGATGTACAACTATGCTACACAGAAGGAAGAGAGAAATAAAAAGAGTTAGTACAGCTATTGTGACACATCATTTCTCTTTACAGAACGACGAAGAGAGAGATGATTCAGACACAATAAATGATGGGGGCCTAAAGAAATCTGATCTAGATATGTTAACACCACAAGAGCTTACTTCAAGGAGATGTTAACTCAAAAGGTTAATATTTACTGAGGCCAATCCGCACCCATCCGCGCATCAGAAAGACCTCTGTAAAGATTTACATTTTGATTCACCACCTCCTTGAATTAATCTCTGATGGAGTCAACATTTTTTACCAATTGCATCACAAATGTAGCAGGCCCATGTTACCTCCGCGGAGAAGCCTTCCACCAAGATGGCGACCAGCAAGTTGAAGAGGACGTAGTTGCCGAAGGTCATCAGCGCCACGAAGTACAGCGCCGCCCAGTGCGAGGTCTTCTCCATGCCGTTGAACAGCACCACGTTCCAGTCCTCCTGCGTGAGGATCTGCGCGCCGCGAGCTTAGTGAGGACGCCCTGCGCGCCGCCTGCGCCGGTCGCCCGGCCCTCGCCCCCGCCCCGCCCCGCCCCGCCCCGCCCACATCCCCGCCTCGCCCCGCCCCGTCCACCGCCCGCGCCGCGCAGCACTTGCTTCTCAGGCCGGTGCGTCCAAACCGTCTCCCTTTGCGTTTAGTTTTGGCTTGCTTTAAATGTTCTCATTTCTTGCTCAAAGAGTGTATGTAATTCCGGTTAAAACATAAGTACAATTTTTTAATATATATATATGAAAGATATATATATATATATATATATATATACAGAGCGTTCAAAAAGTCTCTCCGCAGTGGCTTCCTCCCCACTCCATCATCTTTTATGCGGAAACGGCAACATCGCGGGCTGAATCGCGCCGCGACGGCGCATTCGCCTTGGTCCGTTGCGCAACAGCAACAAAGGAGGGTGATGTGAAACATGAAATGCAGTGGGGAAAAATATAGTGACACTAAAATAAAAAGCATTTGAAATAAACAGTTTATTTTTTACTCTTCATAATTATCTTCTTAGATCATTTGTTGAAAATATTTACCAGAACTTTGAAGGCAAAGCGCTACTCTTACATTTATTATCAAAAACTCTTTTCCAACTTTCTTGAGATATGGACATTACATACAAAGATATTGAGTTTTTTAATTCATCAATGGTCTTGGGACGAGTTTTGTAGACATTTCCTTTAGCTGCACCCCAGAAAAAGAAACCAGGTGTGAGATCCGGTGATCGTGGCGACCATAGCCCTTTCGAAATTATGCGCTTCCCGAACACTTCTTCCAACAGATCCAAAGAAAGTTCTCGGCACATCTGTTACAGAACCTGCTTGTCTAAATTTCGCAATTAAATCGCGTACTTTTGGAAATTTTGTCACAAACATTTGTTTCACATCATCCGTGTACTTATTACTTGCTCGAAACACATATTCCACCAAAAATACACGTTCTTCCAGTGTCAGCATTCTAAAAGTTATAATCTGAGTCCTCATTCACAACAAACATTACATACAAAGATATTGAGTTTTTTAATTCATCAATGGTCTTGGGACGAGTTTTGTAGACATTTCCTTTAGCTGCACCCCAGAAAAAGAAACCAGGTGTGAGATCCGGTGATCGTGGCGACCATAGCCCTTTCGAAATTATGCGCTTCCCGAACACTTCTTCCAACAGATCCAAAGAAAGTTCTCGGCGCATCTGTTACAGAACCTGCTTGTCTAAATTTCGCAATTAAATCGCGTACTTTTGGAAATTTTGTCACAAACATTTGTTTCACATCATCCGTGTACTTATTACTTGCTCGAAACACATATTCCACCAAAAATACACGTTCTTCCAGTGTCAGCATTCTAAAAGTTATAATCTGAGTCCTCATTCACAACAAACAACTCGTAAACTTCACATACAGAAGATTGCCTGTCGTTCAATTCAGATTCAGAATCTGAGCAAATAACTTGTATTTAGTCAAACCGAATGTGATGATTTTCTCCCTCATACGTCACATACAGTTTTTGACTGTTTTGACTAAATAAATAAATAGTGTCACTTGGATACAAATAATACGATAACGTATTTTTATTTCAGCTGCTGCTAGCTTGCAGCGAGCGCGCTTCTGGGAATAACATTCGAACGCCGTTACACTGAATGAGCCCGCGATGTTGCCATTTCCCCGTAAAGGCTGGTGGGGTGGGGAGTCGGCCACTGCGGAGAGACTTTTTGAACGCTCTGTATATATATATATATATATATATATATATATATAATAGGATATATACTATATAATAGGCTACATACTATGCCCTTTCCTGTATCTCCCTATCATACTTATCATTTGACCTTTGTTCATCTAATATCCACCCCAACTTATCCTGAACCTTCGTTCCTCAAAAACCCGATATCTTTGTAATATGTGTTCCGAGTCTTCCTTTTCCATTCCATTACAAGACACGTGTGTTTTCCATAAAAATTGATTTGTTTGATTTGGTTTGTTTGGAGGTTGTTTTTTTGTTTGTTTTTGCGAGTGCAATAACTGTCTTCCCTGCCAATCAAAACTGCTAACCTCCCGCAAAATTTGATACATCAGCGTCAATAATAGTAAATATTACAAAATGTACAATATGTGTGATCGGATCACAAGATAATTAAAGACTTTCACTTCTACTTAGAAATGCAGAATCACAGTAATACCATAATTGCCACCAAAATATGAAGGATGTTCATCAGTCGCATGATTATGATAAAACTGCACCCACTTAGTTAAATTACGTGGGTTACTTAAAACATATTGTACTTCTTTAGTTCCAAAGGTCTGGTTCGTTTTCACGAATTATTAACTATCCACCATTGGCATATTTTGTTGAAGGTTTTAATGAATTTCTAAGAAGATTCTTCATTTTGTGCTATACTTTTCACATTAACGTTTAAGTCGTATAGAGAAAATATTGGTTTTATGTCTTGGAGTACTACATTCAGATTAGCAGTTTTAGTCGATTTTGAATGTTAACGTAAAACACGTTTGTGATTTTTTCCGATGCGAATAGTTTCAACATCGTCGAAACTTTTCAGTTTTGCTGTCGACATTTACTTTAAAGAAATTGCATTGAACAATAGAAGAAGCGTATGAAACCTTTACGCGATACGTTATGAATAAAAAACAATGTTCATAAAAAATAATGTTAAAGATTAATAAGATTTTCAAAATATACAGTGTTTGATTATCTTCAAAATCCTAAGGATACTTATTTATACAATATCATATTGCTTACATTAAATCAACAGGCGAAGTATATTTAAGTTCTTCCTTTTCTCCTACCGTCCCTTAGTTAGAGGTTAGTGTACAGACCATCACCTCATCAATTTTCACGACGATTGATATGTTTTCCATTTGAAACCAAGTATTGTCTGCGATGTTGAATGCGCGAGTTGTCATGGAAACTTTTTTGCGGTTTCAGGTATGAGCCTGCAGGCGGGAGTTCGCTACCGCAAAAAGGAGACCGCAATAGTGCTGCCATGATGCGGAATATTGCAAAAATCGTTTGTTTCTGTGTTACTACATTCTAATACGTTGTGGCATTTGCATAATCTTACCATAATCAAATATTTTAATTAAATTTTGTTGCCTGTAGAAATGGCAACACAGTTGTCATTACAGAGTTTTTATTCGCTGAAAAAGTAAATAAACTCACTGGTTTTATTTTCTTTCGAAAAACATCACAATTCCATTTTGTAAGAAATGCAAATGGTCTCTGAAATATATATATATATATATATATATATATATATATATATATATATATATATATATATATATATATATAACACATTTACGTAATATTTAGGGAAGCAAGTGGACTCATGATGGCTGTAAAAAGAAGGCTTGGGAAGAAAATATATCGAGATGAAAAGGCAGAGTTTCATACATAACATACGATACAAAAACCTACACTGTAATATAGAGGTCAATGACTAAAAAACTACATTTCTGTCAAATTTGATCTTTGAAAATATGTAAGAGAATGTATATATTTCCAAAAACTTATAATAATATTAAATTGTCTTTCGATATTTTTTGGAGGGGGATTGGATTATCAGATTGTCATGTTAGTTAAGCGTTGCGCCTCTGGCAAGTATTTTTATGTTAACAAGTTTTATTCGTGCTTTGCAAGTTTATAATGAAAATAAAATTTAAACACATTGCGTTTTCCCGGCTTGTCCATTTTTATAGTGGAGAAAGTCGATCGAAATAGGGTACAAATCTGGAACGGGGGTTGAACCTGAGTCGTTCTCGTAATGATCGATGAAAAAGTATCGATTGTTTTTTTTTGTAGTACTTGTTTAATTTTTTTGCCAATATTCTAGGGGCATTGAATTCATAAAAAGACGAGTTTTTCTAAAATTATCCTATAATATCATAGAGGAAAGCGGCTATGAAAATGTGTTAATCGATTTGTTATGACGAGAGGAATCAAATGAGTTGTTAATCATCTGTACATGTGCCGTATGTCACCCAAAACGCGTTCTAGTCACTTAAAAAAACACTCGTTTTTAGTTACATTTCTTAGAATCTTCTGGATGAATCCGCAAAATATGGTCAGTTCATCTGGAAACCGATACACGCCAAATGACAGACACCTCATTTGTGTCGACTGGACGGCTGGAAGGGGTCTAACCCTGAGGGACAGACGGTCACGCGACGGACTGAAGCAGGTTTCTTGATTACTATTCGAGGATGAAGAAATGATTGATGCTGAACAATTCTAGGAAAATAACCCAGGGTACTAAAAAATTGAATTTTGTAACATTTGTGAACCAAATTTAAAATTTCAAAATCACTATAATACAATACGATGAACTTTGAACTAAAACCGCTCAATATTAGGGTAATATTTCCAATATTACCATATCCTAATATTGAGCGGCGAGTGAGTGTGTGTTGAGTTACTCATTATAATCATTATTACTAAGGAAATATTTATGGAGGACTAATTAGTAGAGATATTATGAATAGATGTTACAGAGCGGGCCTGTACAGGATTTTCCGTTTGCACTGATCTCAAGTAATGAAGGGCAGAGAGATAAGAGAGGAATGGTGGGGATGAATGTTTTTCTAGCAGTGTCGAGCACCAATGACAATGCGAGACTTCAACCTTATCGCGAAGTTGACTTAACGAGAAGGAAGATCAGGACCGACAAATATGATTGAATCTTTATATATATATATATATATATATATATATATATATATATATATATATATATATATATATATATATATATATATATGTCACTTCTTATTGCTGACTATTGACATTTGTTCTCAGAAATTAACTCTGTGAAATGAGAACCTGAATAAAAAGATTCTTACATTTCAATCGGAAACTGAATCGGTATCTGTAGAGTTGACTGTACGAGTATGTAGTGCTTTGACAAACTAGGAAGAAACTTCACAAAATGTTATTGGGCCATTATAGAAATGATAGATTCCTTTTGGTTCTTAATGCAAAGTAAATAAAAATTATTTATCAATTTCTGTTGAGCTCAACTTGTCTATCGCAATTGCGATTTGCCTTCGGCGCGCAATCACACTGATAGCGCTGCGACATGTGAACTTACTCAAATGTTACGAAACAATTCGAACAAAACCTGAATACTTGGACAGTGAGTATACTGGTTGATTATTTGATTAATTAGTTTGTGTTTCCGGTTGCATCAACGGCCATGGTCATCAGTCTCGTAAGTATAATGGATGGTTGTTAGTGATTCCGGAAGCGCGGCTACTATAGTCATTTGTCCCGTACGTGTAGTGTGCTTTTGCTCGGGGGGGGCTGTGGTATTTCTCAGTTGTATGGCAAGATCCAGCGCCGACCTACCGTCGGCTAGCAGGGTTTTTCTCAACCAGATACCTCCCACCAGAGGGGCATCGCCCCAGCCAGGAGAAGTTCTGTGCTCCCGACCGGTCTCCCGGCATGTGTGGTAGTGTAGTGCAGGTTAGTGTAAGTGTGCGAGGATAGGACAAGGAAGAAGTAGGAAATATCGCGCGCAGCCTGTGGTCCGTTTGTTAGGGTACTGTTCCGGCATTCGCCTAGTGTTGATCGGAGAAACCACAGAAAACTACCGATCAAAGCAGCCGGCCGCTAGAATTCTCCTCCAGGCAGCGACTGAATTCGACTCAGCTGACAAGCTAATGTCGAAAATCCTGTCACCGTCGGGACTTGAACCTAGAACCTTCCGGTCAGAGGGACTGCAGTGAGATCAGTTGATGCACTGAGCCACCTATCTCGATCGTAAGTGGTCCCATGTTATACCCCAAGAGCTGGTGATGTCCTTCTCCGAGTACGGCGTCAACCAACACGATAGCTTCCGGGGTTTCCCACATGCAGGTATTTCCGCCAGCGGGACACCACTCCAGCCGGGACAAGCTCTAAGTGAGCGTGTGTATGTAAAAATCCAAGTTCATTTCTTCATTTCATTAGCATCTAATAAATTCACCAACGCTCACTCATATCCTTCAGACCTCAGAATCTGTTGGTACCACTATTATCGCGGCATCTACAGCAACTAACCTCGCCATACTTGCCAACCGTCCTGGCAGCTCGTTACAACGACCGCTGTTTCAAATATTTAACCGTAAATCCCTTCTAGAAATTTCCAAATTATCTTAGAATCAAATTATTGCTTCAAGTGTAAACGTCCCGTATGTGCGCAAATACAAATCCGTCTATTTTCGTCTGCCTAGACCCGCAGGCGCGCAAATCAACAGGAAAAAATATCGTGTGTGATGAAAAACACATGAAACTTTGAGTTTCATCTCTGTCTCAACAACAACCAGTTTTTCGTACATCAACCGGAGAAAAGCTTCTTTCAATACCCGTCTTACCACAGTTAAGCGTGTATTGGTTGCAACCTATCGAAGTCATAAATCGCACTTGTGATATAATCAATGTGTTAATATTTTTTAAAGTGATCTACGAACTAGATTTTGCGGCAGTCTTCACAGGCCAACAGTCGCAAGTTTTGTGCCAGTGAACAGATCGCGTATTATGTCAACATTTGCATTATAACTACGTCAATCAGCCTATTCGCTTCTGCCCGAGCAATCCCACGTCATTCATGAAACCAGGAATGTCATAAATTCAGTTAGTGGTGAACAGTAACAATAATACAATTGCGCAGGTGAACTCAGTTTCAAATTGCGAGGTATAGTAAATGAAACGACAAACAATTACTAGTGTGTGACAGTCTATCAACTGGCAGTGATTCAAAGACTTTCATCACCCTGCTCGTCTAGTTCCACGTTGTTACTCGCGCCAGCACGCAAAACACACTGCTGGCTGTTTGATTTTTTTTTCGTGTTTCCGGGCGCGTCAACTGCTTTGGTCATTAGTCCCGTGAGTATAGTGCATGTTTTGTCTCGGGAGATGGCAGTGATCTTTCCCCGCTGGATGGCGAGATCCGGCGCCGACCTACCGCCGGCTAGTGGGGTTTCCCCCTAACTAGGACTCTCCCATCAGCGGAGCACCGCCCCAGCCGGGACAAGCTCTAAGCTCCCGAACAGTCTCCCGGAATATGTAATAGTGTAGTGCATGTTAGTGTGTGTGTATGTGTGTGTGTGTGTAAGGGGAGAGGATAGGACAAGGAAGAGGAAGAAAAGATCACGCGCGGTCCGTGGCCCGTTTGGTAGGGTACTGCTCCGGCATTCGCCTGGTGTTGATCGAAGAAACAACGGAAAACTACCGATCAGAGCAGCCAACCGTTAGAATTCTCCTCCAGACAGCGATCAGAGCAGCCAACCGTTAGAATTCTCCTCCAGACAGCGACTGAATTCGACCTAGCTGAAGAGCTAGTGTCGAAAATCCTGCCGCCGTAAGGACTCGAACCTAGGATCTCCCGGTCAGAGGCGCTGCAGTGACATTGGCAACTGTAGTCCACCCGGCCGAGCTTCTCAAAACGCCCCCTCCCTGCATTGGCTTGATGTGCTTCCAGGAAATTAACCAGCACGGTCATCGCGGCAAATATATTTATCGGAATCAACTCTCGGGTATTAGCGACGGCAAGGTCACTTTAAATAAAAAACACCCAGTGCCAGTTTTAATACATCTCACGGCAAAGAACTTACTTATTTATCTCAATCGAGATCATTTGCGATTTCAAGGTTTATTGTGTATATTGTTGCTCAAATAAATTTGTTGTTAAATGATAATTAATTCTCATTCTCCCGTTCAATTACAAATAGGAATCTCTACCACACATACGTCGAGATTCCTCGTGTATGTTCACAGATCACAACTGCATATTAAACCAGAGATCAATCCAGATACCCGCTCTGAGATCGACTCTGAAATCTATAAAAAGTAATAGAGGAGGAAACGAAAATTATGAAGGAGAGGTCGCTCGCAGTCGGTGGCCAATTTCTGACGGTACTACTTCGGTATTTGCCGAATATTCGATATTGATTTATATATTTATTATATTTGATTATTATATTGATTTATTATATATTTCGATATTGATTAGAGAAATCAAGGAAAACTCCGGATCAGAGCACCATAATACTCCTTCAGATACCTGCTCAATCCGATTTATCTAGTGTCTACACTCCGCCACCCTCGGGACTCGAACCCTAGAACCTTCCGTTCAGATTGTTGGTCATCTGCATGTGTCATTGTTGGTACAGTGACAACAGTTGGTCATCTCAGCCGATAAGCATGTTGTGAAGCGAATTGCAATGGGCGGCTTTGAATGTCAAAGACATTGGAAAGGTAACAGCCGAGAAGGAAACCGGAGAGGGTGAAAACTGAGGCCACAGGTCGAAAAAAATGGCATGTGGCACGCAGGGCTCTCATTCACAGAACTTCCGTTTCCGGGCGTGGAGCATCATTGTTATGAGTCGGCAATGAACGCTTCCTGCGACATGTCGCCGCTGACTCTGCCGTGAAACTATTTCAGAGGTTTAGCGAGCCACGTTTTCTTCCTCTTGCGTGTTACCGATTCTAGTACTGTCAACACTGGGCTAGTGGCGGAAAAAGTTATAAATAGATCAAATATCCGGCACCACGTGTTTCGAAACTTCTTATCCATTTCCTCAAATACGCATTAAGGGCGGTTGAGTCGTGATAATTTCCCTCTACTATTTTTCTTCAATATATTGCTCTATGATGGTGTGTATGTTATATTAGAGAACACGATACGCCGATGAAATCCCACATGTGTCGCAAGAAATGTCTGATAGAGAAATTGATACTTCTAAGAATTTCTATTTCGTACCGTAGTTCTTGATGTATCTATCACAAACCTGTATCAAATTCCAGAATTTGGCCGTTTTATATCGAATCACGTACAAAATACATTATTGTACGATTTACCCACAAATACATTGTAGTGCTATGACATAAATGGAAATATATTACTTTAAACGTTAGAAGAACCTAAATTCACAAGGCCAAACAAAAGTTTGAACCAATAGTACATTGCGAAACGATGATGTAATGATGGGTATTAATACGCGAGTGTAATATTACGATAAGCGCGAAGAACGAGCGAGTATCGTACACTTCACACGAGTGTATTAATACACATTACATCGAGTTTCATACGGTACTTTTTCTACGACTTATGATAACTTTCTTGAGTTAAAATTTTACATTGAATCGTTTCTTGCCAGCTCTCATGCATGATTCAGCCAAGGCCACTTAGTGGATAGCTTCCCTAACCTGCAGCAGGTGGCTTTGGTTTATCAGTCCGCCTGCAAGAGAGTACAAAAGTTGCGGCAATAATTCCAACGTCACCAGTTTCGCTTTTTCTCTTATTTATGGAGATGACAACTCCACCTCTGATTCACTAGACGTTTTAAACTAAAGAATTGGCTGGTTTTTAAAGACAACCACACGTCAGCAACATTCAACAAAAAATTAATTGCATTCTGATCTTAATATCAGTCAAATGCTCCCTCCAATAACTACGACTGCGCTAGTCAAATAGGATTACGATTCAATTTATTTTAAATAATATTCTTCGTAAAAATCACTAATGATAAAAGAAATTAAAACTCAGATGCATAATATAGTATTAAATGCACTTTTAATGTACAAATAGAACGAAGCATTTACTAGAACTATTCTCAATGATTAATTAAATGCCAATACTTGGTTTGTAAACTTCTCTGTGACTGCTCAAGAACCTGTATCGTAATGAAATCTGTAGGGTAATGAGTATCATTATGCAACGGGTTGCAGGCATCAAATGATAGAATTATACAATGGGAGTAGAAAAAATATTTTGACTTAGAAGATAGCATAATATTTCGCAGAATTGGTCTCTTCTTTCATGTTTCGCAATTTGTCAGACATTTTATGCTGGAAGCATACATTACCGTCGTATATAACTAAAAAACAATGCGTCCTTGGTCCTTAAAACACGGTTTTCTGGAACCTGGTAAGACTAGAGTTATGTCTCTTTTACATAGGACGTGTATTCACGCCTACATTATATCACGCACATTCCAAGCATTCACGCATATATAAATATATTTTCCATTTAAATTGATTTACTAAGTGCAAAACGTTCAAACGAGTCGAACTAGTTTCAATTATTTTTTAATTATGTTAATATCTGATAAATTAAGTTTAGGAATTTCAAAATTAAAATGATTCTAATATATTTTCGTTCTCTTAGTCCAAGATGTCAAGTTACTCGATCAACTTTTCTTAAGCACGTACAAATAATGTTCACTACATATTCTTGAATACGATTCGTGTTAGATGTACTACATTAATATTTTATAAAAGGTGTAAATTAACTTTTTTAAATTTCTCGTTTTCAAATTGAACGACATAATTTTAGTATATAAGTAACAACGTGTAATGATTTTATCGTTAACTAGAAATACTTTTATCTGACGTTCATTTAGTATTTGATCGCTGTAATCTTTCGGATAAAAATATTTAAACTGCTAATTAATCTATTATTTGATTTTAAAGTGTATAAAAATTCTAGTTGATATTTATCGGAATCATATATTCGACTTTTCTTCTTTGCAATGATTACGGATCGCAATTAATACTTAAATAACAATGACATGTAACAGTTTATAGAAAAAAACATAAGCCATGAATTATAATCTCTGCAATGAGAAAACTAGATATTGAACTAAATACGTTCATAGCAAAGATCAGACGCCTAGGTATTCAATTATTGTGCTGCCATCTTCTAGAACAGGGTTATCTGACTGGCGATTCACGGGCCGCATGCGGTTCGCAGAGCCATTTATTGTGGCCCGCGAAAGGTTATTGGTCAAAAGTGAAAGTTCCTTGCATCCATGTCAGGAGAGAAAATTGAGCGCCTAGCGCTCGCGCCCTGCCGGGGTCAACACTCCCTTAATGTGAAAATACGGTGTTAAGATTAAAAACTTTTTTCTATTAAATTCAGAAATTCAAAATCATCTCAATAGTTTCCCTGCGTTATGCATTCTACGGATATCACGCATGATTCCATTTCTGCCCGCCCCCCCCCGCATTTCAGAGCAGGCGAGGAAAGTGCTGAGATTAACAATATGGAGAATTTAGGTGTGGATCGCCCGAGAAATAAAAACATGGTCCGTAACCATACGGTTAAAGGTTTCAGTTGTGGCCCTTGAGGCCTCGCAAGTTTAGATACCCCTGATATAGACAATAATCGTTCCTCACTATCTACTTGCATTTCATCTGCACTCGCGGACACTCCAATGGCACTTGAGTTGAAAGTACTAGTTGGTGCAAGAACTGTGGAGATCTGATGTGAAGGATAGTTGTGAAACTAACCAACAAACAAATGAAAGACGTGAGCGTTGTCGCTTCTGTCACGTAGAGACACACATGTTTCATTCTCCCTGCCCGGCTGTCACGTAGAAGTGTATTATTGCGGAAGAGGTATTTTATGCAAGATGAGGAGAGACGTTGGCACAATGTGTTCTTGGGAACAATGGTTCTCGAAAATAAAAATCATGACATATTACCACAGAAGCAAGATGATATATCAGAATCTGAAAAATGTTACTCGTGAAGTAGGCAATCTACAATGCTGTGCCCTGAAAAGGTAACAAAAAGTTTTCGAATCATCACCTATAACTTTAAGTAAAAAAAATTGGAAGTGAATAATTAAATTGCAACAAATTTTTCTTTATAGTTCTTTTTTTTTTCTATGAAAAGCTCTATGAAAAAAGTCTTTATATGTAAATACTACAACGCTTTTGTTTTATTACTTTGCATTGAAATCAAAACAATACGATTTCGAAGCGTTTTTTCGGTCGTGAAATCAATATTTAAGCTTCTTTCGAACTGTAACTCCGCACACAGGTCAGGAATAAGGTATGTTGGCACTATTCCTAAGATGGTTAAGATTGAGGCAGGTAGAGTGGCATACATGTAATTTTATACTGTAAAATTGGAATGTCTTTATGGATGTCCGGATGGATGTATCACGCATAACTTTCCCAGATTAAAAGCTTTTGAGCCAAAAGTTGGTAAATAAGTCAGAAATAAGATCTTGCTGGACTTTTTTTGGAGATCATTAAAATATTTTAATTTTAGGTGGTACTTTATTGAAGCCCCTCTAGCATTTTCAAAATTTTCTGGAAAATGGCTAATTTTTTTGAAATCTTCTGCCCAAATAGGGGAAGTTGTATTTATTAGAATGGTAGAGATCCTATTTTCATTACAATATCAGACATTTAAAAAGTAGCAAAAATCTTTTGACTTAACAAAATTTTCATTTAAATTTTAAATAAAAGGAAGTGAGCACCAAATGTTTTCTCACTTGCTATTATTAATTTTTTTTATAAAATTAACAGTAAATTTCAATAAAATTGTAAAATTAATAGAAAGAACGCTTATCTGTTGTCCTTTGTTTAAGAAGCTTGGTTGTGCCAAGAACCTCTTCAAAAATGCTTTCGTCTACCGTGAGAAATCGTGTGTGAGTATGATGTTTACGTTAGCGAATCAATATTTTAAGTTTGAGTGTTTTCAAATACAAATTTCAATGATTCCGCAACGTAATGTGGAGAAATCGCCTTTCAAAAGGGTACTTTTACAAAAAAAATCATTGATTATAATTATATGAAGTGAATTAAGATTTTAAGTTAATCAGCATGATTTCTTAGTCACATATCCCTAAAACCTTCATGAACAGACATTTCATATACATTTTCAGAAATATGTGTCCACAGTGACTAAAGATTGTGTTGTTCCCGAATTTTTAAACCTCCCTAATTTCTTTAGTATTCGTGAATTCATATTAAACGACAAGAAACAACGATTTTGGGGGTTTTCTATTTTCTATATAGAGAATATGTGGAACCTTTCTGCAGCGATATCCCACACATGTAGAATTTCTGGCGTGCATCCATGTTGCTCTCAATTTTCCAAGCCATTTTTCAACTATGGTGATCCTTCTAACTTAGATGTTTCTGCGTAACTTAATTCAATTGTAGATAATTAAATTATATCACGAACAAATCTAAACAATAGTTGAGTAATAAATACGAAGAAGACCCGACTTGACCCCCTCCCGCCGTTGAGGGGCGGCCTTCCGATTGGCCGGCTGTTTCAGCCAATCGTAATCGGTCCCCACGCATATATAATCCCGAGCGCTGACCACTCCAGCGCAGACCAGCCCTGAGGAAGACCAGAAAAGATGGTCGAGACGTCGGCAACACAGCCTTCGACGCGGCGTCACCCACACAGCCAAGTTCATTTATAAATCTCAAAAGTAGAACCAGATATTTCGATTAAACTTTGTTCTCAAAGAACGGAAAAACACTTAAAAGAATGATGCCGGTCTCATTTTCGTGGAATTCACAATTTTTTGAAAATTAGAAATGTTCAAACATTTTTGGGCATCTTTCCTTAACTACAATATTGAAGGTAGTTTTCCTTAATAAAATCGTTTGTTCAAAGAAAGATCTTGTAATTATATCATATAAAATTTTCTAAAACTTTAGTTAGTTTTCGTTAAGTTTCTATGAAATTTAGGTAATTTTGAAGCAATTGTTTTCTCAAAAACAGTTCTAAATGTTTTCGTTAAAGTATTCTTTCTCGTGAAGATTCTCGTTCTCGTAAAGAATGGTAAAAAATTGGTGCTCGTTCCATTTTCACCGAACTTTGTATTTTGGAAAATAGCGTAACTAAACATCGAAAAACATAATATTGATGATACAATTTTTTTCTTACCCAAAATCTGTTTAAAAAACAGGAGTAAACCATTAAATAAGGTTATTCAAAAGATTTTTGAAAAAGAGCGAATATGTTTCGCGTTTCTTCCTGGAATTAATGCAATTTATATTTTTTTATAAAAATGATACAATTTTTCTTTATATTTTTACTATTAGAGCAAGAATTCTTAAAAAATGCACCAGGTCTTATTTTCGTTGAACTCTCTAAGTTTTCGAAAATTGCAAAAATTTTAAAAAATGCGAGAAACTTAGGAATCTTGTAACACATCGTTTTTTATTTTTACAAAGCAATAGAAGATGATTAAGCACTGATTGTATAAGCGAAATTGAACAATGTATTGTAATGTCTTGCTTTATATGTCATGCGTCATATATAAAATAGGGTCAGTCGGGGTTAATATGATACAGTACAAATTGGGGCTAATATGATACACTTTCAGAATTTATACTTATTGATATCCAAAATTTACAAATAAATAGAAAATAATAGGAAATATAATCTATTATAATTACCATATACTGGAACTCAACATGTTACAGTATTCGCGAAAAAATATCAAAGCTGAAATGACTTATTTTTTTCATTAAAAAATGTTTAGGCGGAAATAGGAAACTTTTGATGTCACTTCGTCATTTGTGATAGCAGGACATTTTTTAAAATAGGTAATCATTTAGCAAGAATGAATATACTTCTCTGCGTTGAAAGGTTTCAAAAATATTAATCATGATGTGACATATACTTCAATTGTTTGGCTAATATAATACGACTGTTAAGGCTAATGTGATACGGGTGTCGGAACTATTATAAAACTCTAAAAATTAACACGCAGATAAAAAGAAGGAAATATTTTTTAATGTATTTTTTAAATAATGTAGTACCTACTGTATTCACGGGAATATATGAAGCTACTGCTCGGAATTGTAATATTTACGTTTCTGTACAATAATACATTTCTATGGAACAAAACCCATAAAAATATCTTGAAATAATGTTTAATTATTTAAATTAATCTTTTAATAGAGAAAATAATATAAAAACACTATGCTAAAAGGAAAGTTTCAAGGCTCGCATGTTGTATAATATCAAATCGATGTAATGGTATCTCTTCCAGACCCTTACAACATTCAATAATATTTTACAAGTGTAACATTCTTGTAACACATTGATGTACGAGCAACATTTTTTATAATTTACTCTATTAAAAGCAAATTAAACAATACTTTTTTAACTTCATTTTTAGACTTCTTTCTGAACTTTAACCGAATGATCGGAAACAATGTCTTATAACTTAGAAATAGCAAACGATAAAAAAATGAAAACAAATACTCTTGAGACACTAGGCCCTAAGATGTCTCACTATAGCCCCCTCATTGTTTACCAATCAAAATTCACAGAGATATCAAGCTTATCCCTTTAGCCTCATCAATGTAGCGTATTAGCTCTGTTAGGTGGGAATAATTTGATACATACTTTTGATTTTTTAAAGAGTTTTGACACAAGTTATTTTTACTTCGTACAGGTATTTAGCACCAAAAGATTTATACTCAGTATTTTTTCAATTTGTTTGCTAAAAAAGGGATAGAAGAATCGGTGAAAAAGTCGCTTTTCTGTATCATAGTAGTCTCTATTGACCCTATTCATTTCTCATACCGGGGTCAATTTTAACTTTATATTTTGTGTCCTCGTAGGTTTTTTAGTGTGTCAATGAATTCAGTGATTTCACTTGGGATTTTTGTTGTTGCTGGTGATAATGTTACGTAAACACACAATCTTCAAAATTCTTTTAGGGATGGAATTTACTTCAGAGACAGCATTGTCGCTGTTCATATTATTCTATCGAACATAAAGGTAAAGTATTAAAACCACCTCACAATACTATCTCGAATTTTGAAGATGTAGTTGTTGTGTAAATTAATTGATCCACACACGGCCGATAAGCCAAATAACTGACTCGCTTGGTTGTATACTTCAGTGATTGCGGTTTACAAAATTCAACAGCGTCTACCATTTGCTGTTCATCGACCTAATGACGTTATTCACTGTAACTAACTCGAGGCAAAATGCCATATTTAGTCTATTGATGCAAGCTCTACTAGTATGTATTTACAGTGAAACCTGCTCAAACGGCCACCTGGATTAAGTGGTCACATCTAATTACGGATATTATTTAATGCAATCGATCGATTTTCCTATAAGACACATGTAAATATTTCCTCGTACATGTTTCTCCGTCTCCGGCAACAGTGGATAACAGACTCCACGGACAATATCTGAAACATTTAGAATATTAACTTGTCTTAGATAATCAAACTTGCGTACGAATGTGCGATTTTTATCAGTAACCTTATAAAATCAGTAAGATTTTTCCATATAGTTTTCTATTGATTCAATATTTTTCTACACCAGGACGCATCGTCAGATTTCCTGTAACCGACATCAAGTGTTATTTATCTCATTGAGTCGCTATTTTATGTTTTATCGAACAAATTATTTTCATGGACGCTATGAGGATTCCTAAGGTGGGAGTATTAATTTCAAAAGTAATTGTGAATCAAGTCCACGAATGTAAAGGAACAACCAATGGTGAAAAAGAAATTAATGCAAATGTTAGAAATTGAAACAATTTTGTAACGGATTGTTTAAAAGATTTTGTGCAAATGTGGTTCCGGAATATGGTAGAGTAATTAAACATCGGTAAGGAAGAAAACACACTTCACTTCCTTGCGAACAAAAGAGACAGGATGACCGACAGTCTCAACTGTAATTGTAATAAATTATTCCAGTACTCATTGTTGAAGTCAAAGTAAAAATTCAAAGTTCGTATATTCATGGAAGAAATATTTCTGTAGGCCTGATAAGCTCTCTATTCTACTTTTAGTGGTCGCAAAACATGTGTGGAAGTTATGACAAGGATAAATTTACCGTTCATGTAGAATATTGAGGAATTTCGAATTATACGTAATGAAATATGAATGTTTCGACAAGGATAGAATACTTTTGCAATATCTGAGTGAGGGGAAAAGGAAGAGAAGGCAGAAGAACCTATTTAAACATTTAATTTTAAGTATTGGCAACAGGCAATGCATTACCTGTTCTAAAATATTATAACGCTATTCGTTTAAGAGGTTTGAAAACCTTAGATTCATAATCTCATTCTACACAACAATGTCCATTCATTCATCAGCTATTCTTTGTAATACCTACGATTATATTTGTTTCTCCGTCTAATATTACTGAGCAAAGAGGGTCTGTGGATTAGTTTTATGTAAAGGTTTGCGTAAAACGCTTTGAGTGCTTTCATTGTACAACATGGAATGCAACGCCAATTTATATTCATAATAGTCATCAATTAACAATTGTTTTCAATGTTCAGCGTGCTATGAACACTTCATTGTTCACGAGCCTTCATTCAACCTAAGCAGGGAAGAATAGTAACAAAGTGGATTAATTTCTCTTACATGCGTGAACTCTGGAAGTATAATAAGTTCTTGTTAATAAAGCCTATGTGAATAGTGTAATTGTACAATATGAAGCGATGATGAATTAATGGGTATAATTAGTAATATAGACGAGTGTGATATTACGATACGAGCGAGTATCGTATACTTCACTCGAGTATCAACTTCTACATCTTCATCTTCTACTTTGAATTGTTTCGTGACAGTTGATATGCCAGATTCAGCCAAGGACACCAAGCGGACAGCTCCGTATCCTCGAGGGAGTACAGAAGTTGCGGCAATAATTCCGTCACCATTTTCGCCCTTTCTCTTATTTCTGGAGACGTCAACTCCATCTTAAATTCACTAGACATTTTAAATTAAAGAATTGACCGGTTTTTATGGACAATCACACGACAGAAACATATAACACAAAATGACTTTCGTTCACATCTTAACTTCAGTCAAATGTTCTCTCCAATAACTACCACTGCACAAGTCAAATACGACCAAATCAACTAGAAACCTTGTAGAGAATGTTGTTTTAAAATATAACGATATAAATGTGAACGATCCGGCAACAGTGGCTAGTCTCTTTAACCAATACTTTTTGAAAATTACTGTCGATCTCACTAAGAGTCTTCAGCCACAAAATTAAATAACAGAAATTTCACCCAAGGTTTAGACACGATGTTCTTTTCCGAAACTTCTTCCCATGAAATTCTCAAAATAATCGGTAAACTAAAAAATAAATATTCATCCGGTTTAGATGAATTCCCGGATTCGTTGTTTAAGACCTGTGCGAATGCCATTTACTCAGAGAGTGGAATTACCCGTTAACTCACATATTTAATGCATCCTTATGCACCGGAACGTTTCCAGATATTTTCAAAACAGCTAAAATTAAGCCGCTCTTCAAAAATAGCAAGAAAAATGAAATTCAAAATTATCGGCCCATTTCTCTTCTCTCAGTTTTTTCAAAAATATTAGAGAAGCATTTTTACGTACGAATGGAAACCTTTCTCAGTAAACACGACGCACTTTCAGATTGCCAACATGGATTTAGAAAATTAAAATCAATGGAAACAGCCATATTTTCTTTTCTTAAAGATATCACCTCATCATTGGATCAAAACGAAACACCTTTTGGATTATTTTTATATTTCTCAAACGCTTTTGACGTCAATGATCACGACATTTTACTTTCAAAATTACCTTCATATGGAATCCGTGGTATTGCTCTAGATTGGTTATGTTCGTGCCTCAAACAACGATCTCAGAGAGTGGAAATACCTGACTGGAATGATGGAACATTATGTGCGCATCTCTCCGACTCTTTGCCCATTGCACGTGGAGTTCCTCAACGATCGATTTTAGGCCCTATTCTGTTCCTACTTTACGTAAACGATATGCTCTCGACGATTTGAAACGGAAGAACAGTTCTCTTTGCGACGAACATCCTTTGCACTAAAGAAACCGTAAATAGTACAATATCAGAAATTTCAAATTGGTTCCGAAATAACAAATTAATAGTAAACAAAAAGAAAACGGTTTTAATGCAGTTTTCCATGTCAAATAAACAGTTCTGAGCTCCATTGAAAATGAACAGTGTACCATTAACTGATGTTAAGGTAACAAAATGTTTAGGTCTCTCCATACAGTCAAACCTTAAATGGAACGTCCATTTAAATGAATTGAACACAAAATTAAGTTCATTATACTACGCATTGAGAATTCTTGCAAATTCAGACAGCCTTCATACTGCTCGTTGTGTATATTTCGCGAATATTCATTCCCGCCTGAGATATGGCATAATATTCTGGGAAAATACATTTTATAGCTCCCATAGATTACAAAAACGAATTGTACGAATAATAACCAAATCCCACCCACGTGATTCTTGTAAGCCTCTCTTCATTAATATAGGAATTTTACCATTACCTTGTCTGTTGATTTACGAATCAGTGGTTTTTGTCAAAAATGACTTGCTTAAGGACGGGAATATATTTTCAGAAAATGCCGATGTCTATTACTATAACACTCGACGTAGAAATCATATTCATCAGGTGACAGTATCAACAGCTCATTATAAAAAATTCACATACAAGTACAATACATGTACATTATTTTACAACACTTTGCCAGATGACATTAAACGATTAAATTCGATAGGAAAGTTTAAATCCCAAGTGAAATCGTTTCTGCTGCATAACTGTTTCTATACAATTAGAGACTATACTGAGCATCACAAGGAAAGTAACATTAATTTTAACAATGATACATAATGCATTATTTACCATTTGGACTGTATAAATGTGTATAAACAACCTGTAACAACTATTGTACTACAGCCTCCGGGTCAATGACCCCCATCTCTATGAGGTTTTTCGTCCAGTTTCCCTGATAAATTGAAAAAATGCTGAGATGACCCCTTGTTTTGCTTCTGGACATAAATGTAACTTCATTTTCTATGCACGTCTTCTAGAATTCAGTGGGAAATATAGTTATTAAAATTATAGTGTCCATGTTGTCGCGGCTGGAAGTATTATTTCGGAATACAACATGGATAACAGCCCAAAATTTATTGCTTATTTGTCCTTGAAAATAGATTTTTATTACATGTGAGCTTGTTTTTTTTTGTAATTCAAAATTCAAGTGGTATATGACTTAGTGTAGGGATCACAGAATTTTGAAAATGTGCACACAATTCACTTCTCCCCATAGCACGTCATACGTAGTTTTAACTGTTTTTGACCTAAAATAAATAAATAAATAAATAAAAAAGTAACAGGCGACTCCCAACCCCTCAGATCAGAGGCCCTCGGGTTTGGAAGTCGCCCTCAGTACAAAAACATCTATTTAACGCCTTTGATACATAAATAAATATTATGGAAAGCCCATTTTCAAATATCCAGTAATCGAATTACCATAATCGACAATGGTAACCAGGATAATGATGCTCAATATTACAGTTGATTCAATATTTATGGGTATTTTGTCGTATATAATGTTAACAATTGCCTGTGTTAACCGTAGTAGTACCCATGTGCAGAAGAACCTGTGCATTTCCAGGAGGGGGGGGGGGGGCTTCCAGAGCCTACAGCTTAATATATCATTTTGTTGATGCTTTTTACGATTTTATTACATTCATTGATATAACTTATAATGTACAACTGCTTTCATTTGTGGTAAACCAAAAAAGTTGTTTAATTTCCACCACTACAAATGAAACTATTGCTGCAACAGAATGATGCAGACTTTCTCAGACTAGTTTTCTAATCTCTTTTGTCTGGGTTACCTCTTTGATCTTGCCCTACCCTCGTCCTAGCTGTCATCGATCGCCACCGAAAGTATATTTTTTTTTATATTTTGTGAATTTTACCGGTAGAAATGAAATATTACTTTAAGAATATTATAGAAAAGTAAAACCTCCTCCTACATGGCAACTTTCGTTGAAAAATTTTGAGTGTTTTGTGAGAAAAAGTCGTTTAAGCGTTTCTGTAAATGGAAAATTTGAAGCTTTTTTTCACAGAAAACTTTTGAGTTCTCGAGAAACTTCATCTCAAATTATTTGAGGCACACATACTAACAAATGCAATCAAGTACATATCTCTGGTAATATAAATATTGACGACGTGAGAGATATTTAAAAAAATATATATTTGTGAAATTGTTTTACAAAAATAAAAGAATGCATCAAAGTGAAACTTATGTCGTTAATAACATTTAGCATTATTCGTTCAAAAAATTGTGAAGAAAAAATTTGGACCATTTTCGAGAAAATGGCGTTTATGTCGCGTAATAATAATAATAACAATAATAATAATAATAATAATAATAATAATAATAATAATAAACAAGCTTCGGTGGTCTTCTCAGCTCTCCCTTGATTAATAATTTAAAATGTATAAATTCCACTGACGGCGAAGTTTTATTATAAGGGGGTTTTCAAATGACATGACATTTTTAGTTTTACCTCAGTATACGTATTTACATAGTAACACAACTCCGTGTTAAATGCCCTACGACATGTTGGACAGCAATACGTGCGGCAACAATGAAACACTACGCGTCCTTCTCATTTGCAATACAGCATCGTCCTGCTAAATCTAACCAAAAAGTGAATATTTTTATACATTTTAATTTCCTGATGTATATAACTAAAAAAAACACGTGAAGTAGCAGTTTTGAACAATTTTTAAGAAAAGAAATCATTTTAATCTACTAAATTTTGTTCATTGAAAGTTAATAATGAAGTCATGAAGAAGAGCAAATATTTTTTTACTTTTCATGAATATATCTACAAATGCAAGTAATCTAAGTAGTAAATCTACGAAGTAATAACTTATTTCTGTTATGATTTTGAACAACTTTTCATCTGTCCTAAGTCTGTTGGAAAATTAAAATAAAAACAAACAAAACACAACAACAACAACAACAACTCAGGGTTATTTCCTTTATTATTGCTGCGTTTAATTGTAGAAAAGTGCGCCCCCTTCAACACACACATTGTTATTCATGTGTTAACTGGAAAAGTATAAGAATTCAGTTGGTGCATGTCAAATAGGTTTCGGTACATGTCAAATATAAGGCTAAAAATTTAGTTCTATGTAATTTTATGTGTTATTTAATGACTTTCCCTTAAAATCCTAGGAATGTAAAACAACAAGGTCAAGAAACAACATGAATTATTTTTTCATTTTTTAATCCGCTCTTAATAAAACCAATTTCACAAATATATCCGTATACTTCAGAAGCAGCTAACCATAGTTTTACTTTGTCTCCGCCAGAATCGATAGCTGTACGCCCACACATACTTGTCTAGCCAATGAATGGGCTGAGCTGCGCCTCGGTTTTTAGGTCACTACATCACTTATGGGTGGCAGTTACTTTAAGCTAAAGGTTAAAAGAAAAATGTAAAGTTGTCTCCTCTTTGTACAATTTCTTTGGAAGATGATGAATGAATGCCTTATTTACGCGGCGAGACTCAGGGCATGAGGCCTGCTCTTCCGTCTGACCACGCAAATTTCGTTATGCTCCTTTCACCTACTCTGGAAGAAAGAAGGCATTACTTGGGAGACGGAACAGGTAATTTGAATCTAGCTCAGAGGCTTCATTTAGGCTTGAGGATCTTTCACATGCAGTAAATCTACTAACATGGGACAGCCGGCTTTACCCCTCCGAAGGGAGACGTATGAAGGAGTTTTTCGCCCTTAAAAACCCAGTTTCGATCGGGATTGAACCCACATATTGGTCATTATGATACAGCTTCATTATAGTACACGTGCTTGACCAATCACCGAGAAGTTCAAGAACCAAAAATTGACATGTTTATCAAAAGCTAAGACAACCCGTTAGGAGGTGACGAGGCACACGCCATCTCGTATTGCCAAATGTAAAAGATAGAGATACATTTATTTAAGCTGCAATTGGATATCACCCGGTGTCAGTTACTGTAACCCGGTGGCAGTTAACGAAACCCGGTGGCAGTTAATACCATATATATCAGAAGAACATATCAGATCAATATTTCAGAATATATCAGGTATAAATCAGAAGCAGATCTAAATACTTTTAAGCAGATAATGAATAAGAAGAGACACTAAATTTGATGGCATTTCTTTAATAAATTAAATCCTAACTTGACTCATCTAACGCTCGTTTGGAGTCGGATTATGCTTTGTGTTTGATCAATGCCACCTGGGACACTAGGTGCTGGCTGTAAAGAGTATGCGAGCTATCGCATAACTGTTCACTGTAAATATTAACTTCTAATAGATATCACTTGTAGAAAAAGTACAGTATGGTACACAATATAATGAGTATTAAAATACTCGTATAAAGTTTATAATGTTTCTTATTCGTGTCGTAATATATTTCATACTCGGTTCTTAATACGATTCATTACATCGTTTCATAATATACTTTTCCGTAATAGTGTATTGATTCATCGACATGACGTTACCACACGATCGAAAAGCCACTATATTTCTATGAGTTTTTGTTTTAAGATACATTACGACAAGTATTGGACGGTACATATCGGATAACACACATAACGAATTCGGTTGGTAGTAAACTTCGGCTAACGTTTGGTTTACGAACTTCAACTGAGGGTATTATTTACTGTACCTATGTATAATGGTTTTAATAACTGAAAAACCACTAAGACGACTGAAGAACAAATTTTCTTGCAAATATTTAAATAATTGTTCCGATAAGGTGACAACTAAAACATAATATATTCAATAATTGTTGGTGAAATCATGCATTTTTAGTGTTACTTTGATTTAAAAATTACGTAAAAGAAATTCATAACATTCATAATGTAATAGTCTCGGAGGCTCCAATAGCTATCATGAAGATGCCGTGTCTGAAAGTTCAACGTTTCGACTTTCAATTTCTTACCGCCATAACTTAAAATAAGGTATCTCATTGTCACGCGATCTGAGATCTACAGATCAAAAAGAACCGGTTTCGTGCTTCTGCACGAAAGGGCCCTTCAAACGTTATCGGATGTCATCTATTTGAAAAAACAATTTCTCTTATGTAAGAAGGTCCAAACTCAAAAATCCTATAGGATTATCCTCGATACCACTTTCAAAGGAAAACACATAACAGTGCGTAGAGGTGTTTCTTGGCCGAACTTGTAAGTTCTTGAAACCAATGAGTTTGACAAACCCACGGTAGTGAACCCCACTAAGAACAACCCTACGAAGACATGACATCCGCGCTTGGCAAGACCCTAGCTTTTGTAGCTGTTTCAAAAATGCACAGCTGACCTAACGACTCATAGAATGTTCGGTTGTATTGTAATGGCGAGTTAAGAGGACAAGCTAACAAGACTTTGGAAAAATATCATTGTCGTCTGAGAGCATTATATTCACACTCGATTTAGGATGGTTTCTTTTTGTTTTGTGTAGTCAAAAGTCAACCTTTACACGATTACACTATATATATTTCAATTATGAAAATTGTGACATTTGTTAAATTCAAGTTGCAAGGAAGAAAGGAGTTTTTTCATGAATTCCGCCATTCAAACATTTCTTCTGAATTGTGGTGAGATAGTTTGCCTAAGTCCCTAGCGATTTGCGTCCATTTTTCTTAAATTTGCATTAAGTTGTTTGATTCAACTTATTGATTACGGGATGCGCATAGAAAAGTAATTAAATACTATTGTGTGAAAGAAGTCGTACAGGGTTAGGAAATTGATGAAATTATACTAAATTTGGAGGATGATTCTGAAGAAGTGGTAGAATGATTACAATGATAATGAGGTGGAATAGCCATTGTAAGACATTCATTATAACAATAATTCTTATATTTATGTTATCATGACTTATATTATCATTATTATGTTATCATGACATTATTATATCTCATTATGTTATCATGACTCATTCATCCTTAATAAAAAAAAACATGGAATAAACTATTTTTGCATTTACAGAAGAATGCAGAATGCCTTTCTTTTAATCTGTCATGATCGATCTATTTGAGACAATTAATTTATTGTGGTGAATAATACTACGATACTGTTGCAAGTAAGGTATTAAATTTATGATTCTATTACACTCGTCAATATTTCCCACGCTCGCATAAGTTGATATCTCTTATTTAGCATCACTGTTTCCCATGTTATTATTTATTTACAGAAGAAAATCGTGTTTGATTCTAACGGAAAACGAGATCCACAATATTGTATTGTCAACATTCTCTTAACCTCGCGAGCTATTCGCGCAATAAGTGCATGACAACAAACCAAAAAAGAACCGAAGAGTTGAAAAGAGTTATAGTTTCATAAGTTGACAATTCCAATATGAAATACTTTAAGCCTCCACATTGCGGATCTAGTGCGACCTAATATGCGCCTTACAGTGTAGATTAGTCATTGCGCATGCCAAACATATTTGGAAAGAATATGCGCGCATCAAGTATACCTCCCAATAACCTAACGAGAATGATGTGTTAAAACTGCGTGTAAAGGAAAATATATCCGAAACTAGTGGTCCTACAGAATGGTACTACTTATTTTCCTAATTTATTTGGTGTGGGCTAGCTTTTCGGTCTTGCCCCATCCTCCTGCTAGCTTGCCGCCCAAAGAACTTTTGTTTAAAAAATTCTCAATTTTTCTGTTTCCTACTGGTAGAAATGAAATATGGAGCCGTATTCAGCAAAATGTCGCTTCAGCGTCATTGCAAATGCGAGATTTGAAACTCTTGTTCAGAAAAGCTTTTGAGTTTTCGACGCGGTGTCTCCCGGACAGCTAAGTAAATACTGACACCGGGCCGCAGAAGCCTACGCTCTCAAATGTGGACGTAATCCTAATAGTGCCACCCTAATGGTGAACGTTTTGTTAATCAATATAGACATTTAAAATGTAGCAATACTCAACACGAATACATTGAATATTAACATGTTGGTATTAAATATTAAGTAGTGGAGACGAAAGGGGGGATCACCTCTCGAGGCGACATTTTTTCAACCTGTTAAAAAAATGTAGGTGAAAGCCAAGAAATAGCTGTACTGGAGTTCTACACTACATGATTTCATTCGAGAGGCACGGCAGTTAACACAAAACTAGGTAGGTGGCAGCCCAGTACGACAGGTTTTGTCTCGCCCGGACGTCACGAGCGTCAATCGTCCGGTCGAGGAAACTTAAACGTCTGAATACTCGTTACTCGTGACTCGTGAACATTTGAGTCACGTTTTTGTGTGTAAAGTGTAAAGTTAAGGATGCCGCGAAGTTGAAACGGCAAAACAAGAAGTACAAATTATGTGAAATAGTGGGAGTTAAAAGAGCAATTTATCACGAACGCAGCGGGAAATCGCGACAGTATTTTGCATTTCCTGCAGCAATTTTAGCAAGTGAAATAAACATATGCGCACCAGTAAAATATTAGAAAAACATTATGAAAAAAGGAGTAATATTGATTCTAAAAGAATTAATGACATTCTTCGAATCCATAGTTTTGAAAATAAATTCGTTTAACTTTTATGCATTGCATTTCTGCGCATTTTCGCCAGATGAGTTTAGCTCATTGCCTGAATTGCCACTGACACGGCAGTGGCTCTGGCCGGGAGTCCTAGGGTTCGAGTCCCGATGTTGGTGAAATTTTCGATACCACTCAAAAAGCCGGGTCAAGTTCAGCTGTTGTTAGGAGGAGAATTCTAGTAGCCGATTACTCTCATCGTTTTTTTCGATGAATACCAGGCGAATGCCAGAACAATACCGAAACAATAGGACCAAGAACGATATTTCTTTCTTCTTCGTTGTCTTATCCCCTCCCCTTAGTCACGGACTTAAATTTACATGCATTGCAGTACCACACATGTCGGGAGACCAATCGGGATCTCGGAGCTTGTCCCGACTGGGACGGCGCCATGCTGAGGGGGAAACCTAAAGGGGAAACTTTGCAAGCCGACGAGTAGGTCGGTACCTGATCTCACCCTCCAGCGGGGGAAGGACACGATAAAATATTCACTACACTAATGGGATTAATGACTATAGGAATTGACGTATCCAGAAACATCAATTACGCAAACCATAAACATTCGTGTCCCTTATGTGTAGTAAATGAAGCAGTGGCGGCTCCTCACTCTGGAACTAGGGCGTTGGCAGTGAAGGAAAGTGTTAAAACCCCACACTACTCTTTTCGCTTGCGTATTTAGAGTAAAATTGAATTACGTAAAACAAAATGCTTATTTATTTTAAATTATAATGTTGGAAGAATGAAGGAAAGATAGTCGCAAAATAACAACAATAAGGATGTTATATTTTCTATTGCAAAGATTGAAATAATACAATATTAAAAAAAACATGCTCGACGCTTTTCTCATTCTTCGCTTTTCGTTTTAAAAATTAAATTCTGAAATTAGCAGGTTACAACACGATTGTTCGTTCCCCAATTACCTGTTTCTTTTCTTCATACGATAGGAAAGGAAAGCATTTATTTAAAACTATTGTTCCACTTTTTCACTACCTTATCCCAATACAACACTAATTTCATGAGTATCGCTAAAGACGGCAACGCGCAACGGAGAATACCACGATCACGGACGCTCTCTCTCTCTCTCTCTCAGGGTGTTAAAAAGAGATCCAACGCCTTGGAATGCTTTGTCTGTGAGAAGCGGAACGTCGCGCGCATGCGGTGCCGCCTCCCGATCCGACCTGAAGACGTTGGAGGCATTCGCCAACGGCCTGAGCTGTGCTCGCGCACTGCCTGCGTTGCATGGACGTGCTGGCGCCGATCTATGACGCGTATCGAACGGAAGATCAAATAAATAAAAAAATCTAAAAAAATCAAAGGAAAAAATGATTTGTTTTGTTTCCTTGGGCGTTTACACACGACTGACACACCCAAAGAAAACGCAACTGAAATGCAGGTATCTCGTAGTAAATTAAATATTGGTCGGAAAAGCTCGAGATTTTTTTGCACCTGAATGACACGTATTCCTTCCTCAAAATGAGACGTCTGGTTCACTACTCGCTGCCACAGCGTGCGCAGAACGCTCGAACTTCCGGCGCTCGGGGCGAAACGCACGTGCGATCAAATGGGTCGCCTTGCAGTACTCTAATCTCTACTCCTCACTTGGTTTATCGAAAATTCTTAAGGCGGGTGTGCCTCTGCAATACTGCATCAGCAATGGGAACGAGCAGTTTCCTTCTAGTATCGTTTCTTCGACCCTTCTCTACAGAAATTGCCCCAGGGGGCAATGTAATCTAAGGTTTCTATGACGCCTGCCAGCGCATTGGTGATTTAGCCGATTTCGAGATAACTAAAGACGGAGATTTTCTGGTAACGAACAGTGGAAACAAAAAGTTTGAAAGCCGAGTTCACTTGAATAGAAAAGACCGCGATTACATCAACAGCTTGAGTTGTTCATCCGAACTGATTTTGATACACTTTTTACGTCATTTTTCTTTGCTTTTAGGAAATTTTTAAAACATTTTAAGAGTATTTTATTGATCATTTTTGGCGATGTTTTAGGTCATCAAAATCCACCTCCTAGTCGTCAGTAAGGTGTCCATCCCTGGTCCCCTACCTTCACCTCAGGGGAGACTTCTATTACAACCTTCGGCCGATGATATTTTTTCAAGCTGCCTAGTGTTGGAATTTGTGACACTAAGGCGATATATACGACTAGTATTGTTTGCTAGGAGGGAATTAATTTCCAGAACGTATTTCCTACGTTCACAATAGTCGAGGTTCAGGTTCACTATAACCGAATCTTCTTATACTTATTTGTAATGTAAGTGAAACGATACCAGTGACTTAAGTTCATTATAACCGAGGGTTCATTATACCTGAGTTCATTATAACCGGAGTCGACTGTACTCTGAAATATCTTGCACACTGTTAATATTTATAATTAATATTTTATTCCGATTATTTTTGTTTTACTGTAGATTCTGGTATAGTTCCGTGAGCTCACTCCCACGAGACCAGAGTCCAGGTCTCGCAACATCACAAAGAGGCTCAACAACAAGCAATTTAAGCATGTTAAACAGTTTCTAGCATTTAAGTGGCCCCAGCGCCCAAATATACCGCTGACAGGCCGGCAGAGCTACGGGATTATTTTTGGTTTAATCCAGAGATTCCGAGTCGGCACAGGCGAAACTAGGAATTTTTATGGGTTGTGAGCTGTAGTCGTAGTTTCCATCCGACTACACGTTTTCGTGAAAATTATTTTTCGTTTACGGCAAATTTTTAAAATTTAAATTTATTTGTTGATCAATAGATATTTGTGACGTATTCAATGGAGATATAGACTGATTCTTGTCTCTATAGAAAATGAGTAAGAATTGTAGTTAATGTGTCATGGGGAGGCTGAAGGGGCTGAAGACCCATGGGCGCCGCTTTTGGGTGCGCCAGTGTGAGTAAGAGTAATAAAATTGGCTGAGTAACATATTCTGTAATACTATTTCTCGGACCAGATATTGTCTCCAGTCGACGTTCTTTCAGTTCAGAGACCCAAAATAGAAGGAACTGCTATTAATTCCACACGCTCGACACTTGCCGACAACCTGATTTAAGATATTTTAAACGGAAAATCTGACGCACAAGTGAAACCAAACCGAAGGAATCCGATTCCTTGACGGATTTCTCGAATATCTGAACAGAACTGAAATATCAAGTTTACGGACTAGAGAACATGTGACCTTACTAGGTGGTTGAACTGGAGACGCGATGTTAGATGACATCAAAAACTTTTTTATAATAATAGTGATATCAACTGGTAATATTAATAAGAACAAAGCAGGAGCGGAGAAAGAAACCGATTCACAACTTTTAAGATGACTCATCGTCACTCAGCAACTACGCGAGAAGCCCCAAATCGGAAAACTAGTGGTGCTAAAATACCACATGTTTTCTGGCATTATTTGTAACGGGTTTGCAATACTGTAATACTACATGAAACTGCAAGAGTGTTTTCAACAAAAATAAATTCAAGAGTTGTTGAGGTTCGAATTTGAGTTATTAGTGGCGGCACGTCATTCACGTTACCCATAAATCAAAAGCCTCACAGCTAAACTCAACCTTTCCAACACTCCTTCAGATCGATTGGGGAATATCGATTTTGCAGAAAATCGTCAGAAGGCTAGCTTTTACCACAGAAAGGCAGGCAAACAAACAGGCAGACGTCTTGCCCACAACCAATTTTTGAGTAAGAAGGTCCCATTAAACGTGGATTCTGACACGTGTTAGAGAAAGTAATTTACGATATACAAAGGAACGAGATTTATCCTTTTTCGTTACCAGGGCTGTGCATGACTCATCAAAACTTAGCAACACCTTAGGGCAGGGGATGATGTGTCTTCAACTAACCAATCCCAACTCCATTCCATACCATTAAATCTCATACCTATACATGTTAATTCAAAAATGTCTCATTCTTGGTATGGTAAGCCATGTGATAAATCCCGTTCTATTAAAAGAGCATTCACATCAGTGAAGGTCAATGACACGCTCCATGATGATGATGGTCAATGACACGCTCCAGATGTGTCAATGACTCGTGGCCAGATGTCGTAAGCTCAAAGCTACGAAAGGGAAGCAAAATGCACCAAAGCGTTGATCGTAGAAAGAAAACGAAGGTGATGTTTAGGGTTGTGAGTGATCCACTTTCATTGTTTTATACTTCCGACGTAGCATCGTAGTCTAAAGTATCAAATGTTATACCTCGTGCATTTCAGTATCGTTTGGTAGCAAAAGTTGAGCCCATTAATGTTTGGAATAAATTCCATTGTCAGGCAATATTTTATAAGCTTCAGGTTCTTCGTATTGGCTATAAACAGTTTTCTGATAATTTCAAAATGAGAGCCAATTTTAAAATTTATTTCGGTCTCATGACCCCTAATGACTTCTACTTGACTCCAAAATACATTCGAAATGGACTGAAAGAGGATTGCTTCCTTTATCCGCGAGTTTTAGCGGCATGTCCGGCAATTCTGTTCGACAAATACCGTTTAATGAATGGCCATCCATCCGTTTTTGTAATAAAGGCCACACTACTGTTTTGCCAGTGTATTCTAAACACTTATTTATCTTGGTGGTCTCTTTTTGCAGAAAACCCAGGATGTTACCCATAATACAGATTATCGCGAGGAATTAATCGCTTAAGCACTTGTGATAGTTGTAATCTGTTTGTTGAAGTTAGCTAGATCTAATGTTTAGTCTAGCATTTGCCCGCAAGTAATGTTTGCCGAGTATTAAATCGGGCGTTCCCAGTTACACCGATTGCTCTTGGTCCGTTTGCACTGGAAACACAAAGGCGTTGCAATTTCGCGTTCGGGCCCGGACATAGAAATCAAGCATCTTCGATGAATAAGTACAACCCCCCACATAGATGGGTCGTCGCCTCGCATTTGTGGGTCCAACAGACAAGCTCTAAGGTCCCGACTGCTCCGTGAAGTAGGTAGTGAATGTAAGTGTATGAGTATAAGGGGAGATGAAGTGCAAAGGACTCAACACTGAATTGGGGTAGATCAGTATACGGAAAGATGGTTTGCGGTTTGTGAATTTTAAGCCTTATCTCATATCAACTTTGATTTACTAGGAAAATGTTTTTTAAAATAATGAATTAAATGTATTTGAAAGAAGCTTTTTAAAATATTGAATAAACTGTGCAATTGTAGTTATTAAAAACTGTTACTGCGGTCTGAATAAAGCCTTCGGAAATCGAGATGGAATATATACTACATTTATGAAAGTTTTACCGAGGTTCTTGCAAATCAGTAGAGCTGAGTGATGTCAAACTCCGTTGTAGAGGTTTTCTATAAAAGTGTAAAAGTGTTCAATGTTGAGTTCTTTGCGTATTTGGTAAATTGATAAACAACCATGGAACTTCAAGTAGGAAACCTAAAAATATATGTGCATAAATAAATAATTTGTAGTTGGCTTTGACAAGCCGAAGAGCATTATTGTGCACCATGAACTATGTCTTGTGTGCGGCAGTTGTTTGTAGTTCTTATGTCTACTTTCCCAGTCGTCGAAAAATACATATTGAAAGTAATATCGAAAATAAAAGAAGTTTGTAGAGAAACTCAAGAATGAACGAAAGATGAAGTTCGTCAAAGAAATGAATAATTGATAATAAAATAGAACGTAGTTCCAAAAACATGAAGTGCTTTATCGGAGTCGTTGTTTCTTGAATTATGGAAGTAATATACAGTCGACTCCGGTTATAGTGAACTTCAAGGGACTAACATTTTTGATTCATTGTATCCAAGGTTCACTTTATCCGAGAATGTCAAAATTAAATAGAATTTCTCCACAATTATTGATTTTATTAATACAGAGATACAGCAAAACAGATTAATTGAACAAAATGAATATTTCAATAATTTTATTTGACGTTAAAAATCAATTATTTTCAATTCTTTGCTTCGTATATTTTTCATTAGTAATTTCTCTAGAACCGTCTGCATAGTTCGTGCTCTGCCCGTATTTGATTCTGCATTATCCTCTGTTTCTATGAATCGTAATGCCAAGACTTTGACTCCCTTTGACCCAAGATGTGAAGACTTTGACATCCTTAAATGCGTCTAGCACTATTGGAACATCGTCCGTCTCCAACGGCCCGTTTACTTGCTTAATAACATCTTTTCGGTAGCGAGATGGAGCAAGCGACTAATGAAACTGATCGCTTTTCCGCGTGGCGCAGAGGGTGTTGCCGGGCCGTGGGGCTGTGGCAGTTGATTGCTTCTTGTCCCCTACCTAAAAATCAATGGCTTTGTCCCACCGAAAATCAAGTAACACCAATCTTGAAACTGAAACAAACAAACGCGCGACGCCGCTGTCAGTTGTAGCCCACGAGGAGGTAAGGACACGACCTTAGTTCTGTAGTGAAACTAAATGGCATAAGATAAT
Source organism: Teleogryllus occipitalis (assembly GCA_011170035.1). Classification (NCBI taxonomy): domain Eukaryota; kingdom Metazoa; phylum Arthropoda; class Insecta; order Orthoptera; family Gryllidae; genus Teleogryllus; species Teleogryllus occipitalis. The sequence goes on from BLKR01000564.1 coordinate 231,400, forward strand.
CATCCCGGATACGCTACCTCCATCTCAGGAGTGACATGGATTATGACCTTTGGCGACATTTTCTTCAAGCTGCATTGTGTGGGAATTTATAGTAATGAGGCGATATTTTTTTTTCTACGAGGGAATTAATTTCCAAGACATTGTATACCCTACGATCACTATAAGCGAGGTTAAGGATAATTATAACGGAATCTTCTTATGGTTATTTGTAATGTAAGTGAAATGAGACCAGTGACGTAAGTTCACTATAACCGAGGGTTCACTATATCCGAGTTCACTATAACGGGAGCCAGCAATACTAATTTTAGTACCCAAAGAAATGTTCAATCTAGTACCTAAAGAACTGTGTATTGTTAATTACAACAATACACATTTTGGGAAAACTCGGTAATATCATTAGTCTTCATTCAAACATGGAAATACTCATAAATTATCATCCTTGTACTGTATTTTGCTAACTGCGAGTGTGCGTATGTGCGTGAGTGCGGTTCCGCCACTCATGGTCAGACAACTTCCCGTGCACCAATTGAGACATATGAGGTGTCATTCAACGCGTCTCGGTCTTCTGATGGGGAACTAATAATTTGTTTTCGGATCCGTAAATTATTATTTATTTAAAGAAATTTCCAAAAACCTGTTTTTTTCCTGTTTTGGCGCGGCGATCTTAGTGAGTATGCCTGGAATTAAACCAACGCCACCCCATTACCCCGTCATTATTTTCAGTCCATTACACCGTAATTTTCTTTCATGAGGATGGCATCACCGATTTTTTGCCAAACGAGCGATATGAAATGAATATCACTCGACAGAATTTGTTGTGAATTCGTAAGAGTGAATTTTCCGAACTATTTCAAAATGATCTTATATTAGCAGTAGAAAACAATGCAGAAGAACAGCTTTCATATGATCATTTATGTTCATAATAGGAAACACTAGTTAAAAAATATAGCAGTGCTAAATTCTAACTATTCGCATCATTCATACCTGCAAGTATTTTTTGCGGAGATTATAATTTTGAAGTTGCAATACTACCAGTTCATATCCCGTATGGAGATAATATGAAAGGTTATCAGGTGTTGGGAATTTTTGATCGGAAGTATAACATCAACAACTATTACGATTCATTGGCATGTCCAATGCCAGATAGTGTAAGAACATATTTGAACAAAGCTAGGCATGAAAGAAATGAATTATGAAAGCAATTTTCAGCACATGAAAATACTTGTAAAACAGTTCACAGCGTCGGCGACGCCACATTCAACTAGTTACAACTTATTTAACCTTCATCTGTTAATTTTCCACGGATATTGTAGTACGTTGGCGAATAAATATTTCAATGATCGGAGATCGGGAAGAAGCTCAACTCTCTGCACACGCACCTCTACACAAAGTTTTATAAATCTCCATGATTATTTATAACCATCAGTAATACATCACTACAGCGATTGATTCCTACATGGAACACTGCTAATGCTCTTGGCTGTTCGGGTGACGCCGCGTCAAGATGGTCTGCTATGCGCCAGGCAGACCAGCCCTGAGGAAGACCATGGCAAGATGATCGGAACGTCGACATCACAGCCTTCGTAGCGGCGTCACTCGGACTGCCAAGAACATTCGTAAGAGTCTGACCGCAGAAGCCTACGACTTCACATGGGACATCTTGCCAAAAATACTAATATTAACTTTGTGTTCTTCAATTTACATAGTTACGTTTTATATCGTTAGCATTAGCAAATAAAATGGTATATAATTTGATATACTTTGATCCTATAACAGAATATAATACAAAAACTTTTCGGCTGAAACCCGAGTAAACGCACTTTTATTACCACCACATTTTTACACCAAGTGGTCTGCGGCGGATTCAACATGTTGCGTTCGCGAGTGCCTTCCGGTTTTTTCTCTCGCGACGTGGTTCTTGCCTCCCCTCTCACTCCAGCGATCACGCTCTTTCTATAAACTTCCCTCATTGGCAGAGAATATACTGTGAAGGGAATTCAGATTAGGAAGCCACTTCAAGTTATTAGTAATAGTACTACTTTTACTTCAGGCTAAATGTACCGAATAATACTTGTAGGAAAATTCAATAGATCGCAGCACTGTCATAGGGGAATTTACTTTCCCGATAACGTCTAAATAAATGGTCTGATTTTCAATCAGTAAACGGCATTTGATTTGTATTTAATATAGAATTTACGCTTTGAACCCCATTTCAAAAAAAAAATCCAAAAAACCTTCAAATTTCTCTCATAGTTTCGGGATGAAATTTAAAATTGTAGGTTTACAGCGCGATGACTACGTGCTTCCTGAATCCAACGCCGTATCAATAGTCCAAATCGGATGAATAAATGCGTCGTAATGTGAAATTTGGCAAAATATGCCCCCCACTCGGGCTTTGTCACCCAGCCGCGTCGCAAGCGGGTGACTGGGCGCTACGCCTGGTCTGGGGACGGTTGCAGGGGGCACGGTAAGCGGAGTAGTGAGCCAGGCAAGTTTTGGTGGTTCTCTTGTGGCCTGATTGGGACCGTCAGTTCATGCTTTCCATAATTTCCGCCTCTAAACATTTGTTTTACATTCTCATATACGTAGTACGTATACACATAGCAATATACGTAGTATACAGAAAGTTATGTAATGCTGCAGAAAATCGATTTCGGGATTTCAACGAAAATGCATGTTTTGGGGCCCTCAGATACCGAAAAAGGGTTGTTCTTTTCATTCTTTTCTAAATATCCGTCCAACTATCTGTCCATCTGTAAACAACACTAGTGCCTAAACTATTCCGAGAAATTTATCGAAAATGAATATTGCTCGATCGATCTGGACTGTCAAAGCTTTGCGAGATAAAAAAATATTCTTTGTTTTGGGGATACTTTAGATGATGCCCCTGAGCCATTTTTTAAATTTTCTCAAAAATGGCCCCAAATTTTTTCTTCATATTCGCTGTAAGAATAGATTGAAATACTCTTCTCAATATGGCATATATCCGATGTTTACTGTTCACTTTGAATTTTCGAATTGAATTTTACAAAAAACAAAAAAAACAACAAAAAAACAGACGAGGCTCACCCACCCGTTTGCAGCGGTGGTGGCGCGACGTGACGCGGCATAGGCGAAGGGGGGACATATTTTGCCAAATTTCAATTTATGACGCACTTATTCATCCGATTAATACAGCGTTGGATTCAGGGAGCACGTCGTCATCGCGCTATAAGGCCGCGGTTGGGAATTTCATCTCGAAACAATGAGAGAAACTGGAAATTTTTTTAAAAATCGTTTTTGGAAAAAGGCTTCGTAGTATAAAGTGTGTACTAAATACGAATCAAATGCCGTTTACTAATTGAAAATCGGGCAATTTTTTCAGATGGTATTAGTAAAGTAATTTTGACTATTTTTGATACTGTTTCTTAAACCAGTGTCGGTATATTTAGCCTTAAACGAAATCGCAAGGCTGGAAGAAAACTAGTGGTGCTCCAGAATGACACAGACTTTCTCCTAGTATTTTTTTCTAATTTCCTTGATGTGGACTGGCTTTACGGTCTTGCACCATCCTCTCGCCAGCTGCCATCTATTCCCACCCAAAGTTTTTTTTTTCTCAATTTTTCGATTTTCTAATAGTAGAACCAAAATTTAAGAATATTAAACAAGAGTAAAACATCGTCATTAATTGCAATTTTCACTGAAAAATTTAGAGCCTTTTTCAGAAAATGGCATTCAACCGTTACGGTAAATGCGAAATTTGAAGCTCTTTTTCACAGAAACTTTTTGAGTTTTCGAAAATCTTTAATAAACACTTTATGCAATAGTGTTTAAAATTACATTCAATAGTGTTTAAAATTGCTGAAATGTGCATATTAACGGCGTGAGAAATATATAAAAAAGTCACATTTGTGTAATTTTTGAAAAACCAAAAGAATACCACAAATGAACTTCCCATCATATTAAAAGTGCAATTAGCCCTATCTGTTGGAAAAGTTTGAAGAAAGCATTTGAATCCATTTTTGAGTAAACGGGCTTTGAGCGTTTCTGTAAATGCAAAATTTTGAGCTCATTTTCACAGAAAACTGTTGAATTTTCGAAAAACTTTATGCGACATTATGTAAAGCACGTGTAATTACAAATATATGAATGTGAACAAGTTGCAAATAAAGGAAATATTATCGATGTGAGAAAGAAGTAAAAAATACATTTTTGTAATTTAAAAAAAGAAAAGAGCAATAGGGCATTTATGTCATCTTATTGGGCACATTTATCACTATCCCTCCAAAAAGTTTAAAGAAACAATTAGGAAACGTTTTCGAGAAAAATTTGGTTTTGTTATTTTTAATATTGCACGCAATAGTGCGCGAGTACTACTTAAATGTTAAAAAAATGTACCTGACCTTAATGAAAGTCCTAAATATGGAGACGAAATTTTACTTGAAGAAAAAATCTCTATCTTCAATTTGTAGTTGTAGGAATACGCCGAAAAAATTCAAACTTTTGAAATTTTCGACAACTCAGAGTTAACTTTGAAAATCGGAAGTATGCCACCTCTATAAGTGTATTTTACTCTATTCTTACAAGAAATTTAAAGAAAAAATGTCGTGCTATTTTTGAGAACATGTCCCAGGAGCTTCTTGTAACGACCCCCAAATCTTAAAGAATGTTTTTCAAAATATCCTACGCATGGTTTAGGTGCAAGTGGTGTTCAAAGACGGACGGACACAGATAGACAGACGGACGTTGAAAAAAAAACACTCAATTTTGGTATCAGGGGACTCCAAAACGTATATTTCGGTTGAAATCTCAAAACCGATTTTCCGCAGCATTATATAACTTTCTCAATACTATGTATATTACTCTGTATATACGTATGTATACGAGAAAGTAAAAAGAAAACTTATCTCTTTGGATTTTTATTAAAATACTTTTGCTCAATCAATACCATATCTTGAAATACCACAACATATGTACCCTAACTGGCATTCTTTGCAACACACCGGAGCGCCAAGTTTTAACACACACACTACCGAACAACTTTCAATCATTTATCGCGGAACAAATCATACGTAACACTTTTCAAATTATTCTTATTAGCAAACCCAACATTTCTTCAGGAGAAAAATGAAAACTCGAAGAGCAATTCCAAGCCAAAAACTTGAAAGCGGTTTTCATTCAATGACGTTTGTAAATCGTTAACTGCTCTTAGAAACATTCCAATAGACTGATAAGTATTTTCATGGATTTAATACACTGAATCACCAACGAGGTTAACAGTACTCCCGATTAGCTCAAGGATCTTGAGACATTTCTTTTGACTATGAAACACTATAATGTTCAGAAATAACCCCCCCCATGTCTAAACTCATTTTAGTACTGGGTCTTGTTTTTTTAAAGAATTAATTTAAATGCTTTCATGCTATAGGCAGAGGTACCTTAAAAACGTTTTCGATGACAATACCAAACTCATATATTGTCCCTCACGATTAACACTAGATATTTTGAATTATAATAATAGTGTTTATGTTACGAACAACATTATATTATTCGTATAGTCTCGCTATACGAATAATTTAGTATTAGTTAGCTCTAGTAACGCTGCTAGCAAAATTAAAATCAGAATTTATTTATTTAGTCAAAAACAGTCAAAAACTTTATGTGACGTATGGGGGACAAAATCATCTGCAAATTAACATTGGACTGGAAGTCAACTTCGGCTGATGCTTTTATCTTCAAATAATGTTAAATGATTTAACTTAAATTAAGAATTGAATGATTTCATAATGATATAAAAATCAATTTAGTGAAATTATATTAAATCCTTTTCATGATTTCTTCAAACCGACGTAATTAAAACATCAGATACTGATCTTATCGTTACGAAATAAAATATACTCGTATATATTTGTTCAAGTTGTATCAACTCATAAGAAAAAGACAATTGAGGTATGTAGCTTCGATTGCTATGTACGCAAGTTTGTTAGGTGAAGACTGGCTCGATTTCGTAAGAAATGAAGAATTACATACGTAACAGTTACCACCTCGCATACTACTTACATAGTTTAGAAAAAGTATTGCAATGCTGCGGCAAAACATGGCGAATTTTCGACAAAGTGAAAGTTTTCATGTGTCAATATAGGCAAGTTTTTAAATATATAAAAGTAAGAGAAGGTAAAAATAGGTACAATTTAAAAAAAACGAGTAGTTTTCTTGTACATTTCTCAATGAAGTGAAAGTAATTTAGAAAGACTAAGTAAGTCCTCCAAATTAAAAAAAATCTCGGGTAGTGCAAAGGAAACTCAGAAAATTTGGCAGGTCTCATTTCCGTTGAGCGCTTTGATTTTTTGAAAACTGCAAAAGTTGCTAATAATACGAGCAAGATACGTTGCAGCACAACTTATTAGTTACCATATTAGTTTACATTAGAAGGAGCGTTAATGTTTCAGCTTCATGAAAGAAGGATCGATCAAACAAATATTTTCCACTCATGAGTTTGTTCTAAAATTTGGTTTGTTAGAAAATTAAATCATTTTCACTTTCTCATATACATACGTATATACAGGAGTAATATACGTAGTATAGAGACAGTTATGTAATGCTGCGGAAAATCGATTTCGAGATTTCAACGGAAATACACGTTTTGGGGTCCCCTAATACCGAGAAAGTGTTTTTTTTCAAAACGTCCGTCCATCCTTCTGTCTGTGAACGTTGCTAGCGCCTAAACCGCACGTACGATCTTTTCCAGATTAAAAAAATCTGTCCATCTGACTCTAGTTGAAGCTTTGAACTTTTGAAAAATATTCTTTAAATTTTGGGGGTACTTTACATGAAGCCTCGCGGACATTTTCAAAATTTTCTCAAAAATGACTCCAATTTTTTTCTTTAAATTTCTCGTAAGAATATATCTCGTAGGAAAATACATTTATAAAGGTGGCATAGGTCCGATTTTCAGGGTTAACTCTCCATTTTCGAAAATTGCAAAAGTTGGAATTTTTTGGCCTCTAGCTATAAAATTGAAGACAAAAATTTTTCCTTCAAATTAAATTTGTTGCCAATAAATAGTTCTTTCAATAATCTAATGTACGTTTTTTGAAAATGTTAGTAGTTTTCGTGTAATAGTGCGTGCAATATTTGCAATTTTAAAAAATTACAAAAACAAGAGTTTTTCAGAAACGGCTCCAAATTTTTTCTGTAAAATTTTGGTAGGGTTAGTGCCGAACGAACTCTATATCAAGATATAAAAGTCATATTCCTCTATTTTTTTGTTTTTTCAAAAATGAATTTTTTTACTTTGCTCTCACGTCGGTAACATTTAAATTAATGGCAATTTCTTTACATTATTAAATTAATGAGTTCATGTGCTTTAAATAATGTCAAATAAAGTTCCTTGATAGTTTTCTGTACAAGTGAGATCAAAATTCCGCATTTTCAGAAACGCTCAAGCTCCACAAAATTTTCTAAAAAATGACCACAATTTTTTTCTTCAAATTTTCTCCATAGAAGGTACTAATTGCACTGTTTAATACGACGTTAATAAAATTGATTAAAAATTCATATTGTAGGCCCCAATAACGAAAAAGCGGATTTACATCATGCCGTAAATTTCTTCTTCTAACACATTGTATAGTCAGAATTCGTTTTTGGACTCTTTGATAACGAAAAATTAGTGTACGGGAAAAAGTCTGTTCATCCATGAAAAATGCTAGCGACTAAACTATAATAATGATTTTCATTAAAATTGATATTTCATACACTAATTGATGTTGCATATCCTTGAGTGTAAAACGAATATTTTAATTTGTGCCTGTACTTTACAGGGTCTCAAGAAGATTTTCAAATTTTTCTCAAAAATGGCCTCAAATTTTTGGATTAATTTTTTTCGAATAGAGCAAAGTACGCTTATCAAATTGGCGCAAGTTCGATTTTCGTTGTATTCTTTGAATTTTCAAAAAATTGCGAAAGTGTAAAATTTCTGCGACGTGTTACTAACTGTGACAGTCATGGAGAAGATCATCCATGTAAAAATATGTGATACAGATCTTTCATCATCATGAAACTTCTAACAACTGTGTGCAACAACTGTTTAGATAGTGGAATCAAACTAAGCAAAACAGCAGCGAGGATAGCGAATCTCTTTGAAAAAATTTCTCTGTTAATCAGAATACTTCTCATTTCTACTACTTCCTTTCCGCTGTGTACAATTAACCTAGTACTTTAGGACTTCATGATCGCCTTGCAAAACTCAACAAGTCTAGGATGAAATTGATATATCTCCAAGGTCTTCAAAATCTAATCGTGTGGATAAACTGTCAAAGACCTTTTGGTAGTCAATTCACGCCATGCTTAAATTACGTTTTTGTTTCTTAAATCATTTAACATGTCTTTATTTAGTAGAAAAATTTCCTTACAGCCGTAAGAAACTTTACGGCATCCCTTATGTTCAATTGGGAATAGATAATTTTTTCTAGGTGTCTGTACATTTTCTTGGCTATGGCTGCAGTTAAAACTTTATAAATTATTGGCATTCAAGTGAATAGCCCGTAGTTCTCCGCCAAAGCACTGTCTCCCGCTTTGGATAGCAGATGTCTGATACCGCATGTGAGTCATTCGTAAGTTTCCTGAGTTGTTATAATAATAATAATAATAATAATAATAATAATAATAATAATAATAATAATAATAATAATAATAATAATTATTATTATTATTATTGTTGTTGTTATTGTTACCTACATATCGTACTAATTCATGACTAAAGATTTTGGATCTCAATTAAAAATTAACTCTACTTCCGGTTGCAAACAACTTCCTAACCAGTAGATTTAGTGCTTGTGGTGCCTCCTCTATACTTTTCGCAAAATATGGACTTTTCTCAATAACCTAATGCCTTACAGTCCCCGGTGTTTTGCGTGATATGAGAATATGGACAAGTTTTCACATTAAGTTTGCGGCACGAAACTCAAGAGTTCCCATAACTATCGATGAAACCTATTTTAATGCTCCACTTTCGGCTGATCTTGATTTTCAATCTCTTTTATTTAATACTGTCTCCTTGATAACGACGTTCTGATTGCATACACAGCAACATTTACAAGAAAAGAATACTTTTTCTCTGACTTCTGAATAACAATATCAATTTTTTCTGCTTTCGTCCGATCGGTATGGGTTTGCTGTAGTACAGAATCGAACACAGTTTAACAGATGTTATTTGTTTTTGCTGTCTGTTACAGTTCGTTGTTACTACCACTTGAAGGAGTATTTGATATTTGTAGAGGGCTAGAGACCCACCAGTGGAGGAAAATACAGACCGTAACAAGCTTTTCATGAATTCGAAGTTGACTAGAAAAGCCGAAGCAATAAAATCACTGGTTTCTGCATGTTCATGATATATACAGAATTTATAATCCTGGAAATTTTGAGAACTGCTTTATAATAATTCTGAATTCTCAATACCTCTTCTTAGGTAACTATTAAAACTGCTTCCCTTTCCGGTATTTTTTCACTCGATCACCATTTGTTAATCTAATTTGACTGAGCAATATCATTTCTCAAACACTGTGGCATTTTTAACAATCTTACATGGTTGTCAGTTTTTTGTTTCATGCCATACTCATTTCAGTAATTACATTTAAAAGTTATTTTAATTTTCATGTATTGTGAGAAAACTTTCAGAAGATATCGTAGTTTGGCTAAAACAAAAAAGAATTGTTCGCATAAATTTGCATTTCCTTTTTAAAATGCCATCCATATAAAATTTGAAAATCGAAGTTACCAAAAGAAACGCATTTTATACCAGGAACTTTATTAACTACTTATAGTAGTTAGAAGGTATACAAGTGGTAGTATACTTATAGTAGTTAGAAGGTATACAAGTAGATAGTTACAAGGTATACAAGTGGTTCTGTGGAAGAGTCAAAGGTCTTTTGAAAATAAAAAGGAATCCCAACTTATCAAGCCAGAAAATATGTTCGGGCTATGCTGGATATATAATTTAAGTGCCATCACAAAATCAGCTAAAGCTCACAAAACATCGGTATGTTTCATATATTGATCGCAATCCAATGAATTTTAGTTTTACCCCTCCTCAAACTTAGACTTCATATCACGTTCGTGATACAGGAATAATGAACCAAATAATTCTATAGCAATATCAAGTTCAATATTGGTGTAAGTTGCTCAGAAGATTTATTGTGAAGAATGTGGAGGAATGATACAAGAAAAATGAGCATTGTTTTGTTGTTACAAAATACCTTACAAAAATATTTTGAATAACCAATCTTCCAGTTGCTTGTGAAAGATAGGTCCGGATATTCTACAAATCAGACGATTACTACGCAAAAATGCCTCTTTTCGTCACTGCGATTATTGCATTGTAAGAGGAACCTTCAATTTTACAATTGAGGTTCCTCTTACAGTGTCAATTCTGGCTTAATTTACGGACTATAATTGCTGTTCCCAATAATTGCCTTACTATAAATTCATTGTGGTCTCTTGCCATTCCTTGGTGACCAGTAGTGATGTTTACTCCGCTACTGAAAACATTTCCTCTGCACGCGATCCATACATGACCTTGAATTCAACAATCAGTGGTCGGTATTTACTCTTCTTCCCAGCAACAATTGTTACAAGCCTGGCATCTGTAGGGATCGCAGCATCAATGATGTATGTTGTTTTAGATATCAAACAAAACTGGTCTATTTTCTTCCACTGTTTCATCCGTGATGACAGAATTATCCCCCAGAATGCGAGCTGGTTCATTGCTGATTACTTGTTCTGGCTTAAACTTACCCTAAAATTGCTCACTCTCTGTGATGTCGTAACTCTTAGGGCCTGATGAATTACTTTGGCGTAGTTGTGTCTTAAAGATATTCTGTTTGAGCTAATGTGCGGCATCGAAAACAAATATGCTGCATTGACGCGTTGTTAGATTTATACAGGCGACATCGGCTATCAATTTGAGAACCCATAATCCATTTTTTATATGCTCAGGTTTTAACAACTTGGCCTTGAATTGAAAAAAAGGAATCCTTCAGTCTCACCGAAAAGGCTTCCGGTTAGAAGCCACTCCACTGAGTCTTTCTTAACGAAGTTCTCCGAAGTTAAGGTTGAAAATATCTATCATGAAGTTCTGTTCTTTGCCAGGCATTCACGCCATCTTGATTCTTCAGGTAATCAAAATCCTTGCATAGTTGTTCTAGATATAATGGGGTCATATTTTTACCTAGATCGTAGATAGGTGTGTGAACAAACGACTTAATGGACAGAAAGCACCAATGTAGCGTCAGCATAGTGCCTCCAAGTTAAGGAGTCCTCTTCCTGCACTACCTTGAAGCAATTAAAGACTATACACTGAACTCTGAGAGTGTTGAAGTCGTTACCTTGCAAGTGCAATTCTTATTTTCTATCAAACGACTGTAAATATGTTTATATTCATTTTATTACACCAAATGTGTAAGTTGCTATGGGAATATCCCATGTATTAGTAACACATGTTTTGTTTCTTGAATTCATCCATGTTTGGCAGGCTTCATTTACTCAGGATAGCACTTTTATGTACAATGTTGTTCCTAATGTCTGAATCAAAAAATTTCAACCTCTCTCATTTGTACGACTTCATAGAGCCGAGATTTTTAATAAACATTTCATCAGATATTTGTATATTTTGTTCCCCGTTTTGGACTTGCCTGCGAACAACGTGAATTCCGCATTTGTCTATCTCAAACTCCATACAAACTGCATCTTCGAAACTTTTGATAAGTTCGAACTCGTTTTGTAAGTGATCTCCAGTAAAGGTACATAATTTGAGAATTCATATAGAGCTGCTGCGAGATAAAAAATCAGAGTTTTCTTCAGTAAATACTCATATCTTTGTTCCAATCATTGAGTATGCGTTCTGCTCAAAGGAGTGAGTGATAAACAAAACCAAAGCAGGAATTGACTGTCACCTTGAAAGGTTTCAAGCAGAATTGCAATGTCTCTGTCAACAGCAGGTACCCTGCATATGAGTTTTCCATTCTGACATCCAGATCCTCAAGAAAACTACCAGTACTTGATGGATTTTATACAATTCGAGAACATTTAGAAACCATAATTGAGGTACCGAATTAAAGGTATTTTTGTAATCTATCCAGCCTACAGAAAGAGTTCGCCGGTACTTTCGTGCTTGTTGTGTGATTACAGGCAAGTTATCGGTCGATAATTTCTTGACTGGGACCTACCACCGGTTTTGGGCATCATATATATTCTATCTGCGAACATGTTCATTGGGAATACAGTTGAATATTGCATTGAAAAGTCGAGATAGGCATGAATGTGTGACAGTGAAGGATTTTCTCCATACATTTTGAATATCATCCGGACCTGGCGACATCTAGTTCTGTGTACAGCCATTTTGATATCAGGAAGGGACCTTTCAAAGGGAGGTATCTCATCGAAGTTGCGACAAGCTTCTCTTTCTTCTCTTTTCTCTTGCAGCCAGTATGTTCCTTCATCATGTTGCTTTGGTCCAAATACAAGTCCGTTACTGGACCATGGATTTGTTACTCAGAAATTGCCCTAATTGGTCCTCATTGCAATTCCTCAGCTGCTGTTTATAAAATTTCTTTTGGTTGAAAACAAAGGCTGACTGTTGTTTGCGTTTCTTTGCTGCTTATAATAATTACAGCAAATTCTCACACCGAGCGCAGGAATTCGCTGATTCAGACATTCCCCTTCATATTTAAACCACGTATCCAATTATTTAAGGTTCATTCGCTACTTCTTTCTTTTGGCAAATTAATATTACCCTATTTCTCACTTTATCGGATATTTTTCCTTTACCTGAGAAGTACTCTGACACATGGCTGATTTCCTTCCTGGATTTGTTAATTTTGAAAATGATTATTTTCTTCCACGTTGGTATCAATTCGTTTTAGGACTGGAGTCCGTATATATTGTGACATTTTCCTGTCGAGATCATCTACCTCAAACACTAGAAACTGAAAAAGCGGTACAGTGCATTGCGTCAGACTTTCTCCAATGAAATAATTTGCGATATTGTATTTTCAACTATGGAATTCATTACTTTACAAGAAGCGTAAAGTGTCTCCCTCCAAATGGAAACTTAGTCATGTGAGGTCGTTTTTGTAATGGAACGCCTTCCGACATAATATGACTTATCTGGTAGTTTTTCTGTACTTCTTTGATGAGGTGTACATTAGAATTTCATTTTCAGATACATGTTCCCCTTCATGTACTTATTGAGATAATTCCTCGCTATGGAATTGTGTTTATTATTATTATTATTATTATTATTATTATTATTATTATTATTATTATTATTATTATTATTATTATTATTATTATTATTTTAAGATCCACATCTAATTAACTAGATAATTTTCACCGGTCATCGTTGTTAATAGACCCAGCGATAAATGAATACGGAAATTTCCTCTCAAGTCCACATCGAAGTGCAATTAATTTCTACTAACTGGACCCTTGCGATTATATCAGACAAAAGTAAGAACTGTAGAAAGTTACATCAGAACTGCAAATTTTGACATATATAGTGTGTGCTTCAGGGCTGTTATTTCCTTAAGGGTATACGGAGAGTTCACTGTCTCGGTAGCTCAAATTGTTCTGTACATTCACTACCCTAGACTTGTCCAGGCAACTAGGTCCGGAATATCCGAGTTCGATTCGCTTCTGGGTCATTTAATTCTTTGAACAGCTAAAATATAATTAATAATAATAATAATAAAAACTGACGTAAGGGAGCAAAGTGCTATTTCTACATGAAAAGGTAATAATGTGTTCATGCAATATTATCGTTTGCAAAGGGTATTAAATTTTGAATTTGGATGAAAATTTAAGCATGAATATTACTTTATTATTAGTTTAGAAGAAAATATTATTACTGAACAAGGTGTAATTCTGTGTATAGTTTTATTAAATTAGTCATAATGTGTTATTTATTGTCATAATAAAGACAAGTCACCACGACAGCCATTTTTCCATTTTTGTAGTTTATTATTACTGAATAATATCACATCAAATCATAAATTGGCAAAGGTGGCTCAGGGCATCAGCAAATGTCAAAACAGTGCTTCAGATAGGAAGGTCGTAAGGTTTGAGAGCCGACGGTGACAGGATTTTCGACACTGGCTAGACAACTAGGACGAATTCAGCCAATAACTGGAGGAGAATGCAAGCGGCCGACCGCTCTGAACTAGCTTTCCGTGGTTTCTCCCATCAACTCCAGGCAAATGCCGAAGCAGAACCCTAACAAACGGGCTACGGAGCGCGCAGTTTTCCTTTCTCTTCCTTGCCCTATCCTCAGCCCTCACTTACACTCAAATGCACAACACTATCACACTTCGGAGATTAGTTCTTGTCCCGGCTAGTGGGAGACACCTGGTCGGGGAAAATCTCCGCGAGCCGACGTAGGTCTGTACAGGATCTCCTCAGCCATCGGAGAAAGACCGCCGCCACCTCCCTAGATGAAAATATGCACTACACGTGCGGGACTAATGACATTAGCAGTTGACATGTCCAGAACCACTATTCAATCAAATAATAATTTTGACATTAAAATGTACACTGATATTGAGTTTATTTTTATAGATATATGTTAAAGTCAATTTGTGAATATTAGTAAAATAAAGTGATGCATTGTTGATTTATTTTAGTTCAATTCGAATGCATGGGTTATCACTTGCCAATCTCCGCTCCAATAGACAGGAGAGGCATTGGACGGTCGGCGGAGACTTTAATGCGCTGTAGACAAGAAACTACCTCTCGGTGAATAAATAAAATTCTATTTTTAATGAATAATATGCCACTTATGATTATGTAAACTGAAATACAAAATGGGTCAGAAGGGAACGTTTCTGAACTGAATACCAAAAGGATACTTTTGTACTTGGCAGTCACGCACGCAATTAAGTATTTCTTACAACATTCAATACAGCCTTATTTTATCTTACATGGTCGAAATGTTCTCTATTGCCCCACTTTTCGTGCACGAACCAAAAACAACTTTACAAATCTTCATCTTTATGCAGAATGTGCAGTACTCGAGGATCGTACGTATTGAATGTTAAAGTTTACAGTTGTAAACTGGTTTTTAGTACTTATTGCACACCGAACGTTTTTTTGCATTAATTTCCTTGGCTTCTTCTCAAAATCTTCTATTACAATTTATTTATATCAGTGACGATCGTGATCTTCATGAACCGTGGAGTATTTCCAGCACTACAAGTCTTTTCAAATTTTGAGATTTTTCGTAAGTAATTACTGACTTCTGATAATGAACTTTCACAAAATTTAGCGCGGAGTTCTCTAAGTACATCATCCGTACTGTTATGAAATTTTACCATATAGAATGATAATTCTCTTGATTGTTGTAAATCTACGTGGTATTGCACTCAAGGCAACTACGAAATTAAGCAACAGTGTTCTGCATGTGGGTACTTAATTTAGCTTCTTTTTACTTTCACCAGAAGTCTCAAATATCTAGTTATTTACTAGTATCAACAGATCCTGCGCTTCTAAGATCAACAAGGCATCATGAATTTCTTATCAAAAACTACATTTTGGGTAATTCTGAAATTATTGAAAGGTATTTTTGCGTGATTGAGAAAGGACTCGAATACTCTGGGCATTATTTGCAAAACACGATCATTAAGAAAACGGTTGGGGTAAAATAAGAAGTGAGTTAGTGATAGTAAACTATGATTAGAAAATAGAAAACATAATTACTTATTATTCACAATTACATTAAGCTAGTAATGAGTGTTTATTTAAAAACGTTAAGAAAAAATATAAAATAGACGAAAATTAAAAACGTTTTTCAATAATTGTGTTTCAAATATTTATAAGGACTGGCTCACTGTAAAGCAAACAATGTCTTTGACTTATAATCGGAAATTGAAAACTTCACATTTTATGGTCGTTAAAAAATTTAAGACAAATTTATGTTTCGAAATTTTTCTCCAAAAACTAACGAGACAAATTATCAGTATGGATTACAAATATTTAAAAAAAATTACAATTGTTATCATTGAAATAAAGAATCAATAAACTTGCGAGAGCTTCAGACACACTTTTCTGCTTGTTTTTCATTCTTTTAAAAGGGTTTTTCCTTACTTACCGCCATGTTTTATTTTTAAAGATATATTCTGTGTGAAGTTTTTGACAATGCCATAGATCAGTTAACATTATTCATGATACATGATGCTAATAATGAATGCTAATTCCAAAGAAGGTTTAGGCGCTAGTATCGTTCAGAGACAAACTGTCAGACAGACAGAAATATTGATGTTTTGTCGAAGACAAGTTTTTCGATATCTAGAACCTACAAAAGGTTGATTCTAATTACACTACATACTGAAAGAAAAAGTTACTTATTACGAACAGGAAGAAGAAAAATCACCTTTCCCTTTCAGTGACCCACAAAACCGATGTATCTGTCGGCAATCCCGCAAATTTCGCTGCAGCATTACAGTAATTTCTCTATACTTCGTAGTAATACATGAGAAAGTGAAGAACGGCAATATTTAGGAAATGTGATGTGTTTATTAAAAAAATTGTTAATTCATGAATATCATTGAATTTTCCCCTGCCAGCTTTTCTAAAGAACACATTTGCCAACCACAAGGAACATGTCCATATAGATAAGATATAGACAACTCACGATGTAGATATTAATATACTTGAACAGTTCCAGAATTTTTCGTCCAGATTACCTTGATCAAAAGAATGATGGCATACTCAGCACTAAAAGTTACACATTCTTACTACCAGAGAACCCCAACAATGACTTTGCGCGCATAGACCCGACGAACGCCATGCGCACAAAATTATCTTGGACATTAAAGGGGTAAAACTTTAGTTCGTTTAGGAATATCATTGAATTTTACCTGACAGCTTTTCTTAACAACATATTTGCCAAATACAAGGCTCGTGTAAATACAGATAAGGTATATACAACGCACGATATAGATATTAATATACTCAAACAGCTCGAGAATTTTGATCCATTACCTTGATAAAAAAATATTAAGATTTTATTTAGAATGATCAATCCTAAAAATTCGAACTTCTTTTCGAGACAAACTATATATTTTCTGTCTCTCTCCCTCAAACATCATATAGAGTTTTTACCTCTTTTGATGCAAAAATGGAAGGTGCAAATCTGCTTCCATATTCTCGAATGCAAATTCTACTTGTGAAAACAATTTCCTTGAATATTTTATTTTCGGACATGCTTTTGCTACATTGAACGTCGGGACTTCATTAATTTAATGATACAACCGATATCAAAAGGTCGCCGTGTATCAGGGTTGATATAAATCTAATAGGAAATTTGCCACTAGTCCTAATAATCATTAAGACATTAAGAAAAAGGCTTTCGTAGTCATGACTTTATTCTTCAAATTCGTATGGTACGAAATCAGGTGTAATAACGAAATATACTATTTAATTTGAATATTTTCTTCGACTTAGAAGAATTCCTTGGCGGTCTTATTGTGCATGTCGTTTTTACGATTCATAATGTCAATATAATATTCGATTACAATACGTGAACTGCAAATATTAATGTGATATTTCCAAAATGGCCTAAAACCTGGAGAGATAATGGTCATGGGATATGTGAGGCATGTGAAAATGTCATCATGATCAGGAGTAACACAACGTACCTCTTCCCTTAAAATACATCCATAATGTAGACGGTATCCTTATTTAATAAATAGACTTATAGAGCACAATAATGAAAAATGTGTTAAAGTGATAAAATTGATAATGGCAAAGTGAATATTAAAATATTTTAGGCAAATTCTTAAAGCAAGTTGTATAGAACCTATTCATTGTAACTTCATTGTTGAAAATGTGCAACAGGTGTACGAAAGTATGAAAGACAAATAATTTAAGGGAATAGGAGTACATGTAAATGGAATTTCGTGGCTGTAGTGTTCCATATTGTACTTTAATAAAAGTTTCAGTGGAGATATCAAGATATCTTTTCATGCTCTAAAAGAATCGCACATTGAATGTTAAATCACATATGGAATTTTTCGGGATATTTGCTCAATTTTTTGTACCTTTTCTTCAAATTTTTATACTTCATTTCATTTTCTAAAATAAATTTCTTGATAGGTAATTTCATAATAATTTTTGGTGTAGAAACAAGGTTTTAAAATTTGTTAATTTTCAAATCACTGCGTTTCTGTTCAATGTCTCATTTGATTATTATTCACACATTTGTATATTTATTTATCACATCTCACTGACCCCTAAGAAATTGAATTTCATCTTCAATTCTTGGTGGCGTAACGTTTATGTCACAACAAAATTCCAAATAACCATGACACTTCCGTGGTGTCCTTTACATCTCTGATCTGTCGCGCTTAAAGCAAGCCTCTGCATGCATTTATACCAACCCGCAATCGCCTCTCGGCGAGTCAGACGCACCGACCTGAGACGTCTTGGCCGCGCAACGTCACTGCGCGTGTGGCGACGGTGGCGGTGCGCCGGCGGGGGCGGTGGCGGCGGCGAGGCGAGGAAGGGCGGCCGAGGGCGGTGGCGGCGGCGCGGCGGGCCGGCAGCGGGGAGGCGAATCGGGCAGCAGGGGCGCCGACAGAGCAGCATGCATGCGTCGCTACGCGCCGGACGCTCAATGCCGACTCTGACTGGCTTATCGAACACCAAGCGAGTTCTCTTCAAGGCGATGAACAAAACGTGCTTGAATGAATTGTCCGTTAAGAGGGCGTAATTGAATCATCGGAATGCCACAGATATTGATTGCCGGTTCAGTCGTAATAGCAATACGTAACAAGAATTATTGTAGTCTCCGGTCAAATAGTATGTTGCCTCTAGATAGCAACAAAGACATTACATACAAGTGAATTTTATTGAGACATGCTTCAAAAACATTTTTCCCGATCCATGGTGACAAGTTGGTGTCAATATGGTGACAAGATGTATATGGTGACCATGATTTATATTAATTTTCTAATATTTGTTTACCGTTATATTAACTTAAATTTTAAGTCAGAGACCAATTATTTCAATAAATTTAAGCCTTTAAAATAGATTTAGACCTTTCGATTTATATCTTTCAAATTTCATATGGTTTCGCATAATGTTACGTCTGCATATGACATCCATGACACATTTGCGATTGATAGTTAGAATTATTATATTTTCACATTAGGATGCAGAAAAAGAGAAAGTCGCCAATATGTGCACGTTTTGTTTGGCTAAACAGTGTGAGCCAATCTCGACATAATGTATGTCCAACACAACAATAAATGGGAAGCGGCTTTCTTGATGATTTTTTGATGCTTATTTGTCTTTTTATTACATCTCTTTATAATATTCAAGGCTTTGCTTCTAAAGCAATATGTTTGACTCTGAATGAGGAAATGTCACTTGACAAAGATCAATTTTTTGCTGTGGAAATTGATCTTGTCGTAAGATGTGTTCAGTGGATATCACTCTACTTTAACACTGCAAAGCAAATACTAAGCAAGTTTACAGCTAGGCAAATGCTAATTACTGTAAATTAGAATACAATTGGCTGGGTTAATACAGTCGTAAATGACACATGTTAATTTTTTTAATATCATCATAATCATTTCAACTACGGTATTCAACTACGGTTTAAGTCTTTTTTTATATCGTTATGTATGGATTACCAGTCAGAGCCGTCAAACAGCGTTGAAAAGCAAGAAAGCAGGCACCAAGTTTCCAGGAGAGGGTATGACGGACTGTGTGCGTATTTTTTCGAATGGAAGCGTGTAGGAGCTTAGGGAAAAAGTGCCGAGATAAAAGAGGAAATGCAATGGAATAAATGAATAGTCTGATTATCCAATTACCTTCGGCAATGTTTAAAGGGTCAAAAGAAGGCAAGTGTGTCCCTTATTCTCAGATTGTACTCAGTTTTTACAATTTGTTTTGTTTTATAATCAAATAATCTTAATTTGTGATGCTGTCTGTACTTGGACTCACTTTTACGGAATGGTAAAATCTCAGCACAAAGCTTTAATATGTGTAGTGCCGTTTACGTTCAATGTACCAGTAATTAGTTAAATCAATATTATATAAAATGTCTAGTTAACCACATAGTCAAGTTGCATTAATGATGTTTAAATATGCTTTTGGAGTTTTATTAGATAGCAGATGTGGCGGTCTAGAAAGTTGATAAAATAATTGACTACGGACAAGAATAGTTCTTGACATTTTGCCATATCCCTTGACCCAGAAGGAAACTCAATGTTTCAAAAACCATGCAGGTGAAAGTAATGAAATAGTATAACAAGAGATCAAACATGATAAGACGTATATTTTGAAAGAAGACTAAGAAATACAAAATGAGAAACGGAGCGCGCATTGCCGAAGGTCGTACAAAAAAGGAAGAAAGAAAGACAAAGAAAAAGAACGGGCATTGCTTGAGCGAGCAAGGAATCGCGGCGCGCAAGCCTCACCTGGAAGACTGTGACGGTGGCCCACAGGATATTGTTAAAGTGCTTGCGGTCGCACACACAGCGCGGATCTCGCTCCACGATCTCGCGGCAGTCACAGCGCCGGGTGCCGTCTGAGAGCATGCAAAACTTACCGCCAAACAGGTACATCCCTAAGATACTGCAAGAGACAAAAACACAGGCGCTAGAGGCGGCGGGCCGCCGGCGGAGCCAAGCGGGGGGAAGAGGCGGGCGGGCGGGCAGTGCGGGACCGAAGCGGGACACGCCGAAGCGGAGCCAGGGTGGGGGTGGGGGCAAAGGGGCAGGAGGCGAAACACATGTTAGAGCACAAGCGGAGGCGGGGCGCAATCGACTGAGGCAACGGAGTTTCCCGGCGCGGCGGCGACTTCTCTCTTCGTTCTGGAGCGCCGTCATTTGTTCTTAAGAAGAAGTTCTTGTCATTAACAGTTACGTGCTTGCTTTCTGGACGATATAATAATTTTGCGAATAAACTTCATTTGCCATTACCACCAACGACATCACACTTTGTACCAATTGCTTAAAATGCAATTTTTTTAGAAGAGACAAGTACATTATTTTGAAATCAAATAACGTCCATCATTCATCAAATCGGATTTGAAAATAAAAACTCTTTCTATATAGGTTTTATATTTCGAGTTTTTTGTTGAAAGTATTGCGATAGTCAGTAAAAGCCTTTTGGGAACAATAATTAATTTCAAGGTTTATTGACTCCACAATATAAGATTCTGTTAAATATGTGTAAGATGAAAGTAAGCATTACGCTGTTACTGACTGTGTGACAATATTATTTAATTTACGGTTAACATAGCAAAAGTGTGGAGAAATTTGTCCATACAATATTCTAAATTGACTTCAACAGAATAATTCAAAGGTAAACAGGTTTCTAGAGTCCAACCTTTTAATGATTTGTGACATTTTTCGTTTATTAACAAGAATGATCTTCAATGATTGTCACTACTTGTAGCATTTCGTTATGTGCTATAAGTGTTTCACCAATATTGTGGTAATAACCGCAAGTCCATAACTGTATCAACATTCATCTACGAGTTCACAACTGAATCATTATACAGGATGTCCTGGGAGGAAACGTTGAAACTTCGAAAATAAGCTCGAAACTTTTAAGCATATTTTGTCTAATAAAATACTTGAATATTCTCAATGTCTAAGCCGCAATAAAGCACTGAAAAGTCGGTTTAAAAAATGCATTTTAGCCAAACATTTGCATTCCAGAAGCAGAGAAACACCCTAGAAAAATGTACATTGTTTATTATTTACAAAAAAATTAATATATTTGTTCAAAAAGAAAAAAATAACCCTGAAATAAAAAAAAGCAATCAAATTGGGTAAATTGGGAGCTTTTTTATTTCTGTGTTAATTTTTCTTCTTGAACAAATATGTTCATTACTTTTGTTAATAATAAACAATGTACATGTTTCTAGAGTGTTTCTCTGCTTCTGCAATGCAGTTTTGACTAGAAAACATTTTTTAAAACAAACCTTTGAATGCTTATTGCGGCTCAGCCATTCGGAATAGCCAAGTATTTTATTAGACAAAATATGATTAAAATAATCTTAAAAGCTTATTTTCGAAATTTAGACGTTTTCTCCCGGGCACCCCGTATTAACTATCATTTATTTATTTATTTAACTCCAAAAACAGTAAAAATATAAGTGAATCGATTTTGATAACTGATTTTCCTTAAGAGATTTATCGAATGAATGAACATTCATGAAGTTTTGAATTTTTTTAGCACTTAGTTGTGTAAATCTAACTTTACGTAGTCAAAAATTTCTGGTGAAAAATGTAACTTCATATGACATTTATTTCCGTTGCTTCATATGTCGTTTGCGCCCTGCTTTTCTATTATCGTACTCTACGGAATAAGTTTACAAATAGTAAGGACGGAAATAGCTGGAGAAGTAGGGACACAATTCAGGAATACCACTCGATACAATTCAGGAATCAAATGAAAGGATAGTTTATAGGAGGAAATAATAATAAATGTCTATATAATTGACGCGATCTATTGCACTTATTGGGAAACGTGAGCACCGAACCCAGAAATTATATTAAACAATGCCTTCAAATCTCGATAATAATGAATATTAATTTTTAGTATTTCTAGTGTTTTACTGCGGAGATCATTTATCGAAAGTTAATTACGAACAATTTCAAAATTAACAAAGTTAAAACTGCAACACAATTAAGCAATTTGTATATTTTACACTACATTGCAGCACAGTTTAAAAATTATTAGTAGTAATTTTTCTCCAGTGTTCCTGAAAGCAAAAAATGCATTGTGACATATTTAAATTCTGTTCGTTGGCAAGCGATAAATTTTGAAGAAAACTGACATACATATTGTTAACAGCTAATTTCTATTACTACGAGTATTTCTATTTAATGTGCTATTCACAGCTAATTTCTACTATTTGTCATTACCTTAAGCGGCAGTCACGAGCAAACAAACATTCCCACTATAAATTGTTGCTTCGAGCCTTTATGTATTTAACAAACAATAAAAGAACCATACCATGAACATTTATCACTAAAATATTTTCACGTGCTTGTCATATTTTACTAGAATGTTTCAGTAAGGTAAAATGCGTGGTTCTTTAAGTTTTGTTTCATTGCCTATATCAAATAAAATATTGTAAAATCAAATTTCAATTAATTTACTTGCGCCTCCCCACCGTTGAACCTGGAAGTTTCGTCTGGTTTCTCTGTGTTCATCACATAATTCGAGAGAAGATTCTATTGCAAGATGTACTTCTTTTTTTATCACATAAACTATTCCTGAAATAAAATAATAAGTATAAAAAAGTAAATAAATATAAACCAATAAAAATAAATAATATAATAAATCAATTATACAATATAAGGAGTGTGACTGTTTTGGTAGTATCGGAAACACCGGACACACGAGGTGAGGCGTGATGGCAAGTGGGGGTGACGGCAGGATAACTCGGCTGGCTGCTGTGGAGAGGAAGCAGATGGCGGAGGTGGGGATGGTGGAGGGGGAATGGCGGGGGCTGGGATGGCGGAGGCGGGGATGGCGGCCGCGGCTGGAAGCGGCTAAAGCGGGGTAGCGCCGGTGGGCAAGACATGGCGGGGAGAACTGCCTCGTGGCGGGGATACTGTACAGCCAGGTACCAGGGACATACAGTCACAGGAATAAAACAAATAAGAACTTCTAACGGGATGCAGCCCCAATGGGAAAACGTGAGCCAAACTGATCGGGAAACAACACAGGAAGTACAGATCAGTCTCTGTAATAATCGAATTGGTTGTTGAGGTGCAGACAGGTGAAGGGACGGAGAAAAGGGAAGATCGTTTGTCCGGGCCACTGGAAAAGTGGATAAGTGTAAAGGGATCCTCACTGGAGCTCAGTCCGGCGCCGTCTGCATCACCAGAGCGGCCTAGGGCAGCCGAGGCCAGAGGCACAAGCACAGGCTCTATCGTGGGAGGTCAAGTACACACAGCACAGACCACAGAGGTGCTTCACCTCTTTTCCAAACATTTCTCGCCAATCTCTTTCTTCAAAGAGAAGTAATGTTGTAAATTTTGCTTTCCAAAACGTTCAAGTTTACATGCAAGCAGGGTATATAAATCGCGTTTGAATTTAGAACATCTTAAATAAGTTTATTAATAAAAGTATTTTAAATCTGAAATAAAGTTTGAAACCGACCCTGCTTGCATTTTTTGAAATGTATTCACGAGAATCTCGAATGCCCGAAATGTTCTCTTTTGCAAAGAAATTCTAACGCACCGGTCCCGTTTGGAAGGGTTTCAAGACACACCTGTCGTGACATGAAGTCGAAATAAACTTTTTACATTTACTTCTGAGAATTAAAATCTTATCAACAAGAATATGCTAGGTAAGGTTACTATTAAGACTTCATTATATAAATCCGAACAGTACAGGGCCGGTACGTTTATCTGAGACGCAAGGAATCGGCAAAGAGATGTTTGAGATTTCGGCGAGATACTATATACAGCAGTGAATCGTAGGAAAACAGTGTAGCAAAACCTCTCAAGCACGTAAATACATCAAACTTTTCAAACGTCAATAACAGGTTGCAGCTTCGTCGCAAGCTCAAACAAGTGTTCAAATCACACACCAGGAAGTGAGAGGTTTTCAACAACTAAGAGGTTTTACTGTACAATCTGTACAAGGAAGTCTATTCACAATCGGACACATTGTCGATGGCTGACGTGTGTAAGACGCCGGGGTTTCGGTGACGGGTGCGTGTGGGAAGGGGGCGGAGGAGACGGCGCCGGAGTGGCGGGGAGTGGGGGAGAGGCCGAGGTGAGGCTGCGGCGCCCGGCGCGGCTGGCCGTCAGGCGGCGGTGGCGGCGGCGGGGGTGGGGGCGGCCGACTTCTCTCCGCTGCCCCCAACGCCAGCGTTGTCGCCGCCGCCACCGCCGTCAGCGACGACCACGTGCCGGCAGCCACTCTACGCTACGACCACTATACACTACGTCTCTACGCTACACTACTAGCTAGGCTCGTGCGGGCGCCGGGGCGCTTCGGCGGCGGCGGCGACGGCGCCGGCGCCGGCGCGGGGTGGGGGCGAGAGAGCACGGCGTCGCCGGGCGTCGCGGGGGGGAAGGCGTCGCGACGCCTGGCCGCGTGCGTGGGCGCCGGCGCCGGCGCCGCCGAGTAGGAAATAAACTCACACACACACTTATGTTTAATCAAGGGTATAGTTTTTATTTTTATCTTGGCCATTTAAAAGCGCAGACGTTTATATGCACACAGGTTAACTTGGTGTCCTTGAGTTAGCGTCTCCGGATGGTTTAGAGCTGGTTTAGCTGGACGGTTTTAGGGGGGCGGGGCGACGGGCGCGCGCGGGCGCTGGCGGCGGCGGCGGGCGGGCGGCGGGGCTGCCGGGCGCAGCGAGATTCGAACTGTGGAGACAGACAGAGAAAGAGAGAGACAGACAGAGAGAGATAGACAGAGTGACAGGCAGAGCAGAGTCAGATACAGTTGAGGTGGGCGGGGGGCAGACAGAGAAAGACAGAGGCACACAGAGGCGTGGCGGGGTGTGTGTGGCGGCGTGTGGTGGCGGCGGTGGTGGTGGTGGTGGTAGTGGTGGTAGTGGTGGCGGTGGCGGCGGAGGCATGCGCGCGCGCGCGGTACTGCCGTGCCGACATCGGCGTGTCGTCGCGGGATCAACAGAATCATCGCCACATGATCATCACCATCAAATCATATCATCTCAGTCATCGACATCACAACAGACAGAGAGGGAGGTTCGCTACGGGTTACTCAGCCCACTAGAGCTGAGGGTGGCTACGCTACGCTACCACACTGCTAGGCATTCCCGCTACGCTACGCTACTTTAGAGTGGCTTGGCCGGAGCCGGACTCGGGCGCGGGTGGGGTGGGCGGAGCCGGGCGGGGCGGCTGGGGCGGCCGGGACAGTCCGGGGTGTCGTGCGATCTACTCGTGCTCATGCAAGGGGGGCGGGGCACTATGCGAGCGAGCGTCGGGCGGGCGGGCGGGCGACCGGCGTGGAGCAGCAGCGTGCACAAGCGAAGGCGCAACATGCGGCGCGCGCGACGCGAGCGGGCGGCGGCGGCGGCGGGGGCGGCGGAGGCGGTGGAGGCGGCGGCGGGGGCGGTGCGTGCGAACCAAGCGGCGACTTTGCGAGCAGACTACGGACAGAGCGTCGATTTTTGCGAGAGAAGTTGCCATACTTTACCTTGCACACCGCGCAAGTCATCATCGGCACTGTTCTACAGCCCGGAACGAGCGGTCGCAGGCACAGATAGACAAACAATCAAACAAACAGACGAACGAGAGGTGTTTCGGAACAGGCAGGCAATCGCAGGCGGGCGGGGCGCGCGCACACACAGGCGGGAAGGGCGGGCGGCGGGCGGGCAGCGGGCGATCGGGCGGGCGGGACGGGGCGGGGGCGGGGCGGCGGGCGCCCGGTAGCTACCTGGAACACGGTCACGAGCGCCCATAGCAACGAGTCAAAGTTCTTGCGGTCGCACTGCTGATTCCCGTCCGCAGAGACATTTTCGCAGAATTTGCAACCGAAGAGGTTCATGCCCAGAATACTACAACACAGAGAGCAACCAGAGGCGAGTTAGGGCGCGGGGGTGCGCGGGCGCGGGGCGCGGGCGGCCGGCGCGGGCCGGCGCGAGGGGGCGGGGCCGGCGCATCCGCCGGAGCGGATGGCGGCGGCTCCGCGCGGGACACAGCCCACGAGAGAAGAGGAGAGAAGAGAACTAGAAGAGAGAGAGAGACACACAGAGAGAGTGAGAATAAAAAGAGAGGCAGAAGACAGGCAAAGACAGGCAGGCAGAGAGAGGCAGGCAGACAGAGAAATCAGAGGCCGTGAGACATGGCGGGAAAAGGCGGGCGGGGCGACGGGCTTCTGACTACAGTGCTCGCCGGCGACACGTGGGGAGTGGCGACTGGCGGTTGCTTCACCTCGAGGCGAAATTAGATTTTTTTTAACTCAAATCTTTCAATTTTGTAAACAATGGTAATACGTTGGAGATAAATATTCGAATTGATTGCGATTTAATTAAATTTGTGGAAAATCTTTTCCGGGAATTGGGTTCGGAATTAATGAATATTTTTTTATGATAAAGATATCGCACCTTAACTGCCTAACATTGATCGGCTGGTAATATTTTATTATCATAAACTTGTTCTTTATTCACCGTATGATAACTAAGATTCGAGAGAAAATTTTGTATCATAACTACCCTAAATTTCCTAATTCCAAACTTGACATTTTTTACTATGTTTAAAGGATCATCCTTGGAATTGTGCTCTTATCTGAAAAGTCGATATAAAAATTTCTCTGCTTGCTTGCCCAATAATTACAAAATACCTAATTGTTTCTGTGTTACCCATTTCTAAAAAACAATTCAATCCTTAGTGAAGATGTTAAGAGCATTTGATTGAAATAAAGAACGACCATGATGAGACGTTCTATGTTAAAGATATTGTTCTAGAACTTTTTCCGCAATGGTTTTGTTTACCGTATTTTTAACAAAGAAAAAACAATCCCTTGCTGATGAGTTTTCTGAAAAAATATCAGACAAAATTGTATAATAATGATATCGAAAGAAATATAGACCATTCTACTACGAGGCATGCATTGTCCGGAAGAGCACGTTGATGATGCAAGAGGCATGGGTTGATTCCAAAGCAATTGGTACACAAACAACGCTCAGCCCAAGAATTCGCATGGCATGGAACAGAAGCGCCATTCTTGGAAATCGATTCCATTGATCAGACGGCGTGCTGCGACATCAAGAATCCATCATTTTTATTTAATATTAACACCGATATTCTATGTCTAGACATAAAACACACAGGAATAAGCATTTCTACGTTCGTACCACGCTAGTGAGTGGCACATCATGCGACATGCCATACAGGAAATTTCCGATGTAAGCGTTGATGTTTTTGTTGTAAGTTAAATACACAATAAAGAAAACAGACTCCGAAATATGATGTTTTAAAAAAAGGGGTTTAGAATTGTATAAACTACTTCAGCTTGTTTGAAATGGAGAGATGAAATATACTTCAAACGGAAAATAAATTAAAAAAACACATTGTTGAAAGAATATGAAGGAATCACACTTTGGCAGAAGATCTGGGTTAAATGTATATTGGAACTTTTGCTCATTTCTGTTGAATATTAATTTGTGTCTGTAAGTATTTATATTCCGATATTTATCAGAAGATTCTGATAAAGGAGCATGTTTTAGACTATCGATTTCAGGTAATACTTGTTCATACTTTTGTAAATAGTGTACCTGTGACAATTTGCTTAAAGATTGAGCATACACAAAATTGCATTATATATGTGAAATTAAAGGTAAAACACATATTAGTCTGGAGCCTTATTTCTTCTTGTGCACTGTTCTTACAATAGTAATCAGTCAATGCTTCAATCAGAAATACCTGTAAAGAGCACTCCAGTCCGAACATGCGATTTTCTTGCGGGCCGTTTCACATTCAGCTCTGCCCACGCCTGTTCACCATCATCGATCGACTCCCTGCTCTTCAACTAATCCAAGAAGGACAATAAAAATCGGTTCACTAACTATCTAACTAACTAGAACAAGGGTCATTAAGAAAAGTGCAGTCACCTACCTCACCGTCGCTTTACTGGAAACTTGTTCACAAGAGGGCAAATCTCTAATTTAGTGATCGTTCACTTTACTAAAGAACGTTTACTTATAACGAAAGAGAGAATCTTAAAATTGAATTTTCGA
The DNA here is from genome assembly GCA_011170035.1 of Teleogryllus occipitalis. Classification (NCBI taxonomy): domain Eukaryota; kingdom Metazoa; phylum Arthropoda; class Insecta; order Orthoptera; family Gryllidae; genus Teleogryllus; species Teleogryllus occipitalis. The sequence continues at coordinate 260,117 of BLKR01000564.1, forward strand.
AGTAGGTAGGAGTAATTTCAGACGAATTAGGTTTAGAAACGAGGATCTCGCAAATTAAATGGCTTGATAAGTGATTCGTTACGAGGCTTATAAATTAATCGTTTGCGAGCGTTAAAGGAGAAATAATTAGCGACGTACAGTTTATTTAATGACCCTCGTTTTGCTACTCTACGCTATCTAATTAACTATGCTGTCTAGACTACGCAATGAACGCCAATCGATGGCGGGGGCGGACCCCCGAGGCGCCGCCGAGCGCGGCGGTCAGAAGCTGCCGCCAGAGTGGAAGAAGGGGGCGTGGCGGGTCTTCGTACAGTGCTCAGAGAGTGTGAGAGAGAAAACAGAGAGATCGAGAGAGCGGTTCGTGAAAAGTCGGAGGGCGAGGGGGGCGGTTTATCTCTTGTCGTTTTACTGCGGCGGTTGCTTTTTAGACGTCTCGTCCCGGGGCACGGACGGCGGGCCCGAGAGCCGCGCGGGCCCCGAGCCCCGGTCCGCGGGCGTCCCGATCGGGCCGGCCGGCCGGCCGGCGAGGCGCCGGGGGCGGCGGCGGCGGCCGAGGGAGCGTCCGCGGGCGGGGGCGTCTCGGGCCGGGCGGCGGCGACGGCGGCAGCCGGGGCACTTCGGGCTCGACGCGTCAGCGACACGTCGGCCGGCGCGGCCTACCTGAATATGAAGATGAACAGGATGAGCAGCGAGAAGAAGACGGCCACGTTGTCCATGGTGCGCAGCATGACGAAGAGCTGCCTGCGCAGGTTGGGCATGAAGCGCACCAGCTTGAGGATGCGCAGCAGGCGGAAGGTGCGCAGCACGCTCAGACCCGAGCCCGACGAGGAGCCCGGGCTCTTGGGCTCGTCCGTCAGGTACAGCTGCGCCATCTCGACCACGCTGCGCGCCCAACCAGCGCCCCCCGCGTCAGCGCCTCGCGCGGCTGGCGCGCGCTCCCGGCCGCGCGCCCCCGCACGCGCGCACGCGCACGCACGCGCACGCACACGCGCGCGCACGCGCACGCACGGCGAAGGCGGCGGCCCCGGCCCCGGCCGGGCGGCCCGCTCCAGATGCGCGCTGGCGCCCCCACAAAGCCCCCTCCCCCCCGCGGAATCCACGAGCGCGCATTGGCCTTGGAAGGAACGCACGCACCCCCACGCTCACTTGCTGTTGTTTCTCACAATTTCATAAATAATTTTGTGTTTACACCGTTATTGATATTGTAATAAATTTCTTCTCATTTGGAAATACCTAAAAATTAATATAAAATAATAATGAAGGTTGCTTTTTTTGGTACAGTTTTGTTGCATCTAATGACAATTAGCAAAGCTGTTTGTTAATTTCTTGAGAAACTACGAAATTATTACGCAAATATCGTGTTGATTTAAACCCAGGATCGATTTGATGCAACGCTTATTAAAAATATTTATTTTGAGAATAGAGTCTAATTTACACGTGTATTGGCTGTAAAAATATAATGAGTTCTTAATTATATCACCGTTATTGCATGTGATGGTGCTGGCAAGAATTACATTTAAAAGCATCGTTGGTATAACTGCAACAAAAATACATTAGTTGCCCCAAGTTACATGGTAATAACATACGCTGAAAGAACAGAGAAGCAAACGAAAAGTGAAATTGGAGCCTAGAGGTTAAAATATCAAAATTAAAAAAAGAACAAAAAATTATTACGAATAATTTACATTTTGTCTTAACATTTCCGTTGTAAATGTAATAAAAGAAATTCTTAATTTTGACCGAAAATTATTCATAAATTTAGTGGAGAAAGAATCCATGATATTGACAACGAAATATTTTCTAAATCTTATAAAACCTTATTTTTATTACTTCCAAAACCAATGCTGCAAGTCGATTTCGCTTCGTAACTTTAATTTTAGGCGCCACTTCACCATTCAAATGGCAAATGAAACCACTTGCATCGTTCATTGTGATTCTCAAATGATACGTCACACTCACAACTTTTTGAACTTGCATTGGAATTTTTCCTCGTGCACAAAATAAGAAAGAGAAATTAGGAAACTTATTTTTTTCATCATTCTGAAGGAAAATATTGCATGTTGAGTATGTTAAATCTGAAGTATATAAGACTTAAACAATGTTATTGTATGCTAATGTAGCTTTGTGGGGAAAGAATTAACATGCCAAATCTCTCTTTTAAGAGATGTAATTAGACAAGAATTCCTGAACTTTTGAATCTAGAAATGCGGGGAACAAGCATTTCTACAGAACAATCTCATATTGTTTTAACAGTTTAATAGAGGAATTTGTTCAATCTGTAATTTAATAGTAGTTTGTCACAATAATAAGAAAAAATGAATGCAGAGATAACAATCAAGTTAAAATATCAACTTAGTGACATTTTGTAGGCAATGTTTGAACCCGAATATTGCTTTAGTCGTACAAAATAAGGTCATGTTGGTAGTTAAAACTATTGACTACGTGAAATAAAGATGCTTTAATTTAATATGATTTCGGACATTTAAAACAATGACCTGAAATTAATAGTTTTAATAGTTAGGGAAGATATTCTTACGCCATACGTCTTGCGAAGAAAATAAATGACGACGCAAACTCTCTCCTATATGCAAATTGTGCATTTTACACTGTGAAGTAAAATCGTTGAGAATGTGACGTATCATCTGCGCGACAATGATCGGCGTCAGTGTTGCAAATACGATTCATGGGACGTATCTTGAGCTGGCCTCCCGGCCCCTCTCCGTTCGGTCAAACACCGGCGTCGACGCATCTGCCAGTCTCGGAAGGAATCGTCGAGCACCGAGAACATAAGCAACATTCACTACTCGCTCCGCGAAATCTCCTAAGGGGATTGTTGCAGCAAACGCAAATGCGGAACGAAGACAGCGCACTGATCTTCACCTACAACTACCCACGTTTCAATAAGAACAGGACTACTTTATACTATGGTACACGACTACGTTTCTGGGAAAGTTCTAACAGGAAAGTTCTACTTTTAATACTAAAAGAAGGAGCAAACTTAAAATTTGAAATTGCTTTTATGCGAGAAGGAAAGTGAAAGAAATTCTAAAATTTTCCTTGATACTAATAAAAAAACATCGAACTACATCACACACTGATCTTACGACACTTAACATTGAAGACAGGAAACATAGAGAGGTACACGCGATTCAAAAAGTACGTTGCACTCAATTTTCTTTTAAGACATTGTATCACACTGTCTTTTTTAAAAACAGACGTATATTGAAGGATGAAAATTAAATTGTTTTGGTTCTGCGTATATTAGTAGAAATCGTTCAGAATAGCAAATCAGCTGGATTTCAAATATAGAATTTCTTTAGAGCAAGAAATAAGCTATGGGCTGAATTAAATTACATTTGCTCATAAGAAGTTTGCGTGTGATTATAAAATGAAAAGAACTGAATTAACTCAAGGCATTTCATATTCTTACTATCCCTATACGACAATAATACTTTATTCAACATTAAATTGCGAGACTGATCAATTTGGTTTCGGAAATAAAATTCTCAAGATGAAACATGTTTTAATAAATGTTAATGGAAGAACTGTAATAAGCCTGTTTTATTCAATAAAATTATTTATTATCAACCTTAAAAAATATCTTGAAAATTATGACTTGAGATGCTATTCAGATGACGATTGCCAATGAGCTTTTTTTATTCTCGATGTTTCTTGAGTAGGGATTTTAATTCTTTTATCTTTGTTCATCGCAATACAAAAGGAAGGAAAAACAAATTTAATATTAATTTAAAATTTTATTTGTATTTTCTTTAAATCGAATGAAAGTAGTGATAGTTAAAGTATTGCATATTTATTTTGTCATAAAGTGCAACGTAGTTTTCAAATCGCATTCAAGCCAAATGCCATGTAGACCAAATGGAACTGTGCTCCATGTACGCCTCTGTCACTTTCAAAAGTAAGGAAAATTTCCGATTTAGGAGTATGAAATTATTTGATAGATACAAATTTTGATACACAAAGAAGCCTGTGATAAAAATATTTTATTTCATAATTTCATCATATTTCAGTAGTTGAAATACAGGGTGGCTTCTTCAGACGAGAATGCGAGTTGCATGAAATATGCATATCCGTTGTATTGTGAACACGTAAGAATTTGATGAAAGAGGTTTAGTGTCGGTTTTCATCTAAGTATTTCTCAGTAAACTGTAATTCACTGTAAAACTGTAATACTTAGTAATACTAAGTATTAAAGAGAAAATGTGTATTGTTAACATGTGTCAGTTGCAAATAAACTAGGAATTGGGCACTAAAAATATGCTTAAGGGACATTTACTTATTATCTTAAGAATTATGCATATGTAAAAATACGCACATACTGTAAATGCTAAAAAGAGCTAACCATTAACAAGTGAATAAAAATAAATATTAATTTTTTACCATATTCACTTACAATACATGTGCATGTTTTACAATGTTTTTTAGCACCGTATGCAGGCTCATTTAATTTAGAAGAATATTGAATATTAACGTAAAAACACATGTACACATTTTATGAGGAAACAATGAGAAATCGTTCAATTAATTGTTTGCAGCTCCAGAGACGTCCACGATGTGCGGTTCTATTTAGTCCACACGGCTTTTTATGAACAAAAGGTCCAAAGGCACACGTGCCTACTAGGAAAGACAAAAGGGATTGGATGGATACGGAATATCCTGGTATTAGAATTTAGGCGTAAGGAAGAAGATTTAGGTGGTGTCGTAGCCGGAAGCTTCGGCTCCATAATTGGTGAAACGAAGGCAAACTAATTCTTCTGTGAACTTAAATGTAACTACAGTCTTCTGTGTTCACTGATAATCTTGGAAATATAACCAATACGCAAATTTGATATTCCCATAGTAGTAAATGTTTTCCCGTTTTCGTCATTTTTAGTTTAGCGAATGAGCAACTATGCATAAAAATATTGATATTTCAAATAAAATTGGCGAGTTTCTTATTTTTAAAGGACAACTAAACGAGTGAATGAAGTAGTCTGAGAACCAAAACAATAAAATATGTAGTATATTTTGAACTCGTTCACTATGCTATCTCTTCTCGTTCACTCACAAAGATGAAGATTCTTCATATATTTTTAGTTTATGGTGATAGCTCTTAGCTGCAGACATTTTCAGTCATCATCTGTTTCAAATCAAGTCTTCTGTTTTAATATCATTCTACTCCGCCGCGGTGGAGTCAGTACACTACAACGATCATATTTGGTCTCATCGGCTGCGATTCCTCGATTCCTTCATCTGGCGACGTCGCGGCTGGTGTCTACACCACGCCGGCGCCGCGAACAGCAGGGCCATCTTCTCCCCGTGATCACCAAAACGGCCCGAAGTCTGCGCGTCCACAGGGACCTCCCACTGGGCCTCCACGGCGGAGCCGACCACTCCTCTAAGGAGGGTCGAACAGCGCGCTCTAAGGATGGACGTGGGGATTACGACGACTAGTGTAGCAAATCGGAGTCGAATAAGGAATCACTAGAAGACGAAACATAAGGACGGAGAGAAGAGGATGGAAGTCTGTGCGTGGGTAGCTGGTGAATGAGAGTGAACGGTTGAGAACAGGTAGATATGGAGCAGTTGATGTTGAGTAGGTACATTGGTTGAAAGGAACAAACTAAGCGACATCGTAAGGGAATATGAGGATAGAGAAATGAAAGCGCGTATAAAAACACAGGGGAAGTTTTCTTTAAAAAAATTCTACTTGAAAACTAGAGAGGATAAATATGGATGATGTATAGATGTGAATGGAAAGAGATACACAAAGGAAAGAATAGAGCTGTGGATGAATAGTCGATGATGTGGAACAATGAGCTAAAACGGGGAAAAGGGAGAGAAGAAAATGACTAAGAACAGCAAACCGGGGGCGAACACTTCAAAGAACGGAGGACAGACAATTGGCGCAGCGATGGAAGGCTGCCAAATACAGGATGGGCGTCGACGACTGCTAGCTGGGGGCGGTGGGCATCGGGAGGGGGGAGGGGCGGGGCGGGGCGGGGGTGGGGGGCGCGGCGGCGACGCGGCACGCGCCGCGCGGTCACCTGAGCACGACGATGACGCCGTCGAACACGTTGAAGCCGTTGGCCACGTAGCCAAACGGCCCTTCCGCGATCACCTTCAGAAGCATCTCCACGGCGAACACCGCCGAGAACACGATGTTGCTGATCTCCACCGTCACCGTCAGCTCCTCGGGCTGCGCAGAAAGCCAGCGCACGCCTCGCTCGCTCTAGTCACCACACGCAACTGCAGCTGGAGGCAAAGTCTCAAGGCGCTCGACATTACACTTAGCCTCGAAAATGTTTGAAACGTACTCAACACTGTAAAACAAAATTGTATGAGTTCATTTCGGATTACCTAAAAGGATCGTACACGTAACGTTTGTTTGCTATGAAAAAAGTACTGAAAAAACAATTTTATAAATCAAAATATGACTGCTTAGTTCTTCATGCCTTTAATTAAAATGCTAATTGAACAAAAATTCTACATTCGTGCCAACCCTTATATGGATCGTTACCTTTTGTTATTGACATACATATTTATGACAATTTCAAAATTGGAGGTATTTGGCTACGTGAAATGGGATTGATGGAGTGTAAATGATTTGAAAACACTAATTTTAATGTCAAATTCTGTCAATGGCAAGCATTCACATTACATACTTACGAGAAATGAAAAATACTAGTGAACCACATTTTAGTATTCCATAGAACCTTAAGCTCAACTCTTTTTTGATACGACGTAAAGATTTACTTACTTGACAGCCTATTACATACTCCTACTTTAATAATAATATCTGTTTATTTACTTGAATTAATCGTACTCTTAAACAAATTTTCGTGAGCATTACGAAACGTAGACTAATTAATTTTTTGTGAATGAATTAAAAGATTGCCTGGCAAAGCATATTAGTAACGCACAAATTTTCAGTTTATATCTACAATTTCAAAGCAAGAAGTGCAAAGAAGAAGGATAAAGAAGTGTGCAATAGAGTTTAGAATATAAAATAAACTTACCAAAATGTAATGCACAGATAGAAGTAACTAGAGGAGTGAGCAAACATTATTGAAAAAGTAGAAAAAGTCAGTATTAAAATATTTCAAAACTCAAGGAGTATTTTTGTAAAAATAAATGTTCGGAATATCTAATGAGTAGCTCTATTTTATATCTAGAAGAATCTACAGAACAATATAAACAATTCATTGTAAGATAGAAGGAGATGAATGCAATAAATACGACCTCCATGGCTCGTAGATACTGCAGAGAGGAGTTGCTTTATGCTGATATAAATTTCTCCGTGTACCAGTGAGTAGAAAATATTCACATAGTGAATTCAAGTAACACTTTAAATATAATATGCGTAGAAAAGATGTAGTATAATTTATAGAATACCATTTCTTCTTTGTTTTAAAGATGTTTAAATAAAGAATTTAGTATTAAAATTCTATGGATTCCTTGCGACGATTTTGATGTTATCTTTGATTATAAAGTTAACATTACGTTTGTCAAGAACTCATGCGGAATATGAAGTGACAAAACATGGTGTAAGTTCAAATAACCATGAAATATTGTATTAATATTTTTGATATATGGAGATAAATTATGACAATATGGCTTGGTCACATAATAAAAATATATTACACTTCTCGAAAAAGAAATATAATAATGCGAGAACTGTGAGGTGGTAATAGTCTTATGAGTTTAAGAACAGACACAGAAGCAAAAACGCGACAGGCGAAGATTTATTCAAGATCTCAGCTATAATTTATGGCTGCGCGAGTCGCAAATGTAACCCATCCAGCGCAAACTCTCTCGACAAAGAAACGTTAACTTCAATTGCTTGACATTTAGTTAAGAATGGCAGTTCATTATCTCTCTATCACTTTGACGCCAATATCCATGTGTTTGGATAAACGCAGAGTTATGTATTCAAAACTATCAACTGAAACAAATAAATAAATAATACCTGTTTTTATTAAATATTTATCCGTGTTTAATGTAAATATTTATCCCCGTTTTTATCTTGAAATTACATCTGCACGTTTTTAAAGCAATTTTTCGTTTCAAGAGATGTCATATTTACTTTCTCTCCTTACTTTGTAAGAATAGAAAGTATTCGAATCGTGCGAATCGGGTAAACGGCGAGTTTACTCTTATTGTCGAGCTCGGGTAACGAAAAAATGGAGAGATCTTGTTCCTATGAATAGCAAATTACTTCCTCTAACATAATGTGTAGTCAGAATCCATGTTTTATGGGTCCTTCATACCTGAAAATCAATTGACGGCTAAACATCTGTCTTTGGTCAAACATCTGTCTTCGCCTAAACCGTCAGTCAATTTTCTCCCAATTGTTATTTCTCGATCAATATGAATGAAATCGAAACCCTGTGAATTTGAAACAAGAGTTTTGATTTTTGGGGAACGGAGTATTTTTGATCTAAAAATCTTCACATACAAAAAAAAGTTTGTTGAAAACATTTCTGAAAAATTGGAGGAAACTAATGAGAGAAAACGCGTAAGGTAGCCATGTCGTTTAAATTATCCCTCCTCGTTACAGAGCAATCTCAGTGTCAGGATCAAACTACCAGAGATTTTATGTGATTTATTTCCTAGTTGATATGTATTGGATTTATGTTGAATGTAGTGATAGTTTTTGATTATTGAATTGTTGTCGTACAGTTTTAAGTTCAGGTAAGATAGGGGTTAAAGGTGGCCTCGGAGGCGCGTCCGTAGCGTGGCGCGGCGGCCCACCTGGTTGTGGTACTCGATGCCCATGCTGAGCGTGTTGATGAGGATGGCGACGAGGATGCCCTGCTGGAACCACTTGTGCTGCACGAGGCGGCGCACGGCGCGGCGGCCCGCGCGCAGCGTCCTCATGCAGCAGCCGCGCACGCAGCGCCAGGCGCGGCGCAGGCGCGCGCGCGCCCGCCCGCCGGCGCCACCCGCCCCCGCGCCGCCCGCCCCGCCGCCGCCCGCGCCGCCGCCGCCCGCCACCTCCAGCGCCCAGTCGGCGTCGGCGCAGCACGCCGGGTCCAGGCAGCAGTCGGCGCAGCGGTCGCCGGCCGCCGCCAGCCAGCAGCACTCGGCGGCCGCGCCCGCGGGCGAGCACAGCGCCGACCCGGCCTGCGCCGCCTCCGCCGCCGCCGCCGCCGACGCTGCCGCCGCCGCGCCTGCGCACGCGCGCGCTGGGCCAGGCGCCGGGCGGGGCGCGCGCTCGTACACGCCGTCGCGGCCGCGCGCACCTTATGACTACGGGGCGGACTTTAATGAAATGTCATTTTTTCCCTTTTGAACAATGTCGTTTAGTATAGAAATCCACTTTATGTAATAACAAAAGGAAATTACCCATTTTTATTGGTCATTATTTTGCATTTCTTGCCGATTTCGACTAATAGGTCATTTTTTTACCTTCATAGTCATTTTTAATGCATTTTCGCCGATTTCATTGATTTTAATGTCATTTTTAATGGTACTTGCTTCAAATATTTACGAGACGCAACAAAAGTTTTTCAGAGAATTACTCAGTAGCCTATGCTATTTGTTCGTATAGAAATTGTTTGACAGCCTTTGTGAGTATGTAATTCTTGTGACATATCAAAGTCATTGCCGGTTCGGCCGATGTCGGGATAACTAAAGACAGAGATTTCCTGGTAAAGAACAGTCCAAACCAAAAGTTTGCAAGCTGAGTTTACTCGAACGAATGGAAGAAGCATCGATTACATCGGTAATGTATCCAACAGCTTCAGTTGCTCATCCGAACTGTTTGTGATCATATTTTTTACATCATTTTTCTTTGGTTTTAGAGCATTTTAAGAGCATTTTATTAATCATTTTTGGCGATGTTTTAGGTCATCAAAATCCGCCCCCTACTTATCACTTATAACAACTTATATAGCTGCGTTTGAAGAAATCAGCTGTTTCGGTATCATCCAATCGGGAGGCTGAACGCCACCATTATCATGACACTGTAGTGACGTGTAAGGTCCCGATTGGATGGGACCGTAACAGCGGATCAAATGTCAAACGCAGTTCAGTAAAAAACGCAGTATACAATCCGATTCAGGGCCGCGCCAACACAATTTGCACCCTTGTGTATATTTTTATTTCCCGCTCCCGTGCTGTAATGTTTTGAATTTTCTTTTATAGATTTTATTTAGCTTATACAGATCGAAAGGCAACTTCACAGTTGCTGCATGAGTAATAAAAGTAACCAGTATTATATTATATAAACTTGATGAAATCCTCGAAAATTGTATTACTTATGTATTATTGTATTTATTTTTGACCAGTGCTTTAGAGAGATTTTGTCTGTGAAGTCGCCCTTCAACTTCACACTTGCCGCAAGAGTAATAAAAGCAACCTGTATTATATTATATAAAATTGATGAAATCCTAGAAAACTGTATTACTTATGTATTATTGTATATATTTTTTGGCCCATTTATCAGTAAAAATGATTTTTCGTATTTGCGAACAATAGAGTAAAATTGTTTCGTTTAAAATAAAAAAAATTGCTGCCCTTTCACAAATGTCACCATTGTGCGGTGTACCGCTTGCATGGCATTGGCGCGGCCCTGCTTCGAATAACAGAGGGCCAATTGAGAGTGAACAGCTGGGTCGCGGTTATCGGGAGCTTCGTTACGACATCATTTTTTATTCTGAAGCTCTCTATTCAATGACAGCGTTACAGCTGTTCACCTGTTAAATCTACTTATATTGTAATCGGAAAATAACAATTTAGAATTTGCTTTGTTTTCACTGTCTCAAGGTATTCGATAGTGAATCCTATCAGATTGTCATTATTATTTCGTTTGTTTACGGATGTTATCTCTGGAGTTAGTGGTAACATCTAAGATAGTATCAAGTTCGATTAAATAATTTTCGGAAATTAAAAACTGGATATCGGAAGCGCGTCCAAACTAGAATTCGGCATACACTATGCGATTGGTTTCATGATACTATCTCTTGTGAAAGAAGGAAAAGGAATACCACATGAATCACAAGCAAAAAAGAGGCCTTTAATTTGCAAAACAATTTGGTTGTTCCAAAAAGGATATTGTTTGGCATCTTACTGTCATCAGTCTCTACATTGATACTTAGTTGTAACTGGAAATAATTCAAGATGAAGCTGCATTTCTTTCTTCAACAGAAGGCATTGTCGATATATAAGATCAACTTAACACATTTTTTGATTTGTGATCCAAGTTTATATAAATGTTACATTTGTTACTTTTTAAAATGTCCACCGTATACTGAGCAATGTTTTGCATCATAACATGGGACGCGACTACTTAAGTTACGAAATAAGGAATTCCATAATCAATAATTGCTGAAAATAGTAGTCACTTCAGAATCATATTTCACTGACGTTCCCCATGATCGTGGAATGAGTGATTCCTTAAATGGTGGGAAACTGACGTGTCGTTTGCACCAGCTGCTTTGCGGTTGAGTGGCCACGGAGTGAATACACTTAATATTTTGTCGTAAAAGATCCTTCAATTTGACTCTTGCACCTTCGATACCGTTCGTAATTGTAGCTTCTAGTACATTTACGCTTTCAATGGATTATCCACGATTCTGACGTACCATTTTGAAGTACGTTCGATGTGTCAAATTCTTTTCGCGATCTCAAAGTATTTGCTTCCCTTAATACAAGTGAGCGCCAATCGGAAATTAACCTAAACTGGTAAAGAGCAGATAAAATGAGCTCTGAAGGGAGATGGCGACTTCCCTAATTCGATTAGTCACCCCTTGGCCACTAATTTGAGAATAAGGGATGTTTGATAATAAGAATCGCTCACTTAAGAATCACTAATTTTATGCGTCAACCCTTAGGGTACTAAACACCTACAAATGTGCCATCGCGGGTCTGACTTGTCCCGCTCGTAAATCTTATAGCGGCATTGCTAGCCTTCGTCCGACCAAAACAACAACAACAACAACAACAACAACAACGGAGACATTTATTACCGGCGGGGGGCAGGCTTAGACAAAATTTGTTTCTCAGGGATTGCAGACGGGGTCATTAAATGCAACGCGGTGCAGGGTGGCACAGATGCATCATTGTAATGTGGGTGGCGTAGAGGTGCATTGATATCTCAAGGTAAGAAATACCGAGGACAGGTGGCGCAGATTCATGACGTCATGAGCTGCGCAGGTTCTCAGTGATGTACACTAGTCATACTGCGTAGTTCAAGGTGACCCTGTCAGCATAGGTGACTCTTGGTGGGACCCGGTGACGCAAGTAGCACCGAGTAACACGATTTGTGCAGGGTGGTACAGATGTGGAGGGTAACGCAAGGGATAAGTAAGTGTAAAGCAAACAGTGTCGGTTGTTTCATGAGAAAATAGGAAGGCGTAAGAAGGTCGGGTAAATACATGCTAATATATGGAGGAGTAAGGTGGCTCTTAGTGACTGTATGTGAAATCAGAACACTGCAGGTAGCTCGATGACGTATGACGTGCAGGGAGATGCCGTCAGCGGGTTGTGAGATAGCTAGCTGGCACTATGGCAGGTGTGCGCGGGCAGGACTTTTTTTTTTTAATTTGTTGCGTCTACACCTTGACGCAACGCGTCTCCAAGCCCCTTAAGGGACGTTGAGCGCTTTGCACTTCTCGGAGTAATCCTCCGTTAACGTGCTTTACTTTTTTAATATTAGTCAAGTCTCGTCACGTCGCAGTCAGTCAGTCAGTGCCTTTTATCCCTTCGGCGAGGGGCTCGGCGGCGTTAGATCCCGGGGTTCCTGGCCGGTCACCCAACCATGAATTCGCGAGTCTTGAATGCGCTTAACCTTCGTGACTTCACGGAGCGTAGTAAACGCATTCGGCTAGCGCCGTCGTCTTCTTGAAAGGGCATGATGAAAAGGGGGGACTCAAAATGACGTAGGGTGATGCTTTGTGTTGTGTAATTGCGGAATGATGTAGAAGACGCAGTGATCCGCAAAGCATCTTGGGGGCGTGGCAATTTCTTGTAGAGGAAATACGAGTAATGCAGGTAGCGCAGGTGTCACGGCGAACACAGCTAAGGCAGGGTTCGAGAGGTAACTCAAAGTTATGTAAGACCACGGGGAATAACGCGGATAGTGCAGGTAGCATGGAATCTAGTCATTTACGCATAAAATAGACCAAATAAACAATAAAAATCGATTTACTAACAAAACTCTCAACGTACAACGTATTTCTTCTACCTTTCCTTCAAGCTAAGTATTATCTCTCCAACGGTAGCATTTAACGTGTCATTCATTCTGTGCTAATTACTAATATAATAAAACTTTCTGATAATCTCCCTGCTAATCTCAAGAGCGAGTTGACTCCATTTTAAATTTTGGAATATATTGAGAGAACATTTCCGATTTCCAAGTTTTTTTCTTTCATTTATTCCGTGCTTACAAGGACTGTTTGGGAGATACTGTGACACATGAACTGTGGTTTGTAGGGTCTCTAGGCGAGAAAGGTTCTTGTACCTCTACAATATTTTATGTTTTTCATGTATTCCTCATTTTTTATGAAGTCTCGGGAGACTATACTTTCCAATGTTCTATGCCAGTTACCAGCAGAATAGCAAACGTTGAGTTTGGAAGTGAGGAGATTTGATGATACTGAGATTTTATCACTAAAATGTCACATAAATAAAATATCAAAATGAATGGTGCTCGTTTTACGTCACAATGTTAAAAATGTTAGACTACCTTACATTTGACGTGTATTAACGTTCTGAGTGAATATATGAGGAAACATTTTAAAACAAGGGTTAATAAAAAAAATATGGAACTTTAAATTCTCTCCACAAATTGAAAACAAACGTTTCAATATTTGATAAAGGAATGAAGAGTAGTTTCATACTATAATTCTGTCTTTTTTGTCTCGAGGATCAAGTGCCAGAGATCTAGTTACTTGCTTTCATGGTCAATCATGCAATGATGTATGCAAAACTTGCATGATACGGCAAATTTGTTTTCCTCTGCATTCCACATTAATGCACATGGTGAAAGCCTATGATTCAGGAATATTTCAATCTGAAATTTAATGTTTCAGGTTGAACACTACCACTATAATCTTCTACTCCACCAAAACGGGAAGGTTATATTCATTTGTTCAAGAATAATATCATTCTTGTGTATTGTAACACGTCTACACGACATTCTTTCACATTTGCATAATTGATTTAATTTTATGAACTATTGTTCGTGAAAAATTGCTGAAAGTAAGATGCAATTGTTTCTGGATTAATAATATAAATTTTACGCAACTTGCGTACGACTTTTTTACACAACTTGCACGTACGTAAGTCGTTGCTATGATGCAATCTCGTTAATAGTTAGAGAATACAAATAGGTATAATAACTAGCTACATAATATAACTGAAGTAAGATAAAATGTTCTACTTTGCAAGACTTTAACTGACCGTCTTATATTTAAAAAAAGAGACGAATAGTAAAGTTAATATCAAGAATACGAATCTGTCAAGGTTACTCATCCCTAATACTCCATTACGTTAAACGACCTTCATTAGTGGTTACAAAATGACGGACATTTCTCACATAGGCTATTATATCGTTTTGAGTCACCGATAACATCGATATTATGTGAAAACACGTCGTCGACTTCACAACCACTCGCATGCTTGAAGCCATTAGCGATACATTTGATTACTATCACAGCGGCGCCGGAATGGAACGTTGCCAACACAGCATGTCATCAATAAAAAAACATCTATGTTTTTGAAATCAACAGCGCAAAATCACACAGCCTACACCATTCATACACGAAAACGACATGTCGCTATTTCTGTCTCCGCCATCACAGGAGAAAAGAGAATTTTTCAGAGAACTGTTACGCTATTTACTTTCTTTTTCGCCGAGGGTGTTTATGAAAGCCTTTGAACGACTAGACAGCAGAGAAATAAATTCATTTTTGTGCAGACATCCTTCTGACCTCAAAAGATAGTTTGTGTGAGAAAAAACCTTTTCGATTTCCCGAGGAAACGGCTTCTGCAATGTAGATTTTACAACTTTCAAAGTCTCACTCTAAAAATATTTGGGGGTAAAAAATCGCATTTCATTAGAGCCAATTATTCTACTGCGCCTTTATTTATACGTAATGTGTTCAGTTCTACGCCAAAATTGGTAGTGATGCTGAAAGTAAACGAAATTATTTTCTCCTGCAAACTTCTGTGTGCTATTTTTTATACTTTCACAGACAAGTTACCCAACAAAAGCTACAAGCGCGAAACAAAAAATGTTCATTGCAATAACCACACTTCATTCTTTTTATCATTCTTTTTAATTTAACACTTTATTTTAAACCTACCGAGTTCTTTGTTCTATATTTTACTGCCTGTCATGCGTTTCATTTTATTGGAATTATTTTATGGCCGTTCTTCACTTTTAGCAAACGTGCGAGGAAGGATTAAGAAAAAGTAAAAAAATGGAAAGTAACAGAAGCTGTATTGCAATGCACTGTTCTATTTATCTATCTATATGTATATACTATACGCGCTTACACACGTGCGCAAAAGATGATTTTTGTTTTAAGATTATCTCCTTTTAAAAGAAGGCAAATGAATTAATGAATGCAATTTCTTTTCGTAGAACTTAAGTATGATATTTTTTGACAGGCGCTTGAATCTATATAATCTCTAATTTAAACGCGAAATTTAAGCATGACAGTAGGGGCATAAATAACGGCATGCACTTTAGAATGTGATCAATATGTGTTTCGAACTTTGATGCTGAGATGAACTTCTGGAGGTTGTGTTTGGGGGATATCTCAAACACGACAGACAAGCGTACACAAGGCACTCGTAATTCACTCAGCTAACAACTTGAGCGATGGAGCTATTTCACTGCTTCGAGCAAGGAGAGAAAACGTTGTGCTGACAGAAATAGTCATATTCACAAACACGAACTTAATTTAGAGCAAGAAATCTGGGCGAAGTATGTCTACTTCTCTCGTATTTCTCATGGTCTTACTTCTCGCTTGGCCTTGAGTGAAACAAGTTTTTAGGGTGACGATTCTGAAAACTCCGCCATTCATGTTGCGTGTTTGGCTTTTGCACGCCATTCGGTGTTCTTGGAAATAATATCAATTTATTCAATGTCACGAAATCTGTAATGGGAGCACTAAAGTTCAATGGCTTCATGATTTACAAATCAGTTATGACTGGTAAATTGCAATGGAATTCTGCAGCTAATTCACATGTTTTACAGATCAGAATATTAAGGTTCACATGTGGCTGATTCTTCAGAATAATTTGCGAAAATTGATAATTTGCCATCTATTCTCTACAATGAACAAAATTGAGAAAGTGCAATACGAAAACTGTGATTACAAATATTGGAGAAAAGAAAAATTCATAAATATTCTGAACCCATTTTGAAGAGCGAAACATAATGTAAATCATAACAATATGCTTTTAATAAGCCAGAAATTGCGAAATATTCAGAATTGAGAAATCTTAATAAAGTCTTTTACTCATGGTGCTGGTAGTTTAGAAAATAAATTAGACTTAAAAACATTAAAAACGAATTTATTCAAATGTATTTAATCCAGCGCGGATTGTACCATGTGAGCTATTGTTTGTGTATATGAGCTAACACAACACGATTTTCCCGATCTCGTGTTACAAAATCTGTATTATTATCAAAATTACTGATTGGAAACCTAAAACCTGGACACATGTAATTTTCACATACAATATTTCTGTTGTGGTCATGAATTTAATACAAATTAAAAAGTAATAAATGTATATTTATCGTTAATTATTAGACACTACAATTAGTATGTTCCAAAACGAGCACTCAACGTTTCATTAGTTAACAAAGAGGACGTCAATGTTTGGAGAAAAACGTGGAAACGTTTATTATATTTCGAAAATGTTCCCCCAATTCAGTTGTTTCCATTCGCTCTCCAGCACAATCGCGCTCCTCACTAACTCGTACCCGCCTTGCTACGCATGGTGGAAAGATATGAGTGGGCTACTCCAGCGCACCGATTTTTACTTGTTCTACGCAGCATCAGTTTGCGTCACGAACCACGTGACACGGGCACTTCGTTTGAAAAGTCAGACCAGTTGTAGGCCGCCATGTTGTATGGAGAACCATAAGGGTTGAGCAACATTTTGAATGTGGCTTAGAGTGACAATTTGTAACAAAAATTATACGATGACAGTGTAATTGAAATAAAAGTTGCAATATTAAAAATGTTTTATACATCTGTTTCAATGACTTGTAACAAGGTGATGGTTGCTTTAGTAACTGACTGAATTTAAAATTGCCGCTAATATTGTGACGCAAACTGGTGCCTGAAGCTCATTGACTCTAGAACGCCCGGAACATTTACCGAGAATGCGCTCATGTATTTAATGGGCTATTTATTAATTTTGGAGAATTTTTACACATCAATACACACTATATGTACTTTACTTGACCTTTTATTGACTATTATTGTAATTAGAAAGAAAAAAGAAATTGACGTCAAAACAAATACAAAACCTTTGGCTGCTCACTCGTGGGTTGTGTTTAGTCGTAAGATGTCACAGACAGACCTTATAGCGTTTCATTTCATCACCAACTTCTAAAATCGACACTTCAGGTACGATGTTCACTAATGCTTTCAACAAAGAGACCATCCATGGTTTCTCGGAACAGAGATAAGATGATATAAACAAAACAAGTCGACACACGGAGCGTACAGTTTAGCAGCGATTGGGGAGCAGTCAATTTGACGGCTGTCAGGCATTTAAGGTAAATCGATCAATATAAAAATTTCGAGAGGATGAATCTTTTAGAAATTTTTACATATACTTTAAATCATAGATACATTTAAAGTCAAGTAATCACAAAGGCTTACTGTTCGTTTTAATCAAGATAATATTACTTGAATATGTTGTAGCCGTCAAAATGACGGCGTCGGTCGTTCTAGTGTTGATTGAAGTCAGATTGAATGCGCAAGAGCACCCCTCTGCTGCTGTGGTCTGAGGCGGGGGAGGAACACATCCTGGGGTACAGCATGAACTACTCATTGGTCAAGGCCGATAGGGCGCACTCACCTGCGGCGCCCTTGGAGAGCGAGGAGAAGAAGGAGTCGAGCGCCAGCTGGCCCGTGGGCAGCGCGGCGGAGAGCGCTCCGGAGAGCGCCAGCAGCTCCTGGCACGTCATGGCGGCGTCGCCGGCGAGCGCGGCGGGCGCCTGCAGGCCGCCCACGCCCACGCCGCCCGCGCCGCCCGCGCCGCCACCCGCGCCGCCGCCCGCGCCGCCCCCGCCGCCGCCCGCGCCGCCCGCCGTCGGCACCGTGGGCCACAGGTTGCCGTCGCCCGTCTGCGTCATCTTCTCGCTGGAGCACACGTTGCGCGCGGCCGCCTCCGCGTGCAGCACCACCACCTGCGGGCAGCGCCACCAGCGCGCTCTGGCCTCACCACGCCTCACCCTCGCGCCGCATCCGCGCTTGCAAACAAGTATTACTAGCGTACCCGTGCGAGAATTCTCGCGTGGTAAACCCCACCATAAACCCTTCCATTTCCATATTAAGACCAGGAGCGGTAGCTCAGTGTATCAACTGATGTCACTGCAGCGCCTCTGACCGGGAGGTCCTAGGTTCCCACTCCCCACGGCGGCAGGATTTTCGACACTAGCTTTTCAGCTAGGTCGAATTCAGTCGCTGACTGGAGGAGAATTCTACCGGCCGGCTGCTATGATCGGTAGTTTTCCGTGGTTTCTCCGATCAACACCAGGCGAATGCCGGAGCAGTACCCTACCTAACGGGCCACGGACCGCGCGCGATCTGTCCTTCCTCTTCCTTGTCCTATCTTCTCCCCTTACACACACACACTCACATGCACTACACTACCACATATTCCGGGAGATCAGTCGGGAGCTTAGAGCTTGTGCCGGCTCTCGCCATCCAGCAAGGGAAGATCACCGCCATCTCCCGCGAGAAAACACATGCACTACACTCACGGGACTAATGACCAAAGCAGTTGACGCGCCCGGAAACACGAAAAATCAATCAATCCATATTAAGCCTGTAATATATATTTTTCTTTAAGACCCTCTTATCCTCCGTCACTCGTTCTATATGTCTCCCTGTAATATTGATAACAATAAAATACACCCTTGTCAATACTATTTTTATCTAACGTTATTATTGAGCAGAGAGGTAATGTGTAATGTAATGTGTGTGATTGAGTTGCGTAGGATGTCAAGTAATTAGTTTCTTTTCACATACAGTTGCAGGTTCTACAGGCTCTGAACAGCTGAAGTAGAATAGAGAAGCTTCGAATCAGTAAAACTATAATAGAATGCTCATTGTAGATCTCATCCTGTAGATTACGGTATGAGAAAAGTTTCTTTGAGTCCTTTGACCTCAAAAGTTTAGTTTTAAGGTCCTAGAACGCTTTGTCTAGAAGTTATTTAACAATAGAGATTCATAAATTCGTAAAGCGTTGCGGGTTGCATTTGACATGCATATTTAGATGCGTTTTTTAAAATAAACCATTCATAGTTTTAAGGTGAAAGTGCAATTCATCACGTCTCTGTGAAATTATCTTTCTTTAGAGACCTCATTTATAAAGATTGGTTGCATGTGAGAGCCGCAAACGGTATGTATACTACTGACATAATTTAGGAGAAGAAACATGGGGTCTTTCTAGACCCCAAGCTTTACAGGCAACTGTAAGAGGTCAACAAGAATGTGTACGGGAATATCTGTATATACTTGGTGTGGCAGCCCGCATACGGGTCATGGCCTACCAGCAGCGTCCCGGCCTCGCGACCATGGGTTTAAGGGTGTACGTGTGCTTAGCACAAATATCTCCCCGTATTCACGTCTTTTCAACCCGATAAGCGAGTTCTATCATCTTCACACAGAAACATGTACTGGGACATTGCAAGGAAAACGCACATTATAATCTTGCCCGACCGAGGTCGCATCATGCAAAGCGAGCTTGCTAACCAATGAGCTAAACCACGAGGGCGTACGGGAATATTCTGGGCGTTAATAATTTGTTTTATATAAAAATACCTTTTCTCAGTTATTTTCAATAGCAAGATAAATATAAATTAATCATATTAAACATTTCATGTAAAGAATAACCTCCACCATATGTAGCCTCCATTGTTGATTCACAGTGCTTCAGAAATATTTATAAAAGTTTGTAATTGTTATTTTAAAATACAGCAAATATCAGAAAAAAATTTTCGCAAATGAAACCGAAATGAACGTTGTTTGAATTGTAATTAATCAGCTTACATCGTATAAATGAGTAGTTAAAAGGTGTCTGATCAGGGTCTTTATTATGAGCATTCGTAATTGCAAATGCAAGAGTCACTTGTCAGATGCATGGAGAAACATTTCCTAATCATCATGGTGTGCTTGATTGATTATTTCGTGTTTCCGGGCGCGTCAACTCCCATGTGTTGCCGAAAGTGTAGGCTATGCTTTTATCTCGGGGGGTGGCGTTATTCAACTCCCGCTGGATAATGAGACCGGGATTTAACTTACACGTCAACTTGCGGGGTTTTCCCCATCTAGGTATACCTCAGCGGAACATTGCCCCTGCCGGGACAAGCTCTAAGCTCCCGTCTGGTCTCCCGGGAGTGCAGTGCATGCAAGTGTAGGAGGAGGGATGATGGGACAAGGAAGAGGAAGGATAGATTGCGCACGATTCAAGGCCTTAATGCTTAGAGTACTGCTCTGGTATTCGCCTCGGGCCTGTGTTGATTGGAGACACCACGGAATACTACCAATCAGAGCAGCAGGTCGCTAGAATTCTCCTTCAGATTGTGGCTGGTTTCTACCAAGCCAATTGCGGCTGGTTTCTACCAATTAAAAATCGCCCTACCATCGTCGGGACTCGAACAATACGACCTCCAGTCAGAGGCACGGCAGTGACATTACTTAATGCCCCGGGACACCTTAGCTAGTATCATTCATTCAAGGACGCAGCATTACCCTAGGATATTACAGTGGGTTTGCTATTAGCGAGATGTGTGGAGATCGTGTGGCGAGATGTGTGGCAAGACGTGTGCCATTGTTATCAATCATGCGAAATTGCTAAACTTTTATATGTAATATCATCTTACAGCAATAGCTAGCTTCTATATAAAACACTCAAGATGTCCGCAACGGGCGAAAGGGCTCTCTGTATTCAAACCAAACCAGGTCACACTGCTTAGTATTATTTACTATAAACTTCAGTGAAAATTGTCAGAGTTCACTTGAATGTGAAACGTATTATCTACAATTCTATTCTATGTGTCTATCTAAACTTATTGACACAAAAGTTAAAATTGGCAATTTTTATTTTCAGAGTGCTGCGACGTGAGGTGGTTTAACCATATGATGCAAAAGCAATCCTAGCAATCCAATGCGATAAAATAAAATATCTTTAAAACACATGTTACATCTTGTACTTGAACTCACATATAACCCGTTTCTTAAACAAATGTTGAATATTTATTCTTTATAAGTCGGTTGATGAATTTTGGAAAAGTATTTGTTTGTTTCGTATTTCGGGCAAATGCTTCTCAAAGGTTAAAGACTAGTCAAAGATTTAATAAGTTCCTGTGGAGTATGTAAAGTAAGCAAATCCTTGACAATTAACTACGCAGTGGAAATTGTTTCTTAGTATTCAGAAGCCGCTCAAGGCTTTATATTTAGAGGGGAGAAAAAATAAATTTCCAATTCCATTATTCCTACAGAACAACTTATAGAACGATTATTGTACTATGAACATTTAAATAATAAACTTGTGTTATTTACTGCATGTACCAACGAGTAACGTAAAATGGTTTTAACTAATTTGTTACCATTTCATTTTAATCCTCTGAATAATCAAATGTCGATTTTATGACGCAGAAATAATGAAAATCATTCTTTTTATAACCATCAAAACTTAATACGATTCATGATATACTTTTGCATTTCATTTCCACATATAATACAGGAATTGCAACACTATAGAATAAACAAAACGGTATACTTTGTCTAAGGGCATCAGTTTAGTAGAACCAATCAGCGGAGACAAGCGAAACATTTGACAGGGATGCAAAACGATCGAACATCGACTGCGGGCAGAGTCGCTACCTACGTTGCGGGAACCGAACTTCGACTCTCTGAGATTTCTCTCCATCGATTCGAAGTGAACTATGGGACACAGTGGTTCAGAATGGACGAAATGCGCAACTACAAAATCTATAACGAATTTATTTAGATACGGGATTGAAAACATATTCTCAGGTTTAAGTATTGTTTTATGTTTCATTTTTGATTAAAAATTGAAAGCTAAGGAACGAATATGGCGGTTGTGAAAAAAAGTTGTATTTTTTTAAAACAAGAACGAACCTTCTTTTTAACAAGCTTGCGGAAAGCGCAGATGCTTATTATCATAATACAATCAGCTCGTATCTTCAGCATCTGTATGTT
Source organism: Teleogryllus occipitalis (assembly GCA_011170035.1). Taxonomy (NCBI): domain Eukaryota; kingdom Metazoa; phylum Arthropoda; class Insecta; order Orthoptera; family Gryllidae; genus Teleogryllus; species Teleogryllus occipitalis. The sequence goes on from BLKR01000564.1 coordinate 282,538, forward strand.
TTTGGAACACAGGTGACAGAATATAATTATATTGAAAACAGTATTTACAATTTTGAGAGTGGTGTTTACAATATGTACGATGTTGTTTATGTTTTGCCTTTTCTTTAACTTTCCTTTCTCATACTCATCAAAATTGTTATATTTATAAATATATTGTTATATATTTGTAATTATAATATATAATATATTTTATAATTTATTAGTTTTTTATATACACTAAAAATGTAAAAACGATATAAAAAATATTTTCAAATACGCAGTACATTAAATTGAAATGACAAAAATGAAGTTCTGACATTGATCACTTAAAATTTTAGCATTGAGCTTCTGACATCGAATTTGAATCGTATGGAAAATAAATGAAATTAACACATACCTACAAAATGTGACGGAAATTGCAAGCTGTTAAGGATGTTCAAGTTGCGTGATTTCAATTGTGCTGCTTCGCGTACGTCTCGACCTGGCCCACTGTTCGCCGTGGCGCGGCGCGGCGTTCGGGTCCCAGCTGCGCCCCCTATTTGCCGCATCTTCTCCACGCGCGCTCCCTGTCGGTTTGACAGCGCTCGCGGCACAATTCGCTTTTGTTTATGCCCTGAAAGTGCGCCGCGCCGTCGCGTCGGGGCCCGTGATTTGTCGACTTGGATATTTTGCCTACGACGAAATGAAAAACGGCTCAACCCTGTCCTGATAGGCACATAGTAAAGTGGAAAAGTCATCGGAAGTAGAAAGTAGAACACCATAAAATATTAATTTTTATTCTCAAGCGAATATCCTGGAATAATAACTACGAAAATTTTCAAATATACAACTTCTAGGAAGTATTTTTATTTATAAATGTTGCAATTGGATTGATGGAAAGAGCATACTTCGGTCTCATTTTTAAGAGCTGTTTTTAAGAGTATAAAACCGATAAATGTATTTGTTAATAATCAACTTTATGTGTGCCTATGGTGACAATAATATATTATTTTTTAAGTTTTGTAAAATTAAAACTTGTATTTTTAAATTAATATTATATATTTCCAGTCAGATATTTTGATTTTCAATACAATGTATTAAGAGTAAAAATTCTACGAATGAGTGAATAAATCTTTCATGTGGGACTAATGAGTTAATAATTTATTACAAACAAATGGCATCACTTTGCTTTTCCCCCACTTTTCACATGCAAAGAAAAATATAATATTTAAGCAAATATGTTAAGTAATGGGCCCCTCGGGCGGCACACGGATAGCGTGCTTGCTTTTCGTGGCGCGATCCAGGGTTCGATTACCGATCGGGACAAAAGTAGGGCTGTAGCTTTCCGTTACAATCGTCTCAGTTTCTATAGTCGGGGAACGAACGAATGACTGAGGTAGGCGGAGTAAGGTAGGTACGGGAATACTTCATGCTCGGCACAGATCTTCCTAACCCTCCAACGTGTTCAACACTCCGTCATTCGCGCTGTTGGATACGGTCAAACAGAAGTTTCTTTTCTAGTTAAGAAAGGAATGTTAGCTTACCACGTATAAAAACAATGCTTCTATTCCTCTAACTGTATCTGAGAAGAGTGTCGATAAACTTCTCATCCCTGTAAAGCACTGTGCCGCCATACCCTGAAGTAAAATCTCTGTGCCTGTTTTATAGAATCCACCATACTACTGGCGTAAGGAACGGTGTTTTTGCATTCTTGATCAAAATGATATTTTTTCTATAATTTGAATGTGTTTAATATTTCAAATGTAGTTCAAATGTAGGGATATATACCCTTTAACTCCCTTCTCTGCGATCCATCACTGGCTACACGGTACTACAATTCACTTGTACACTGGCTCCTCGTAAACATTGTAACATATACTATGAACGTATTTTATATTTGGAATAAAATTCTTATATATGGTGAACTCTAGTGTGCAATTACTTCGGTGGAGATAGAACCTACATTCAGCCACTCCAAATACTTGTTAAGAACTGTTCGGCGACGTTCTGTTGTCGGAAAATTCTTGTAGAGAACAATTTTAAACACAATAATGAATTTTTATTTTACATATTTACTATTTTTTCTTACATGTTTTGGAAAAAATAAGTACATATAAATGTACATATTTTGCATTTTTTATTACAATAAATTCCGTTCCCTATTAATAAATAAAAACTGGGCCCAGGCCTGTTTGCTATGACAAGCTGACAAAAGTGGGATTAATCCGAACATAAAATGCGAAGTTCATACATACATGTTAAGAGAAGCAATACCATCAAAGAACACACTTAGAGTCTATTTTAGTAGCATTTCAAAATTCAAGCGTGCAATAATAAATAATGGGTTATTTTACTGCTATATCCAATTTACGTTACTAAAGATAATATTACCGCTGGAATTACTTCAGGTCTATAAACCGGCAGAGTTATCTTCTTCCACTTCACATTCTCAACAATAAAAGTTTGCGAAGGTCTACCCATTTTTATTTGCCACCTTATGAAAAATTATAGACGAAACGTGCATTGCTTCTGAATACCACATTACTTGCAGATATTTGACTTTCAGCAACTGCCTTTTAGCAATATATTTTTCTTGAAGATAGTGGAAGCGAGATAATAAGTAAAGAGAATTAGTTATGAAGTCGTATCTCATAGACTATAACGGCCAGCGTAAGCACATGGAGAGCAAGGAAAGACACCCCCTATTATATTTCCTATCCTTCCTATTTTAATGGATTTTACAGAAAATATTACATTGCATGCAAAATCTTCCAGTAGAATGACACTTTCATGAGAATTACTACTTTTATAACTAGTTAAATAATTAGTGTTTTATACTTGTAAAACTATATGAATGTGTGTACGTGTGTGTTTGTACAACCATTGGAGCGACTTATTTCATATTTGATCGAACACTTTTGAGAAGCCGAAAAAAAGGGATGTTTCGTAATCCCAAGATGTTTCTCTGAATTCGGCGACACCACAAAAAGTGCCCAGAAATGATGCAACCAGCAATACATCTAGGCGGTAATGATGCATGCCGCGAGCGGGTGGAGCAGGAGGGGTGTGTAGGACGAGATGAGGGTGAGGGACGAATAAGGAATGCATGCGGGCCGAGCTTGGAGAGCGGGTTTTCTGAACATACATTCATTTTGATATTTTCAGAACTCAAGAAAATAATGTGATTTTGTAGATGTTTTTGAAGCTATTGTAATCTCTAATTCTTGCATTAAACTCTGAAAAGTTAGAATAAAAAAATACATTTTCCATTTTATGATATATCTTGTAACTGGTTTATGTAGATTTTCAGAGATGTTCTATACATTTATGATATTTTAATGAATTATCAAATGTTGTAACGTACACTCAAATACCATGACTTGATCAGAAATGAACTCCAAAAGGTAATTTTACTTTCGGCCGGCATTATCAGGAGAAATTAGTTGGATTTCTAAGCCTTCACGTCTTTGAAACGCTTATGAAGCTTCCTTCAGAATGTATTTAAAACATTTGCATTATTTACTCCATCATCCTCCAAAGCCATGTTTAATTCGACGTAGCCACGTAATTCGTGTATATATATTGACATCAACAATATATCACTTTTTAGTAAAATTGTGTACTTTTACAAACAAGTAATTATTAACTTTTAGTGCACTTTACCCTATTGGGTGTAAAACTCGGTGATAAAACGCAAAACGGAAATTGGAGGTTTTTGAACTGTGGAGGTGTTTTGACTGTGGCGGAAAAGATCTGCAGAACACCACTACGCGTTCCCTTTATGAGTTCCTTATCAATCAGATCAAATGCCACACGTGTCCCTTCATTATATGAAATTTCCCATCACATGTTCATCAACAAATGGGGTTCTTTCGATTCCCTGCATGACGTAAAATGTTCATTCTGAAACACGTGAAGAAGGGGGGATAAATTTGATATTTATTATTACTAATATATTATTATTATTATTATTATTATTATTATTATTATTATTATTATTAAGTTGTAAAGGAGCAGTGGCATGTATTGGACGTGGAGATTGTACTAATCGTCATCTCAGCAACAGGTGTGATACGTGCCGTCCTGAAACACTCTCTGAATAAACTGGGAATCAAGACGAACACTATCAATCTACACATAGCTGTGACCATGAGCACGTGTTCTTTAATCAGAAGATTTACGAGTTCCTAAATAAATTCGTGTTAAAGAATTATTTACTTTTTAATTTATAAACTAAGTGTTTAAATTTATATTTGTAGTAATGTTTACCCTCTAATTAGTTCTTAAAAGAAATATATGTTTGTTAAAAGTACTGTACTACGGAAATTATGCTTTGATAGAAATATCAGTATGAATCCTAAAACATGTACCAGAAAGGTGTGAAAAAATAAATAGTAATAATAATAATAATAATAATAATAATAATAATAATAATAATAATAATATCGCCTAGGATGGCTCATGGGCAACAAACTAGCTTCCCGAGGTGTGATCCTGAGTTCGATTCCTGCTCGAGAGAAAATAGAGCTGTAGCTTTTCTTTAAAATCGTTCCAGTTTCTCAGGCAGGTGGATCTTGCTTGATGTTCGTCACACGTCGTTCTTACCTCCAAGAGTGGGTATTAAAAAAGGCTCAGGCATGGGTTAGTTAGCTGGTTGGATAGTCGACCCAAAATGCCAAATCCATACATATTTTTTAAAGTTTTTTTTTAAATCTAGGGCTTTTATCCAGCCGACAGCCGGTTACCCCTTACGCCCCGATGGGACGCATATTCGACCATACACTAGACCAACACACTTGCGGGCTCCTCTGATCTGGGGTCAGCAGAACGCGAGGCCCTCCGCGACAACACATACATACAAAGTCAAGGGACAAACAGCCATGCCCAAGGTGGGACTCGAACCCGCGACCCTTCGGACCGAAGCGCTGAGTCGGTACTCGCTCTTAGCCACCTCGGCCATCCAGATCGGCATCCATACATATAATTCTTCTTAAATGATACCCCGCCCTGCCAGGTTTTAGGTGCCTTTTCGCCCCGAGACTGAACGTGCTGGGAGGCGCGTGCTAGCGCGAGTCGGCGGCTGACCTCGCTGAAGACGACGGAGCTGCGGCGGCGCGGGGCGCCGGGCGGCGACAGCAGGCTGGGGCTGGGCGCGCGCGACCCGCCGCCCGCCGCCACCCCCGCCTCGGGGTCGGGCGGGCGCAGGGCGCTGGCGCGCGGCGGGCTGGCGGCGGGCCCCGGCCCCGGCCCCGGGCCCGGCTGGCCCGGCGGGCTCGGCACCGATATCACCTCCACCTGCGAGAGGCCACGCCCACTCCAAGCGCTCGCCCTCGCAACCGTGGCGGCGCTGCTTGCCGCAGCGGCCGTTTTAAGTTCTCGCTACCGCTTACGCAGTAGAGAGAACGTTAGGGAATGTTTCGCCAATAAACGGCGGATTTTCGGTGGAAAAACTCTTAATACAGGACCCAGGTGGATAAATCTAGTTGCTAAATTTAGAAAAAAATTCTCTAACACGTGGTGTAGCCAGGATCTCTGTTTCGGGGGTCGTTGATACCGAAAAATCGAATGACAGCAAAACGTCTGTCCGTCCGTCTGTCCGTTCCTCTGTCCGTTCGTCTGTCCGTACATCTGTCTGTTTGTCCGTCCGTCTGTCCGTTCGTCTGTCCATCCGTCTGTCCGTTCGTCTGTCCGTCTGTCCGTCCGTCCGCCTGTCTGTCCGACCGTTGGTCTGTTTGTCCATCCGTGTGTCTGCCCGTCCGTCCATCTGCGAACAACGCTAGCGACTAAACTGTTCAGCCAATTATCTCGAGAATTGATATTCCCAAATTGAACTGCCTGATGTCGCGGCCCCTTGAATTTAAAATTGATATTTTAATTTTGGGAGGGACTTTACACGAATTCCCTGGGACATTTTATAAACTTTCAAAGAAATAGCTCCATCATTTTAAGTAAATTTTTCTGTTGGACGGTGTGAAGTACGTTTAAGAGAACGATGGAGGTCTCATGCTCGTTAAAAACTCTGATTTTTCAAAAAATTCAAAAATCCAATTTTTTCGGCGTCTTCCAACAACTACAATTATGAAGATAGAGATTTTCTCCTTGATGAATCTGTTTCTTAAAGATAGATTTTGAAATAAGGTCACGTACAGTTTTCGAAAATTTGAGTACTCTTCGGGAAATTTTGCCTGAGATTATGGGCGAGAGAGTACGTGCTGTTTTAGCACAACTAGTAATTTGCTCAAATGGGTCATATCATGTCAGAGTCAGTGGCGTAGTTAGAGAGGGGCAGGGTGGGGCTCGCCTGCCCCGGGTATCACCATTTTAAAGGTGGCATCAATTAGAAAACTTTATTGGGATTATACGCGTGTATTATTTATTTAAAAATTATATTTCATTTATTCTGAATTATATACAGATTTTAATATATTACAAATAAATGTCGTGATCAAATATTCTTTTATTTTATTTATTTTATTTTTAGTAAATAAGGAATTATTTTATTTTTAGTAATAGACTTTTCAGTAATATATTTTTATACTTAATTTATGCGGCGGATACCATTAGTTTTGCCCCGGGTGACACTAACTTAAGCTACGCCACTGGTCAGGGTCGATTTGGTTGAAAATTTTGCATTTTAGAAAATGCTGTAAATTTTTCTATGTCATAACATGTCAATAAAACGGTAATAACATTTCCAACAATTTTAAAAGGAGCTTATATACTGATTACATTTTTTATGTAGTTGCTAACGGAAAATAATTATGATTTTTGTTTTTTCAGCAAATGTGACTGTTAAGATGCCGAACCGCTTTCAAACGTACCAATAGCTCTATTTTATTTGAAAATCCTTTATTTCACAATATAGGAACATTTTGGACAAAATCAAATGGCATTTTTCCTTTTTGTTCCTTAGAATAGAGACATTTTGATATTGAAATAGCTGTGTACCTGTGGCTCGGGTGGCTGGACCGTTGGGGGCGGTGGCTGCAGCGGATGTTGTGGCGGCGACGTTGGCAACGGAGACGGTTCCCGCCGCACTATTGGCACCTGCGGCGACGGCACGTGGCTGTGGTGGTGGTGATGATGGTGATGGTGGTGATGATGATGATGGTTGTGATGGTGATGGTGGTGACCGCCTATGAGCATAGAAAACAGTTGAATGTTAAGGGAGGAATAAGTAGTACAATGGAATTAATAATTTTTCAGATCTTTTATTAGGTATTGGTATTGGAAACGGAATAATATATTAATCGAGAATAGGAAAATAAGAAGTACTGTAATAGTTGGCAGTTAAAATGACTATAAAAATGTGTACTTTTATCAATAACTCTCTCTCTCTCTCTCTTTGGCCGAGATATTTGAATATTCATTTTCTCTCGTCAGCATTTTCAGAGTTATTTAGAAACTTTTAAGACTATACACTCGTGATAAAACATCATTTGATACATTAACCAAATTCTATTAGTGAATTATGTTTAAAAAGTGTTATTTGACATTAAATTAATAACACTAACTAAAATACCTAGTCCTTCATTTTCTTGCTGCACATTTGTTTTGGCCAGAAAGTTAAAATAAAATTATATATAAATTATATACAAGTACAAAGTATATTCATAAAGTCATATACAAAGTACATGATACTATTTTTACGTATTAGCTTCATTGTTAGGGATGAACAATCAAAGGAAATGCAAAATTATTTATTCCTGGTACATATTTGTTTTTATATGAATTTTCATTTTCAAAAAGCGTTATTCGAGGACCCACTTATACATACGTACATACATAAGTACATTCATAAGAGCAATTAAACGTTTTTACGAACCTATTAGAAGAAATAAAAACCTGTCTTATGTATTTCATTTTAAAGAAATCTTGAATATAGGAAAATATCAACGAATTTAACGAATATGCCTAGACATGAAACAATTCTACGTTGGTTGTTGAGCATAATGTTTGTTGTACAATACAAAAGGTTGAATATAATTCTAGATGTTTGTATGACTCATCGTATGGACGAATGGGTCTCTAAAAAGCATTTTCAGCAAACTTATGGCAAAAGTGTGGATGAAATTGCAAAAAAAAAAAAAGCCTGTCAAATATTAGGCATCATTTGATGATGGATATGTTGATCGGACCAGTCGATACGTTCTTATGGTAAAAGCCCCCAATATTCACGGCGATCTGATGCGAAATATTACCTCATTTTGATTAAAGCAAAACTATCAATACTCGAGGTTCAGTTTGACGGCTTTATATGAGGCACATTGCTGTGAAGTGAAGCAATTACGCGCGTGTGGTGCGTTTTATGCTGCTTTTAATTAACTGTCAAACACCATTTCATAAACATTACTCAATTGAGGCACTTGTACCTATTACCATGTAGCTAACATCAATAGAAAGTCGGAATCAATGGAAATACCTGCGCAGGGGGGGGGGGGATCCCCTAACTAACGCATCGTGCAAGTCGGTGCTACATTTCACGATACAGCTGGGGAAAATACAACACTCACATTATGCTGCCTCCCAGTATACAAACAGCACTACATTTAGGGAAATAATGACTTCAATACACACTCATTCCATTTTCTCGCTCTTTAACGAACTATATGATAAGCAGTCTAGGAGAAATAAGAAAATTGGATAATACGACAAAAGCCGTTTTAACATTACTACTTACGTCATTTCATTTTATACTTGAAAAAAGCAATTTTCTTGTAGTGTTGGCGCTTAGATTGAGAAGAAATAGGTAGAATAATTGTATTCATGATGTATAAATTAAAATGCAGCGGGGTAGTCAATGTCTTTGTCGACAGAAGTACGAAAGAGTCAAAATTCATAAAAACAACGTATTGCTGTTATTATCAGTGCCTAATAGCGAAATGACGTTCGAAAGTCTTTCACATTCCCATAAAAGTATTTTATATGTTAATTTTGTACTGTGTGAAAACCTCAACATATATCTCAATTTTGTACTTACATTCCTAATTATTGTATATTTTACTCCATTATTGCATTATTTATTGAAACCTTCTTTTATCTCCTTTATTGAACGAGGGACTGCTACACCAGTGCTTGAGAGGTTTAGGACTTAGGAAGATAACATAGCGCTTCGCGCTGTAAATTTCAAAAGAAGATAGAATCGTCATATGACACAACTTTAAAGAAAAGATGATACAAGTCGTGACCATGTGGAACCGTCGGATTGGCGAACGAAATGAACAAATCTAGATGCTTACTTCAGGAAAACCGTAGTGCATTGATCAACTCCAATGAGAATCAAAAGGTTATATACTAGACAAATGGGGAACTAGACTAGTGAACTGTGGGAAAAGAAGAGTAATGTTTGATTATAGTATCTCTATAACTTACAGAACACTATTATTATCGTAGCGTTACTAGCTAATAGTGAGATAATTATAGCGTGTAATGTGGATATTAATGTTACAATGCTTTATGATCATATTGATCAGTTTATAATGTGAATCATAAATACGAAGGAAGACTTAGCCTTTAATTAAACTGTATGGACTTATTAATTACCTTCGTCATTTAAAATTAATTTTCAGTTTCTTAATTGAAAATGTTTTGGTTTTGTTATGGTTTTCGGATACACTGATTTTGAAATCAGAGATCAAAATTTGTCTATAATAATTTGCTATAAATCTAGTATACAATATTAAGATTTCTAACAAATTATTACACTTTTGCAATTCCAAAATAATAACAAATCTATATTAAACTCTTTGTATTGTTTCTTTTAATAACGTGTTGTAAAAGTTTACTGAAATCTATTGAGAAATATTTTGAAACTAGTTGAAATGTGTGAATTTTACTTGCAAATCTTAACATTTTCTCTGTTGGTCGCAATTCGAAGTATTTGCTAATGGAGATCAACTCATCCCACATAAATCATCACTTTATTAATTACACAAGAAATGAAATATAAATACTAAAATTAATTCATTGCAGTGATTCCGTTTGGGGTTCTTTACTCGTTTTATTTGCTTCAAATGAAGGCAGGGCTCTCCAATGAATTTTTTTAGATTCGCTTCTTTGCAGGATAGAAAGATTTCAGATGATTTATCCTTTTGCCATTTGCACCTTACTCTTAGATATCTGTATAAATCGGATTGGATATCTGTATAAATCTTGAATATCTGTATTAATCATAAAACAGTGTTCATTAGGTCCTTGTTTTGCTAAATATACTGTGAATTAATGTAATTGTTTGCCAAAAACTACATTGTGGGCAAATTGGATTATAATATTAATGAGTTAGCTGCAGCAATGTGCATATTTATGGTTTATGCACAGAAAGCAGTGGGAAGGGCAGACAGAATTTCTGTAAGCTTGTCTTTGAGTAATCTGATTTTTACCACGGTGTACAACGTTGAACAAATATTTTTACATGCTAAATTTTACCAAATCTGTACCATCTATTCAACTTCATTTACTTTTACAGTTGTTTTTTTTTGATTGGGCCGGTTTGAATATATTACCAATAGTTCAATGCAGCATGATTATTGGGTATCGTGGCTCATGAGGGTTGACGGTTGTAACTTTATATTATACAATAAAGGCTGGATGAAAGTGGTATTTTTATAGAATTATGATTCTATAAAAATACCACAATGATTTTATAGAGGCAGATTTTTTTCTCATTTCATTCAGTCGTGACGGCAACTATGATGTTTTATTTTTATTTACGAACTTTTGTACATTTTGACTATGGAAGTTCTGAATACAAAATGTGAACTTGTTGCGCATTTACGGCTTAACCTGCATTTTGAAGCATCAAAACCTTATTCTAGTTTAAAAAATAAATTAAAATATCAACTTTTACAGCGCACTGCCGGAAAGTTTATCACAAACCTTTCATAACAATGGGAAGTTAAAAACCTTTCTCTAGAATTCCGGACCAACCATGCGTTATATCCACATCTACACTCGAGTAACACGAATTATTTGGTTATAAATTTGTGCACCACAAAAATTTTCTGAAAAATTGAGTATATGAATAACTATGCTCTTCAGCTCTTCACTGCTCTGCTCACTTATACCTCTGTTCTTTCTAGCAAGAGCAATTATCGCTCTAAAATGGAACATAATTTTGCATATGGTTTCAATCAAGACAGGCTATATTTTATTAGGAACGCAAAAGAAGCAAAAACTGGAATTTCTGCGAAAACAGAGGACATTAATAAATAAATGTGTTACCATGTTGAGTCAAAGGGTATGGTTGAATATGAAAAACATACTAATAGAATTTACTCACGATTGGTTACAGTACAGGGAGAATAAAGTGACTATCGAGGGGAATCACACATTAACATGAAAATAAGAACAAATAGTTTGAAGTGGCAATTACTTAAAAATCAGTTTTCATTCTCTTTTTTGCTCTCGTAAGCCTAATGCGAATCAAATTGAGAGCCATCAGAGTCGGCAAGCAAGAGGATGAAAAGAACCTCGCAGTATCTGCTTTAAAAAGAAACCTCAGAACTGCCTCCTGCAATCTTCCAATTCTAGCAGAACAGAAATTGAAATTCGAGGTGTGACAGATGTAAAGACTACTTCTCCCAGGCGCACTCCTCTTTTTCTGTGAAAAGACACGGAAGACGTTTCTAACAAACCACTGCAAGATTTACGGGCTGAGACGGGGCGAAGCACAAATGGGAAAAGAAGAGTGCTGAATGCTACAGGCATCCGCTCAGATACACTTTAAATCTCCTTTTCTCTTTCGGTAGAATAGGATATTTTCGGTTGTCGGCGGATTTCTGGCCACTTTATCCGCAGTGCCTTAAGCGTTGCCATCAAACCTTTACTCCTCATCCTTGATGTTTGTGCACAAAAGCATATATAATTCTCCATTCTACCAGCAACTTTTATCCTCGTGTTCGTTTTTAAAAACTCATATCCGTTATTAAAATGCCATTTTATTTAAAAAAATATTAAAAACGCTTTGCTTCTTTCACCTAGTTCCTGTAACAGTTGTATGTGCCAAGTTATGTCTTCGAATTCATTAAACTGAAAGTTACGAGTGGGTCAGACTAACATACTGCTCGGTACGGCTGGTAATGAAAGTGTATAATGGTCACGAAAATGGAGTGGAATTAAAGAAACCGGGAAAGGAGTACCCGTGAAGTTCCTCTATGTTCGCAGCATATTTGTGTAAATCATAGACATGGGAATACACGAATACTATTAATTCGTATTGATTGGTAAAAATATCTCGAAGGTGTGTACTAGTGAAATCCACGTTTCCTTACGGTAAACCTTTCATTAATTCAAGTGTTCAACAACGATTACTTCACTATCTACAGAATAAGCGAGAAACCAATGTTTATTGTGAAAGAGGTGTTGCCCTTAACTTCAACTATATCTTTCTACATTTTTGATTTACACCTCGTGGTATCTTTTATATCGTAACTATAACTTCACCCTTTCCAAATTCTCTTCTCTTTCCTTTTCCTCTTACTCCTTCGAGTCAGACGCGTCACCAATGTTTTAGTTCTTGAATGGAGGTGGAAATGGTGATTATAAAAGCTAGGTGATTGGCGAATGATTATTGGGTAGTGGAGAAAAAAAACAGGGTTTCCGGGAAAATCATAAGAACATCTGACGAACGTTCTTCTATTATTTTTAGTAATTCTTTGTATATGCATGTCAGATGTGTTTCCCCGACGTTATCTACTAAAAAATAATGAACTTGCATGAAGTGGATGAAGATCCTGACGCATCATTCTCAGGTTTCTCTCAAATATCAGCAAACTTTGAAATCATCTTTTTTAGTTGTTTCAATACATGAAAATCACGGTATTCAATGTTTTAAACACATTTCAATCTTAATAAAAGTATGATTTAGTGTTAGAAACGTATTCGGCCTCTAAAATTTAAACCCAGACCTATGTGTCATCCTTTCAAAATATCAATAACTCCAAAGAATATTTGAACTATTTATGACATTCATGTAGAACGAACTGGTTGAGAATACGTTGCAAGAGCGCAATCTGTTTCTGCAGGTATACTGTTCAGTTGCCATGATATCGTAAAGGACAACAACACTTTGTGCCTCCTAGTGCTTACCGGTGAAAATTTTAAGTAGCATTTTGAGATTATACTCACTTTCTAATCCATCCGGGAGTTGCAACAGATTCCCCGCATTTTCCGCGCTCCTCTGCAGCCTCTACCTTTGACAACGCGGGGGGCGGGGCGGCGGAGTTCACCCAAGCGGCCCACACAAGAGGGAGCCCTTCATTAAATCGATAGTCTCTTAACGAAGAGCCCTTGTGCGCGTAGGGCGGCGCTTTCGCGCGGGAGCGCGTGAAAAGGGCTCGCGAAGGGCGGGCGGGCGGATGGCCCGAGTTTGAAGGTGCGTGCGAGTTTCAACTCAAGATATGCCGAGGAGAGGAGTTAAGAAGTCTCTCTTCTCACGAGTGTCATGAAATTCTCTCTCGATGGGGAACACTCGGGCCTGCATGTTTTTGACCTGGAGGTTGAGGGACCAAATTTTAGACTTGTAGATACACATCACTCGGTTGCAGAAGACGGTTAAAACGTAGCGGTGCTACAAAAGCACATACTACTTTTCGTACTCTTTGTGACTTGTGGAATTTTCGAATATTCAATGAGTTCAACAAAAATCAGATCTATTGCCCAATTTTTAAGCGTTTTTCGCACTATCCGAGACAAAAATTAAGGACTGATTTTGGGGCAGTTTTTGAGAAAATCTTGTTTTTAAAATTCCCTTTGTTCCATGAAAAATGACGCAAAATCTACTGAAAATTCAAAAACATTGTACGTAACCTCATTTAAAGATCTAAATTTGAAGAACATATTTCTTTAAGAATAAAATCACTAAGTTTAATATTGAAGTTGTAGAATAACACAGAAAAATTAAAACGTTTGCAAATTTTGAAAATTTAGTTCGAGTTCAACGAAAATTGAATCGGCTTCATTTCTATATGCCCACTTTCTTCTATCTGAGAAAAAATAATAAAAAATGTGGAGATATTTTGAGAAAAGTTTGAAAGTATCCTTCACATAAATGCAAGAGAAAAATCGTTTCAAATTTAAGAGGCGGCGTCATCATACGTTACCTAGCGTAATCAGACCTCTAGACCTATCGGAGAATATCAATTCTGGTTAAAAGTGTAAGACTACAGTTGTTCACAGACGGAAGAACGGACAAATGGACGGACTGACAGAGCGAATGGACAGTCATTTGCCCTAAACCATTTTTTTGGTATCAAGGACCTACAAAACGTAAGTTCTGACTACACGACAAAGGTTGTTTGTTTGTTAGTGATTCCGGGCGCGTCAACTACCGATATTAGTCCCGTAAGTGTAGTGCATACTATTCCTTGATCAGAGGAGCCGGTCGATCAGAGCAGCCATCGAAAACTACCGATCAGAGCAGCCGGTCTCTAGAATTCTCCTCCAGACAGCGACTAAATTCGACCTAGCTGACAAGCTAGACCCACAAGCGAGTTTCTCTGTCAAAATCATCGTTTTTTAGCTGTAGTATTACAGTACATTCTCTATACTACGTAAGTAGTATGCGATAATGTAAAAGTGTGTGTAAAAAAATTAAACACATCTATTGCAAACTGATTAAAAATATGTGAACTCTGCAGAGATAATAATAAAAGGATGTACTGTGCTAGGTGAGGATGGCGAGGCGAGCAAATAACCCGAGTTTTCACGCCGTTGTATGTTTCAACACAATACATTTGTAGATCAAGTGATGATAGATAACAGATAAGAGTAAAAAGTTTTTTCTGTCTCAAGCATACTGATTTATGATTGAGACTACACACATAAAGAAATGTGCCCCCAAGCTTTGACTTTTAATAGTACAGTTTATCCCAAATTGCAAAATGCCATAAGCACTTCATGCACTTTGAAGAATAATCATGCTAGAATCTCAGCAAAAATGAGTGATCTACTACAAAATGTCTCTACTACGACAAAATGGCAGGCAGGTTGCAACTCCAGGCGCCGAGGTAGCAGAATGACAAGATTCTACTAGACTTTGAAGAAATTTTATTGAAGAGAGTTTGAAAGATTGGAGATTTCTCATAATGATTCACAAAATACCATTTCATTCTGTTCACAAAAAAAATGTAAAAAAAGTTAAAAACTGTTTTAAATTTTTGTAGATCTGACAAAAGAGAACTTGTTAAACCACCATTTTAACCAAAAACGTCAGATATGACCTGGTCATTGTGAGCCCGCAATATTCCGGGAAGAAAATTTGATTTGTAAGGGCGAAAAATCCTTCGTACGCCTTCCTTCGGAGGGGAAGTAAAACCAGCTGTCCCTGGTAGTAGATTTACTGCATGTAAAAGATTCTCAAGCCTAAAAGAAGCCTCTGAGCAAAATTGAGATCCGTCTG
This sequence comes from Teleogryllus occipitalis, assembly GCA_011170035.1. NCBI lineage: Eukaryota > Metazoa > Arthropoda > Insecta > Orthoptera > Gryllidae > Teleogryllus > Teleogryllus occipitalis. Next base: position 297,893 of record BLKR01000564.1, read on the forward strand.
TTACGTCGCCCAAGATAATACCTCCTTTCTCCGCTAGGTGGTGAAAGGAGCGTAGCGAAATTTGCGTGGTTAGACGGAAGAGCGGGCCTGATGGCCCGAGTCTCTCCACGTAAAATAAGGCATTAACTAAACTAAACTAAAATTTGTATGAAAGGGTTTTCCAACAAAGATCGCCACAAGATGATGCTGTTAACCCAGAGGATTGAGACGCGAGTATACAAATCCGATTTATTGTTGAGTCTCAGCAAGTTTCTGAAAAGGGACTTAAACTCGAATGCAAATATCGGAAGACACGAAGTTAACGTAGTTCAAACCAACATGCCATTTTCTTTAAATTGAACCAACAAGTAGATTGTAATATTACATACAATTCCTTCCAAATATCTACATTTATTTATGAAATTTGCTCAATGAAAGAAAGGTTATTACTGCAGTGCTCTCTAAAAGAAAGACGTGGTGATAGACGATCGAATTATAGAGGATTTAAATTTCAGTTGACAACACGGTGACGAAAATAATTAATTACGAATGTGAATTAAAATTATTTTGTGTATTGCTTGACCTGGACGCGGGAGAAAGCCTTAACTCACATTACTCCATAACCTCAACCATAATCGCTCAAAACATGTTAATACTAAGGTAAAATTATCAAATGAAGATGATGCAGTGCGATGGAATGGATCGTAAAACAAGGCAAGAGAAACGGAAGATCACAAGAAAACATTCGGCAAATTTGTTCACGTGGATCGATTGGAATTGGGACCTCAGTAACTATCATACCAGTTTGAGAGGTAGTGTGCTACCTCCTTTGTTGTGGGTTGCTCTTACGCGCAACACATACCGTGCTGGATACTTGGATTGACATGAAATTTTACCAGCTTGTTCATCACCTTTCAAAACCCCAACATACATGTTTAAAGTGCTATGAAGTATTGCAAGTAGTGTTTTTGCGACAATTAGTATTAAAACCTTTCATGTCCTTATTGCCTCAGTCCTGTCGCTAAAGTCGCTTGATCGGCAGCACTGCCTGATACGGTCGTGATCATGCGACATTTTACGGCAAGACCAAGAAAGACGCAAAAAGTCGTGCCGAATTCCATCTTGGAGATGCTACCCACAGATGTCACATTAAAAAAACAAGTATGGGCAATGTATTCAGTCATTCATTACTCTCTTAGACACAATTTACATGCTTTGTTTTGACGAACAAAAACGAGTCGGACGCCAAAGTGCACATGTGCGCGTTCTCTGAAACGAAATCGTTCGTCAAAATAAAGCATGTAAATAGCGTCTTAGTTGATCCCTTGCGGTGGAGGTTGAACACCTTAATAGTTGAAGAAGAGAGAATATCTATAGTGCATTCTGGTGGAAGGATAATAAAGGATGGTAAGGTTAACTCGATAGGCTATTCAAGTCAAATTGAAATACCTAACCTTGATGATTGTCCTTTCTCATTTACTTTACTGTCAAGGGGTAGGATAGCCTACCTTAGTCTTCATGGATAAAATGATAAACGAAATGAACACAGGAAAACGAGAGGTTCTCATGATGGTTGTTATAACCAACAATGCAGGGATCTGGAGAGAACAAGGAGGTATGTGCTTCCAGTTCCCAAGGTGTGCACCAACTTTGAATGAAAGGGCTTCCCAACGAGAAGAGCTATAAAGGCCCTCTTTTGTGAAGTATAATGAAATTCGCTCCAGGAACTTAACACCATAAGCACCCTCAGTCGTGATGTCATCTAGAGGTTGTGAATAGGCGATAGAGAGAGGATTTTCTACGCTGGTGAAAATGGCTGCGTAAACTGCTATTGACATAAATGATTATAAATTCAATGAGTAAAATTTCAGTGATTATAAATTCGAATTCCAGCACGGGAGAAATCATTAACCTGCGAAATAAATATTATTTGATCCGAAGGCAATAAATGTAGTATACATCGTTAGCTTACGGGTGAGAGATGTTGGATCAGGTTTTCAAGTCTTGGGAATACTCTAAACGGTAAACATTTCCTAAATTCTTAAAATTTTCCAATCTGCTAGTTTGTGGAATATTTTAACTGTTAACATTTCCTAAAAATTAAATGATTATATCCACGTTTTTAATTTTTTCTTTATTTAATAACCAAATAGTATTACAACACTTTATCTTCTTCTTCTTCTTCTTCTTCTTCTTATTATTATTATTATTATGAAATACATGTAAAATTATTTACCATTATCTCTCAATGTTTTCAGTTTCTCTCAGGGCTTGAACTCTTGACTTGATGTGTTTTCGCTTGTATGCTGACGAGGTTTCCTCCCTTTCTAGTTTTTCTAGGAGGAATTGAAAAATACGTACGCAATTTTAGCTTCTTCAAAACCTCTTTCAAACAATTAGCAGAACTTCTTAATTACTTTCACTGTTCTTCTACTTGTTTTTCGATCTTCTTATCCCGATTTTTTTCCGATCCCCTATCAAACTCTTCCTCCCTCGCTTTCACTCCTGTCATCTATGTGAAAACCTTCATCCACATTGCGTACGTATCTTTCATTGAATGACTTCCTTTATTACGTCCTATTGTACTATAAATTTTGAAAGTGGTCAGGTGGAAGTGCAGGCTAAATGACCAGAGCCTCGCCACCAATAAAGTCATTTATTTATTTAAGAAAATTGACATAAGTTAGCTGGACGGTATAAAAATGTACTGTAGTAATGGTAATTGAACTGATCACAATTCTGGGTCTAAGTATTACTTTCTTTTCAAGATAGAATCTATCTAGAATATTTCAAAAACATACATTTGAAACTCTCCTGGGAAAAGGGTTTTTTAATGGTAAAATTGTAAATGATGTTCTATTTTTAAAAATTATTTTTCATAAATATTATACTGAAACAAATTTTTGAACTGCATACAGCAATTTGTAAAGAAATGTAGTACATTTGCCATAGGGCGCTTATCTTTGTAATACATGGAATCGATTTTTTATGATTCATCATTGGTTTCTATAAAAATGAAAACATAGGTTCTTACATGCTGGATGACATGGATTAATAATATTTAATTGTTCTAAAAATGTGTACCTCTATTTTTACTTTTTAAATATAATCGGAGTAAGGAATAAGTGCCAAACTTCTATTTGTGTTCATAACATTTATTTTATTTCCTAATTTTTTTTTTTTTTAGAAGGCATAAGTGATCATAAAGCCGTTTTAGTTGATTTACAGTTAAGTATTTCAAGGAAAAATATTGCGACAGGTATTCTAGTGAGGGAATACAAGAAAGCGAATGTAGCAGAGTTTCAAAATTACTTAAGAGAACGGTATGGCGAATTTCTTAGTATAGGAGGAGGAATGGAAGAAATATGGGAAGCGTTTAAAAATATTCTAGTAAATGCCGAGCAGGCATTTGTACCAAGTAAATTGTTAAAAGCAAAATGCGATTCGGAATATTATAATGCGAAAATCAGACGGTTGAAAAGAAAAACCAGAGAAGCGTTTAGCAACAGACACTGTAGTGAAAACCATATGACATTATTTCGAAATTATTAAAAAGCTTTGAGGAAGGAAAAGAAAATCGCAGAGGAACATCATTTAACTCATATTCTTGATGCGGAGGGCAGTAAAAATTGGTCGGCATTTTTTAAATACGTTCGTAGAAGGAAGGGAAATAAAGATGAGATTCCAGTTGTTCGGGTTAATAATTCGCCAATATCGGACGATTGTGAAAAAGCTAATGCTTTTAACGCGTATTTTAGCTCCGTTTTCAAGCAAAAGTCAAATTGTATTCAGATACCATCACTGTCAGATAGAAGTCTTTTTCATATTAATGTAAATACTTTGCGGAAAAGAATAAAATTAATGAAGAGAGGGAAATCACGAGGCCCGGATTCTATTTCCACGGACGTCATTAAATTAGGTGGAGAGGCTATTATACCATATTTAATGAGGTTATTTCATGTATCGATAAACAACGCTTGCGTACCGGAATATTGGAAGCTGGCTCTCGTCGTACCTATTTTTAAAAGTGGCGACAAGACATTACTTAGTAACTATAGACCGGTAAGTCTTACATCAGTCGTATGCAAGCTTATGGAACATCTAATTTCTAGCTATATCAGGAAAGAATGGGAGGACAAGCAATGGCTTTATCAGGGTCAACACGGTTTCAGGAATGGTTTTTCGTGCGAAAGTTAGCTAGTCTCACTTTTACAGGACCTAGCCGACGTAGTTGATGAAGGTGGTAGGGTCGACGCGATTGTAATTGATTTTGCCAAAGCTTTTGATGTTGTTCCACACGATCGTCTTGTAAAGAAATTAATAGATTCGGGTTTAGACACTAGAGTGGTAGCGTGGATAAACGAACTACTTCGTGACAGGACACAAAAGGTCCGAATCGGAAATTACTTATCAACTTCGCGAAACGTCACGTCAGGAATTCCACAAGGGAGTGTCATCGGCCCACTCATGTTTCTTGCCTTCGTTAATGATTTACCGACAAGTTTAGTATCTAATGTACGACTCTTTGCAGATGACTGCGTAATTTATAGAATTGTTAACTCGGCGGAGGACGAGAATATTTTGCAGCGAGACTTGGACAAATTACATATCTGGGCGGATACAAACGGCATGGAAATAAATAGTTCAAAGAGCAAATCCATCACGTTTGGTAGGGGTCGAAGTTACAATGAAACCGCATATAAATTGAATAATAATGTTATACCTCGAGTCACGTCTTGCAAATATTTAGGAGTTCAGCTAGACAGTAAATTGACATGGGAAAATTAAGTAAATTTCGTTGTAGGGAAAGCATGGAGATCTTTGCATTTTATTATGCGGATTCTCAAAAAGAGTTCAGTGAGTGCCAAAGAACTGGCATATATGTCATTAGTGCGACCCATATTAGAATATGGCGCGATATGTTGGGACCCATACAGACTTTTGCAGCAAAGAAATCTAGAAAAGGTTCAGCGTAGAGCTTCAAAATTTACTTTCAGGGGTACCAGGAATTTCAGGGGTACCAGGAATAAAGTATGGGAGTCACTCGAAACAAGGAGAATGAAATCGCGTCTCTATGCTATGTATAAAGCGTACACAGGCTTTCGACCGTGGAAAGAAATTCAAAGTCGATTAGGGAAACCTACATATTTCGGCAGCGCGGATCACATGCACAAAATTCAGACAAGAATTCAGAAAACGGACGTTGGGAAATATTCATTCACGAATCGAACTATTAGAGACTGGAACGACTTGCCTGTGACAATCTTTGATCCCTTCCCTCATGATGTCAGCAAATTTAAAAATAAATTAAATTCCTAGATGTTTATATGTGTCTTATTACCTCCTATGTAAAGTATGTTATATTATAACTATTATTATTATAACATTATTATTATTACTATTACCATTATTATTATTATTATTATTATTATTATTACTATTATTATTACTATTATTATTACTATTATTATTACTATTATTATTACTATTATTATTACTATTATTATTATTATTATTATTATTATTATTATTATTATGTGCAGTGGCGTGTAGTGCAGTGATGTGAAGTTGAGGGAAAAGAGTGTCAGAATCACATTAAAATGTGATTGGCAGTATGGTGAGGTGAGACGAGGCGAGGTGAAGTGAAGTGAAATGAAGTGATGTGAAGTGAAGTGAAGTGGAGTGCTATGGAAGCTTGCACGGTGAAATGTTTATGTTAATTTGTAAAGTGTGTAAAATTTGTAAAATTTTGTATAGTTGTTAAGTTTTGTAATGTTTAGTTAGTGTATTCTGCCACCAAGTTCTGGAACTTATTTGCAGAATTAGTAATAAATCTAAATCTAAATCTAAATCTAAATTAGGGCCTCACAGACTTCTATAACGATTCGTGAAATAGGTTGTTTTGATATTCGAAAGATGTAAGGTAAGTAAGGTTCGAAAGATGTAAAAGCTGGTAAAAGATTCACCACTGGCAAGGAACCGAAGAGTGACAGCTGGCCTGATAGATAGTTTATTTATTTTTTTATTTATTTATTTTATTTTACGTCAAAAAACAGTTAAAACTGCGTATGACGTGCCATGGGGAAAAGTGAATCGTGTGCACATTTTCAAAATTCTGTGATCCCTACACTAAGTCATATACTACTTGAATTTTGAATTTTAAAAAACTCCATAGTGAAATGGTATCTCAAGATACACTTTTGTTTCTTTGAAATCTTTCCTCCGACCATTTGCAAACGGATTTCAAAATCGGTTGTGTCCATCCGTAAAAAAATACGGAATGCCTTGCCGTCTAATTTCATACTATTTAGAAGATTCATGCCGATGGTCATGTCTCCGGAAAATAGGTTTCTCCTCCAGTACGGCTTTTTTTTCTTTGTAATAACATTAAGTTGTTTAAGCACAAATTAAAAGCATATAAAGCAATTTATTGCGACATCTCAACGATTTCTATAGTGCATCTGGCTCTGTGGGTGTGGACGCGGTACACTGTATCACAACAATCTAGAGACAATGTCTCGCAATTGTCCCCATACAAAGTCCCAGGACCTTGTTGCTAGGTGTGTAGAAGGTCCAATCAGGAGACGAAGTCTGTGGTATCGTTGCGGTGGAGCTTTGAAGCAGGTGAAAAGAAAAAAAGACACACACAGGGACGATACAAAAAATCAAACGGTTCCCGATTGATTGATTGATTGATTTTTTCGTGTTTCCGGGCGCGTCAACTGCTTTGGTCATTAGTCCCGTTAGTGTAGTGCATGTTTTTTTTCGCGGGAGCTGGCGGTGATCTTCCCTGCTGGATGGCGAGATCCGGCGCCGACCTACCGTCGGCTATTGGGGTTTCCCCCTAACCAGGACTCTCCCACCAGCAGGGCACCGCTCCAGCCAGGACAAGCTCTAAGCTCCCGACCGGTCTCCCGGAATATGTGGTAGTGTAGTGCATGTTAGTGTAAGTGTGTGTGCAAGGGGAGAGGATAGGACAAGGAAGAGGAAGGACAGATCGCGCGCGGTCCGTGGCCCGTTTGGTAGGGTACTGCTCCGGCATTCACCTGGTGTTGATCGGAGAAACCACGGAAAACTACCGATCAGAGCAGCCGGCCGCTAGAATTCTCCTCCAGACGGCGACTGAATTCGACCTAGCTGAAAAGCTAGTGTCGAGAATCCTGTCGCCGACAGGACTCGAACGTAGGACCTCCCGGTCAGAGGCGCTGCAGTGACATCAGTTGATGCCCTGAGCTACCGCTCCCGGTCACTACTTCCCGAAATCTTAAAGAGTCATCCGGACTGGATTAGCGAGAATGTTCTCGAAAGGGTGAATCAACAACTGCTTCTCATGCAAGTATTCACGTCCTCCGAGGGCCGAGACGGCTGGGTCCTGGAGAATGACTCGGTGGCCACCCGTGCGTGTGGCTCCGAGACGATGGTAATATTCCTTCCTCCATATAACCTTACAGGAACACTCAAAAGCTCACAATTGCTCATGTTGATCGCTAGAAGTGAAACTACGAAATTATTCTGGCCTGCCGAGCCAAATGAGCACTTGAAAAATGCAACATGTCTTATAGAAAAATCAATCGGTTTCAGGAAGAAAATGGCCGAAAATGGAAATGATATTTTAATTAGAAAATTTCTTTCTTTCTCAATAGGCAGTGGAACGAAATCCCAATTTAGTAGTGTTTAGAATTCATAAAATGCAATTATTCAACCGTACTCGGTGACTCTCTATCCTAATCAAAATGTAAGAATAGATCTCCAGAAGCTCACCTGGTGGTTGGTAAATTGTAAATGCATTGGCCATGTTAACACCCCTTAATACCAAAGAAAATTAGTACACCTGTAAATATCCTGTAGTTTCGATGTCACCACGTTTTTCATGTTAGCATTTTTTAAAAATATTACCAGAATGTTCAGATCTTCTAAAGCTTTCCAGTTGGAATCTCATCACCATTGTCTTGAGCTTTCTTTTTTTCTGACAGATAAAATATCTACAGCCCAACACAAATGTTTCGTTTTCTATCTCTAAAAAGCAATATTTGCATTGCAAATAAATTGTATTAAATATTCAAAACAAACTTATTGCAAGCCTTTGTTCTCTACTCGGTGAATAATTTTGTCCCATTTGCATAGTTCATCCCGCGGGGGAGGTAAAATATTTCAAAGGTTATGCATACTTTTGGGAGAAAAAACTACTCCGCGGGAATGTGCGCAGATAAATATCTTTCTCTTCGTTGAAGTTGCCTTAAGCTTAATTTCGGTGTTGCCGTTGACGCCTCCCTGTTGTTTTCTGACAGAGCTCGGGCGCACCCTTCTAATAAACGTCGTGCCGCTTGTGACGTGCGGTGGTTGCGGGAGGCAAACAACCCAGCCATCACTTCCCGCTTTTGATCACCCACCTCTGCCCTCACCCTCACCGCGGCCGTCACCGCGGCTGCCCCGACAGCGAAAGCGAGCAATCGATGGTGCAGTCATGGGATGGTAGTAACCACCAGCGACACTTGGCGGCACGGGCAGTGCAATGAAATTTCCGCTTAAAGTAGTTGACTCCCTCGCCTCAAGCTGTCACGTGTGAAATGATGAACGTGAAACGTTTTACAGGTGTAATTCACGTGTGATACGATTAGGCGAATTAGGCGACTTTAAAAAACTGCATTATTTCTTATATCTTCTTACTTCATTATCTTTCTTGCATTATTTCTATTTTTTTTCAGTTTTCAAGAATTCTGAAATTTCAGTGGAAATAAGACCTGCGCCATTTTTAAGCTTAGTTTTATTCATGAAAAATGACAAACAAAAAATATTGAAAAGATTTTTGAGAGTTTGACATAAATTGCATTAACTTGAAGCAGAAATTATGCTATATGCTTTTTAATTGTGCCAAGCCGTTTTTAAAAATCGAACTTTTAAGAGCAGATCTTATTTTTTCAAATCTATCTCATTGATTGATTGATTTTTTCGTGTTTTCGGGCGCGTCATCTGCTTTGGTCATTAGTCCCGTTAGTGTAGTGCATGTTTTTTTTTCTCGGGAGATGGAGGTGATCTTCACCCGCTGATCTGTGTACGTGAAAATCATAACATTAATAATAGTAATAATAATAATTTGCAGATCCAGGTAGCCGAGATCGCCAAGGCAGTTGTGCCGTAGATCGTGGGTTGGAATCTCGCCTCGAGCAATTTTGAGTATGTTTGTGTCTGTCTGTACGTATGTTTGTCCATTCACTCATCATCATCATCTCATACTTCATCCCCCCAGAGCTTATAACCCTGGGGTGTGGTCCTAGGAAGGCCAATTCGCGATTCAAAAAATGTAATACTTTTCGCACGTGAACGATATTTGGTTTTAGATTGTAGTCACGTTATTATTCCGATTAACATAACATTACACGAAACCAAAGGTACTGGAGTCAGTGTAGTTGACTTTCGAAGGACCTTTCTTTGTTGGCGGTTGAGGTCACGAGAACAGTTTCCATTATATTTCTCATCTCATTTCTCATGAAAACACCTGTATAATACCTTTAAATAGAGTTTTTTTATCGGTATAGACGTCGGATAAAGGTAAAACACCTCTACAAATACCAGAATTTGACGTCGCATACCGGTACATTTAAAGGTATTTCGAATAAAGGTATAATAGAGGTAAAGATATTTCTATACCGGTGTAAATACTTCCCCGCTGTATTTTCGGTTTTCGGTCCCTGATGATTCCACATTAAACATTTTAAAGTTAAAATCCAAGTTTGTAACAACATTTTTGTGGGTTGAGAACTAGTAGAATATGATGGTAGTTATCCAGATCTCATTTTGGGCGCACATTCAATTTAAGCTTCAGCGCATCATCATAGATGCACGTTTTCTTCTTCCAGGCGTCCATTCCCATAATGACTGACTAAAAGACTGAATTGCCTCCTTCAGCTCTCTTCGCCACTGCATTGCGCTTCTCTCCCAGGACGTCGCATCACACAGTGGGATATTTGGGTCGAATATTTGGCCAAAATTCCTTTTTTTTAAAAATGAACTCGTTCTTCAAGATCTAAATAAACGAAAACATGTAGTCTATGTTACAATCCATTTTGGCTAATTTGAAACAAAATACCTCAATTATAAGCATGTAATTATGTTATAGATAATGTAATTATTATTTTATCTTCTTTTTAATCTATTAAAATTATATTTATGAGGCTTCGAATAAATATTTTCAGGTGAAATACACGTTAATGGTGGCAAAAGTTATAAATATTGTATAGAATTTCCAATATTTTTATTTGCACAAAGAAAACTGCAGAGAACAATACCAAAGAAAACTTTTTCTTTTCGAAAAGAAATGTGGAAAAACTTGTCACATTTCTATATCTAATTTCCATTGCACGCAGAGATTGAAAGAAGACAATGAACACTGTCGGAATATGAGAGGTGTCTACAGTTTTGTTACATATTGAAAGAAAATAAAAAAACACACAACAATGAAACAGTTTTGATTTTTACTGCAAAATGTCAAAATTTTACTATGTTATTCCGCTTTTTCTTGTACTGCGCGTATCGAATGAATTCTCATACTGAGTGCGTCTCTGCTTACGATAAAGCCGACGTCGCGAAAGACTGAAGTTTCAAGGAAAAGGCCACCTGCCTCTGAATATTTTCTAATCTCGAGTTGCGTAACAGAATAGCAATTTTGTTATTATTATTATTATTATTATTATTATTATTATTATTATTATTATTATTATTATTATTATTATTATTATTATTATTATTATTATTGTTATTATTATTATTATTATTATTATTATTATTATATTATTATTTTATTATTATTATCTACAACATACCGTAAGGCAAGGCCACCTGCTGTAGGATTACAGTAGATAGTGTTTGGAAATTACAAAAGTAAAATCATCAAGACAACATATAAGCAAAACGAACTAGTAGCAGCTAATGCAATAAAAGAATCTATAAGACAACAAATATATTATTGGTATGATGATTTTGATAAAATTATATTATTGGTATGTAAAAAGTATGTGCATACTCTGTTTCACGATATTGCAGTATTCGTGAACACAGTTTTTGTGAAAATATTTCATATTACTTAATTATTCAAGAGTATTTCAAATGTAGATTTTTATCTGCGTGCGTGCCAAATTTTCAAAAATATTTTAGTTTTAGCAACATTTTTGGCGTTGCAGACCAGTAGTACTACTGATCTTTGAAAGGATACAACTCTTTTCAGACCGAATTTCAAAATTGCTTCAAAATGAGTTAAATATCGATGAAGTGAATTGTTGGGTTTGTGTAAGAAATAATGATACTGCTAATGTAAAGAAGAAATTTTGTCCATAAAAAACCGAAACGTTGGTCGTAGAACTGTAATATTATATTTTTTTTCGCAAACCTTTTTATTTTTATTTATTTATTTTACGTCAAAAAAACAGTTAAAAACTGCGTATGACGTGCTATGGGGAAAAGTGAATTGTGTGCACATTTCCAAAATTCTGTGATCCCTACACTAAGTCATATACTTCTTAAATTTTGAATTTTTTGAAAGGGAGAAAAAACAAAAAAAAACTCCCATGTAATAAAATCTATTTTCAAGGATAAATAAGCAATAAATTTTGAATTTTGAAAGGGAGAAAAAAACAAACAAAAAAAACTCCCATGTAATAAAATCTATTTTCAAGGATAAATAAGCAATACATTTTGGCTCTTATTACTTCCTGCCGCGACAACATGGAAACGATAATTTGAATAATAGTATTTCCCACTGAATTCTAGAAGACGTGCACAGAAAATGAAGTTACATTTATGTCCAGAATCAAAACAAGGGCCATCTCAGCATTTGCTCAATGGATCAGGGAAACTGGACGAAAAACCCGATCGAGATGGGGGTCATTGACCCGGAAGCTGTGTTACAATAGTTGTCACAGGTTGTTTATACTCATTTATACAGTCCAAATGGTAATTAATGCATTATGTATCATTGTTAAAATTAATGTTACTTTTCTTGTGATGCTCAATATAGTCTCTAATTGTATAGAAACAGTTATGCAGCAGAAACGATTTCACTTGGGATTTAAACTTTTCTATTGAATTTAATCGTTTAATGTCGTCTGGCAAAGTGTTGTAAAATAATGTACATGTATATTATTTATTATATTTAAAGGATGCTAGCACAAAGTTTCATCAGCATTGGTTCAGTAGATTCGGAGATTACCACTGGAAAACCACTTGCACTTCTGGCTTTATATTAGTATAGATATGAATATAGATGAATTATAGATATAGATAATTAGTTGACTCTAATACATTGAAGCTTAATTGGCTATTAAACTGATGTAAAGTAAATTGTTTGTTGACAAACAAGAACACTACACTTAAGGTGCTAGTTTCGTGTTTCAGCCAAGCATCGCTGTAGCCCGTACTTAGATGGGGCGTTATAGTACCATTATTTACTATTTAAATAGTAAATCATGGTACTATAACGCCCCATCCAAGTACGGGCTACAGCGATGCTTGGCTGCGAGGGAGGCGAGCAGCGGCGTAGTTTGAAATGTGCACTCCATGCCGGAGGCCTTAAGTCTCGAGGGTTCCAAGCAGAGTTCGCTGGTGTAGAGGGCAGTGTCAATGCTCTGCTTGCGCCCAAAAAGGTGCGGTTATTATGGTGTGAGCAAGCGACCGGAGAGGATGGAGTGGCGAGAGTCGGGAGTGTGGAGCAGTGCTGTGTTGGTCGTATACGGGATGTAGCCCGCCACCACAAAACATGAGAGGAGGTAAAATGGAAAATTAATGTACTTGAATTAGTTGTGGAACATTTAATGCACGAAGAGAGGTGATAGTGTTCGAGGTGCGTTGAAAGTTGAAGGGACGGTGACGTGCAAAGGTAACTGGATAGGAGAATAGGAATATACGTGAGTCATGTATATTGACGACGCCAGTGACCTCGGATAATAATATGAAGGAATCTTCACCTCCTGTGACGACAACTTTCGAATTTTAAAAATATAAAATTAGATGTGTCGCCGACAGCTCGGCGCCAGGAAGCTTTCAATTTAAACATGTAACTTTTATTGTAAGTAAAGTATGTCCATCACCCGGAAACTCCCAGTGAGGCGGCAGGAATTGATAATGTATCAACACCCCATCCCACTTCCGACCTTCAAAGGGTAAATGTAAATGCATGTGAAAGTGCGAAATCTAGAAATGTCAAATTAGATGTTTCGCCGACAACTCGGTGTCAGGAAGCTTTAATTTAAATATGTAACTTTTTATTGTAAGTAAAGTATGCCCGTCACCCGGAAACTCCCAGTGAGGCGGCAGAACTTAAAAATGTGTCTACACCTCATCCCACTTCCGACCTTCGAAGGGTAAATGTAAATGTATATGTATGTGAAAGTGCCCCAGAATGACAATTACTTTCTGTGGAGTCATGAATACTAGCCGCAAGGACCTATGGCTCAGTTCACAAGTTGTATATAGTAGGAACCAGACCTGTTTGTAAATTCTCATCTGTAATAAACTTCTGTTGGAAAAGAACTTTGTTTCTTTATTTCTGCAGCAGCACAGCTTAAACAATCTGAACCTGAGTCGGAGGAAAGCAACTGTCTTTCGACTTATTTAATTCGTGAACTGGAGTCCGAACTGATTAATGTGAGTGCTAATAAAGCATTTAATTAACGGTTGTATAGTTGAACTGTGTAGACGTGAGGTTAGAGGATCAATCTATTCTTAAATTGAGATGCGGTACTCCAATTTGGAATTGTGAAAGTATTCTAGGTGCGAGTCCTGGCATTTGAAGTGGCGAGTGACTTTTTCTGACTGTTCTTTTATCGGATTTATAATATTCTTTTAAATACAAGGTGTTCTGTTGCATTATTTTAAGTTGAGGACTTAAGAGACTGAAAAATGAATTTGTGCAAATTAATGTATCAATTTTCAATCACTAATATCATATTTGAATTGTGAACCAATCATTTATTAATAGAAAAAGAGCTTGAAGAAAGGTGAACTTTCAATTTCATTAACTGGTACTGTTGACAATCATGTGCTCTCCATTTGTAACTTATATTGCAATTTACTACTATAAGGAATGTGTCAAGATTTGTTAATTTCTATTAAGTTGGGGGGTGAGATTCTGCAGTTTCTCTATGGTAGTGCAATATTTTATTGAAGATTGTCTAATATCACAGATTGTGAAAAAATAGCTGATTGGAAGGAGAACAGTTACACAGCTATTTCTACTGCCACAACATTCAGAAAAAATTTTATTCACGAATTTCTTCTGATTGTAATTTGTATGATGTGATTTCATTGCATGTAGAATTAGCATGTGACAGGATTGCTATGTGACCCTGCAGGCTAAAGAGGGCAGATTATTTCAATGATTACATGTATGGTAATGAACTAATATTATTATTTAAGAGTTTGGGGGAATGATACTCCATACTTTCTTGAGTATTTATCAAAAGGAATGAAGAACTTTGTCAGTTTTGAATCTTCTTTTTCCTTAAAATGTTTGGAGAAATTATACAGAATTCTAGAGTTTACATTGTAAATTAAATTTTTATTGCTGTGCGCTGATCAAGTTTGGATTTTTTAAAAATTGAAAATAAGGGAATTGTTAGGAATGTACAATTCTGAATTATTTTGGTGTACATGGACATAACTGTTGTACAGATTATCTGGAAGGATAATGTTCATTCCAAATGACTGAGTTATTCGTTCAAAGTAATAAATTTGATTTTCACACACCATTTTTTTAAAGAAAAAGGCAGAGTGATTACAATCCTCAGAATAGTTCTAGAAACATTACTTCTGTGTTGTGGTTGTTCTTTTGCTTTTGTTTTTGGGGTACAGGAAGCCAAACAATTGTACACTGTTGAAACATTATTTCTGGATTGTCTTTCTTGTGTTTTTAGGGACATGCAGATGTCTGTGTACCACTGTTCTTTATTAAATGTCATTGTTTTTATCTCGAAACATTACACTTTCTTTTCTTTTTCGCCGGAAGGGTGTGGAACAACACAGGCAAGAACCTCGCTCCTTAAGTCCCCGATTTCCATTGAGGAAATCGAATCTCACATATATATATATATATATATATATATATATATATATATATATATATATATATATATATTGCATCTTTGCATTTTGCATCTTGCAACCGCGGACGGCCCCACCTACGCCGCCGCCGTCCACCTGAGAGCGTTGCGTCACAGTACATATAAATTCTTAAATAGTACACAGTGAAGTTTGCCTACATGCGATAGATTAACGTAGTAATAACCTTAAAAGCTGTGAAGAAAGTAGGTCGAAGAACTAAATTTATAAATTTGACTTATTCAGTGCAAGTGAACTCGGTTGCTTGCTCAAAAGGTCTGTATGTGAACCTAACAGCAGAGGTCAGATGTAGGGTACGTTACAACTCCATTCCTGTGAAAGAAGCCAATTTAATTATTTTTCAGGCAATATTTTCTTTCAAGCAGACAATTCAATTGACCGATAACCAATTTAAGAAAGAAAAAAATAGAAAATACGGAGAGCAAGAACAGATGTCATGCTAATCTTGTCTGCTAATATACATCGAAACCTCAAATGCAGAAGCATCAACATAAAGTCTAACTTGAACCAAATTGAATCCACGAGCTACGACAGCAGGAGGCACAGACGTAACCAAATGTTTTCGAAAATCGACACACTAGATTAGGTATTATACATTGTTTTCAATTGTTGTTTAAGGCTTTCACGAAATTTAGTTGGGGAGTTAAGGGTTTTACACGCTACTTCTGCCCTCGAAAAATTATTCCTTGAAATAATATGGTCCTCAAAACATTTATCTGCCACATATTTTTGTTTATAATGGAGGAGCACTTCGATGTCGTTATTATTGTTAAAAGTTTGATGATCACTTATGAAACTATCATGAATCAAAACCGCAAAAAGGCAATAGAAATTACATTGATCAACTGAAATGACTACAATCTAACTGTAAGATGTTCTTGGAAATCACCATACAATGTACTTACAATGCACCATCAGGCAAAGCAAATGCTAGAAATCTTAAGAACACTGCGCGCAAAGTTGACCGTCGGTTCTACAAGCGTGAGAGAGATGGTTTGAAACGTACTAACTGGCAACAACGCATAGCCGATGTTGCCGTTTTGTACACCACGTGGTGCCCCAAGCAATGTAGTGGTACATCATTTTGGTTTCATTAGGAACATTCACGGATAATCGCATTTGCCAGGCTATGCTGTGTCTCCTGCAATAGCGATGTGGTTACGAGTCAACGACTGAAGCTTCATGGATCGGGAGGACCTGTCGGATTCCCACGTCGGCGGCGACACCGGATACGTGTCTGGGTGGGACACTGTGAAATGTTTTGCACTTCAGTACCGCGTTTGGCTTTACTGAAACGTTTTTGAAATGTTTAATTTATTTCTACCACATTAAATAAATCACTTATTCTTGTCAATGCTCGACTAGTCAATACACTTACATTGTCTTAATGATACTTACGTGGGGCGCCAAACCGTCTAGTACAGACTCTAATCGTTCTGAAATTGTATTCTATCACAAAATATTGTTTTGCGGGATTAAACTGGTTACTACATAATCCTTTTCAATAAAACATTTACAATAATAATTGAAACATTTAAGTAATATTTTTAAATTTCTGTCACTAACGTTTGATAAAGAGAGGAGTTCATTTGTTTCTTTCTTATTTTTGGAAAATTTTCTACAAAATTGCAACATTCAATGTTATACTCTTTTGTATTACGTTAACAAATTTATAACACTTTCGATTCCAGGTTTAATTTCTTTATTTCAATTTTTAATAAAATGCATACAATGTTACTTTTAAACTAAAATATGTATTTTTACTAAAAAATGTATACAATGTTACTCTTGCGAGTTTTTTGATTACAAGTTCTTGATTTCTAAATTTTCTTACAATGTATTGCACAGTGGAGCGGCTTTTTTTAAAACTATTAGACCTATTTGTCGCAAGGAATAGCTCTTAAGTGCTAAGTTGACAAATACCTCTTTCACATTGGAAGTGAGCTTCTGTTGGGCCATTTCGATGCCGAATGTTGTCTACTGGCGGAATTATCCCTTCAGAGCGCATTAAGACCTTGGATGTTAAAACCGTTAAGATCACATTAAGACCGTCAAGGGCCGAGTAACTCGACGCGGAAGAATTGCATATTGGTGCTCACTTCGATTGTACGAATAGCAAAGTTCTAACGAAAGAGATTTGTTTTATTCAATATTAATATCATGTTAAACATACATAATGTCAATAAAAATATTACATTAATGTATTTGCTACTAATGCGATTGGTGCACAATTTCAAGAAAGATATTATTTTAAAATATTTTACGACGGGATACGATAACTTTTTGTTGCTAAATCTCTCTCAGTGTTGTTCTTTTTCCTTGCAGTACCTAGTTTTGCATGGCCAATTCTTCTTTATGGAACGCGTGCCGCAATGCAATACTTTCCAAACAAACAGTGAAGGTAAGGACTAGCTGAGCTCGAGCCGAAAACGTAATTTCTAAACAATATCTTACAGCATGTCAGAAGAACGTTTTAAGAATGTATTGATACATTCTTAATACATAGAAATAGAAAATAAACTGAATTGGAGAGGCGTCACTTTAGAAATTAACTCTAAAACTTCACGCGGTGTGAGTTTTCGCTCCGGGCAGCGAGCGAAGGCTCTCTTCCCGCGCCGCGCCGAGCTTCACGGTCGATTGAAGCCGCAACGCGAAGGTCGCGCGCCAGTGAATCAGTTACGTGACTGGGTTTTACCGCGAAATGCAAAGGTAGCGATCACGGTCAAGGGTAAGCGGAGGTGCTGCTGACTGCGCGGTTTCCTTTGAGCAGCCACGGCCGGCGCGCTGTAAAGCTCACTGAGGAAAGCGCTCCCGGTCGCGAGAATCGTGTGACGCGAGCAGGGCCGGATTTTCCTATAGGCGAACTAGGCTTCAACCTAGGGCCTCAAGATCAAGAGGGGCCTACATTCAAATTGTTAGCAAAATTAAAATTATACTATTCTAAAAACAGTTTACGCTAAAACTGAACAGAAAATAAGGAGAAATTCTACACATATGACAAATAAACAGAAAAGTGTATTGGTTAAGATTCACGCGTACGGCTCATTAGGTCTGTTCATCTGTATATACTAGATTGCACCAAAGTATAGTTCGTATGTTCACTGATTGCTATGGCAAATATTGACGTGTCTTATACTACTAAGCTTTGGTTTGTTCTTGAATAAATAGAGTGCAGATTGGTGTAGATTGGAACAGATAAACGAATAGACCTATTGATATCCCGACGTTTGGTTATATTTGTGATTCTTCGATAATATGAAACGTGTTAATGTTATTAGAAAAAGATTCTTATTTCAGGATTGCGTACACGATCATTTGATTCTCGCCTTTTGAGTTCAGTTGGTTCAATAATTTAGTGACGTATTTTAGAAAATTACAATGATATCACTGATTCTCTCAATTATTTACATTTAGGTAATAATACAAAGGGTGATACCAGATTGAGGACCAACAATCTTTTAGAGGAGACGGAAGAATTTGTGTTTAGCCTCCATTTCTGGTATCAAATACCGAGACATTTTTCAAAAGTAAATACAATTCTTCAAAACCCTAATATTTTACTTAGTAGTTGTGCAGATTGGTACAGGTCACTTTTGGAGATTTAACGTGGAATTAGGGAACATGTTGGTGCACTTGAGCAACAAGCAAACACACGTCAAATACTGAATATAGAACTGCCTGAACAATAATAATTAAAAGGCAAGGAAATTAAGAAAATTCATTTGACCCTGATGCCTTAGACGAACTCTCTTCGAGAGATATATTTAGGATTAAAACATTTATTCCTATATTAGATACACTAGAATCAAATTTAAGAAAAAGAGCTTCCGTTTATATGTATGTAGTGAAAATATTTTCCTTTCTTACCGATCAAAGGTAGAACTTACTTATCAAAGGTAGAACTTCAAAGAGGTGAGTTGTTAATGCAAAAATACCTATAAGATGTCAACCAAAATCTTACTGATCAATTATTTCATTTCCACACATAAGTGAGACAAAACTTTCAAACAATTTCACATTGTCGCATACAGACTTGAATCAAATAATATTCAAATAAAATATTCAAGTAGCCTCCCCCAATATGAAATCAATATTACGGCTGTTTCTCACTTTAATAGTCACTAATTGTACTGGAGAAAGGTCATTTTCAAGACTTAAAAATATCAAAAATCAAGTAAGAAGCACAATGACCCAAACAAGGTTGTCTTCATTGAGTATTTTGCGCATAGAAAATGAGACCTTCAGAAAAATAGATTTTGAAGAACATCTAAAAGAATTCTGTGTGAAAACCTTTAGAAAGAAATTTTTCTAATCTACTATTTCGTTTTAACCGTGTACTTGGATTGAATCAGTTCTTAAATAAAAATAACTATTAAGATAAAATTTAATATGATATTTTCTCTCTCTGATCTGGATTTTGTTTGAATAAAGTTCCATTTTTGGTTTAGTTTGAAACTTAAAATTCATAATAATTCATACTTAAACTTTAAATGTGAATTATTATGAAATACATCTATCTGAATTGAATTTGGTTTAATCTTCAATGTATTGAATACATTTAATTTAATTTGAGTAGAGCATACCATAATTTTATTGAGTACGATATACGATATACGATAATTTTATTGAGTAGTATTATTGATTTATTGAGTGGAATGAGTATTTATTGCCGCGTGGGTACGACCATCCTTTAGTTACGTGCAAGTGTTCATCCGTGGCCTACTTTCACACATGCTACACATTGTCTGATCGGACTCGCGAGCAATTGGCTCAAGCGTCGCCCCGTTAGCACAAGGCGAGCGAATCAGGAAAAGGCCGGCCGATTCGGGAGAAGGAAGGCGTGCCTTCGTCCGTGGGCGCGTGTGGCCCAAGATTTTTTTTTTTTTTTTTTTTCATTTTTGAGACTTCGCTAGAGAACTTTGCTAGAGAACTTGCTTTGGACACTTACTCTAGAACTCGCTTTGGAGAATCACTTGCTTCACTTGCTTAAGCACTTATTAACTTGCTTGCTTTCGAGAATGACTTTGAGAACTGTGTCGGAGTAACTACCTTGCGACACTCGTAAGAATCACTTACGGCTAGAACTCGGCAGAGATATGAAAAGACTCGATACCGGAAGGAGCTTCCTATCCGGTGACCGCTAGCCAGGTACGGTACCATCCTTGCCGATTGACAACGATCTGTTGTGACCGGGGGCGCGTGTCGAGGAATGTGTGCGACGACGAAGCAGCAGTGGGCCCAGAGGGAGCGTGCTGTCGCTGGTTTCCCGCCTGTGAGTACGCCAAGCCGCCCGACGCCAGCTCCGGGGTACATTCCCCGCCACCGCTGACATCGCGCCGCAGAAGACTGCAAGCTAAGTAATTTTGGGCACTAAGCGACACTCAGCCCGATTACCGCGTAAGTGCGGACGGACTCTAACTTACGGAGCTGTAGCGGACGTGCCGGTAACCAGGCATGAGAGTAGCGGCCAAGTGCTTGTCATTTGTATTTTAATCTGTTTAAGAAAATCAAAGGCCGCAGTAAGCAAACAAATATGTTAAATTCCCTTGTCAGAAAACCATTGTTGCATGCAAACATCATCATCATCATCATCATCATCATCCTCATAAATTTTGATTGAGTAAATGTCATTTTAGAAATTGTATCCATTGAGTATTTATTGAATATGCAGACCCCGATCCGTTAGTGGTTACATTATTTTGATTAAGATAGCCGGCTTTCGACGGCTTTGCCGTCATCGTCAGTCTACAAGATACAGAAAAATATAATAAAATTACAAATAAAAAACAAAATAAGATAGAAAATTTTAATTACAGATATCAGATAAAATTTCGAAAATTGAAATGCAACGGGAGGATTAATAGCAGTTCAAATTAAACATTATAAAATATCAATAAAGAAAGACACATGATATGATTGCGTCATTAGCGGTTCTTCTCAATTAAAGACTTGCCCGTCAACGTCGTCAACTCAACTTGTCGTCATACGCAGTTTTTAACTGTTTTTTGACGTAAATAAATAAATAAATAAATAAACTTACTCTGAAAAAGAAATCAGTGATGAACTAATACGGAACAATTTACCAGTAATCGAAGTGTGTAGATTGTACAAGAAGGAAAGAAAACCCATTCCAATCTGTGCAGTGGACTTAACAGACAATAGAGAGGCTCGGAATGTATTCAACCTAAAAAGACTTTTATATAGTGTAGTTAGAGTTCAACAAAAATTGAAATCTAGAATTATAATGTGTAAGAAGTGTAAACGATATGGCCATTCAAAAGCTAATTGTGGTTTCGAAGCCAGATGCGTCAAATGCGTAGGGACCCATCACTATTCCGAATGGAGAAAATTGAAAGACGAACGCCCTTAGTGCGTAAACTGCAACGAATTTCACGCAGCTAACTATAGAGGTTGCACATATTATCAAAAACATGTAAATTCCCTTAAAAATTTTCCTTCAAATCTAAACTTAAGCAAATCAATTAATTATAACTCAAATTTGTTAAAGAACACCCCTACCCCTCCAATTTTCCCCAACCAACAATTCCCATCACTATCACAACATCCTTATTTAAAAAGAAGTCGAATACCGCAGCCTCGAATATTAACTGGCTCAATATAATGTCTTCCATTGTCTCCCAAGTTATCAACGCCATTATTCCTCAAGTTAAAAATATGGTTGATTCAATGGTTTTTTCATACCGAAGTAATGGTAAATAAAAATGAAATAAATAATATTTTAAATTGGAATGTCAATGGTTTAAAACGACAGGAAAATATGTTTAGAGTATTCTCCCACCAACATAATATAAAAATCGCGTGCATCACAGAAACACACCTAACGCCTCGCGACAGGTTTAATATTCCAGGTTACAGCTCTTATCGCAACCATAGAGTGACCTCTAACATAGCCTCAGGCGGAGTAGCAATATTCATATCAAAAAATCTTAAACATGAACAAATTCTGACGCCATTTTCCGCAAACCTTGAAACAGTCTGAATTAAAACAAATATCAATAATAAATCAGTAAATATAAAAGCAGCTTATAAACCCCCCAATAGAACTTTCCCAATTAATTCATATAAACAAATATTTGTTACCAATAATACAACCATCCTTTTAGGAGACCTCAATAACAAAAATATTACTTGGGGTTGTAATACTATATCTTCGCACGGTAAAAAAATAGAATTTGTGAACAATAATAACATTGAGATAATGACACCAAATGAACCGACACGATATCCATCTAATACAAATGTCATACCTGATATCTTAGATATTATCCTGACTAAGAACATACATTTTCCCCTCTATCAAAATGTTCTAAATGAACTTGATTCAGATCACTGTCCAATAGTAGCATCATTGACAGCCCCAAAAGAGAAACTCACCACTAACAACATTAACGAAGAATCACAAATTGGAACAAATATGCTAATTTAATGGCCTACAATTATTCGTATCCGTGTAATATTAAAAGTGTTACAGATATCGATAACGAAATTGAAAGATTCTCTAATGCCATCATTCACTCATTAAAACAATTCACCATGCCTTTTCGCCAACCAAAAATCAACTCATTACCCATAAACATAATTAACCTAATGAAATCCAAAAATAATCTGAGGCGTTACTGGCAAAGAACTAGAAGGTCAGACATTAAAAGAATAAATAATAAATTAACAAGGCTCATTAAAACCCATTTAGATCAATTAAGATACTCCAATTATAATACTTTTATTGCCGGAATACACCCAAATTCCAAACATCTATGGACTACAGTTAAACTTATCAACAAGGATAAAACAAAAATTCCCCCATTATCATTAGGATCTAAAGAAGCTTATTCAGACAAAGACAAAGCCAAAATTATAGCTAAACACCTGGAAGATACGTTTAAACCCTAACCAGTGATAAACATTACTTTTAATGCTGAAATAAAAGAATACTTAAATAATGAAATCCTAACCGCAGCGTCACCAATCAAAGGTATATCACCCTCCGAGACAGCGTCAATAATCAAATGCCTTAAATTTAAAAAAGCCCCAGTAACTGACGGAATCAACAATGTTTGCGTTAAGATGTTAAATAAAGGAAGTATTGCAGCATTAACGGTTATCTTTAATGCTTCCCTACGCCTTAACTATTTCTCAATAGCATGGAAAAAGGCAATTATAATTCCATTTTGCAAACCTAACAAAGATTCTAGATTAGCTGAAAACTATAGGCCCATCAGTCTTTTGTCTACACTATCAGAAGCATATGAAAAATTATTATTAACTTTTTAAGCTTTTTCTAACCTCAACAAACGCCATACCATCCGTTCAGTTTGGTTTCAAAGCGAATCACGCCACTACGCATCAACTTTTTCGATTAACCGAAGCAATCGTTCAAGGATTTCACGATAAGAAGCACACAGTAACAGTATTTCTAGACTTACGCCAGGCTTATGATAGGGTCTGGCACTCAGGACTCGTATACAAAATGTTACGACTGGGAATCCCCGAATACCTAATAAAAATCATTCAAAGTTTCATATCTAACAGAACATTTACCGTTAAAATCAACAATTCTACTTCACAATTTTACCCAATAACTGCAGTAGTACCACAAGGATCAGTATTCTCTCCAACATTATTCAATATTTATACCCATAACATATCAATTCACGCTGAATCCAATATTGCATTATTTGCGGATGACACAGCCGTATTTTCTACAAATTCCGATATCTTAGTAGCGAAAGATTACATCCAAAATCATCTCGATGAGTACATAAACTGGACACAGAATTGGAGAGTTAAAATTAATTCAGATAAAAGTGAGGCAAAAATCTTCACTCTTTGTAGACCACGAAATCCAATTGAGCTATCAATACTAGGAACGAAAATAATATGGGCATCGTCACCAGTAAAATACCTTGACATTTTATTTGATAAAAGGCTAACATGGAAACCGCACATCAATGCGGTTGCAAAGAAAGCAAAAGCAAAAATTCCAAAATTATTTCCAATATTAAACCAGCGCTCTACATTAAAAATCGAATGCCGACTGCTAATATTCAAATCAATGATCCTTCCTACCATAACCTATGGATGCCCAATCTGGGGATGTGCAGCTCCTAGCAATATTAATAAAATCAAAGTAATTCAAAATAAATTTCTAAGAAATACTCTAAATGCCCCCTGGTTCATTACAAATTAAATCTAGAATTAAAAATTACAAAATTAGAAGAAATCATAACTAATTTAGCTAACACTTTTTACCACAATCTGCATACCTCACCAAGTACCATCATTTTTAACATGGGGAAAAAATGCGGCCCACCCATGCATAAAGTCAAGATTTCCCAAAGACAAATTCAAACCCCTGTAAACCACTATATCTTCAGCTCCTTAACATAATCATATTCCTTTCTCTTCTTAATTAACAATAATATTAAATCAATAATTATGTCAGAGTTTAAACCTCACTTATCTTATGGAAGGCCAATCCCAAATTGTCACATAATAATCTTACGTATTTTTAAAACCCTTGAAAGACTGTATTGTCGAACAAGAAGAAATAAATTTAAGAAAAAAGATTGTCATTATTTGAATTTTGTTTTTTCGTAAATGTTGTGTGTTATGTTTGATTAGTTATTATTTTCACTACTACATATGGTGCTGAGAATAATTGTCAAAATAACTGTTCTCCACTTTTATTATTTATTATCCGTACCACATTTTTTATATAGGTTAGTACCAATCACAACATGTTTCATTTAACATATTGATATGCATCACAACAATGATGAATTTTATTCTCTCTCACATAATTTACGAACTTAAAAATGGGAGGTGAAACGGCCTCATAAGTGTAATGATCTAGGGGCCTCTCTATATCTAAATCCGGCCTTAGACGCGAGCGATATGTCCTGTACCCATTCCGGCGCTTGACCTTGTCCGGCACGTTATGCCCTAATCCTTGTGAGCAGAGGCGGGATTTCGGATATTTTATCTTAGTAAAAGGTCCCCCGGAATAAGATAGTAAATAGTTGTCCTAAACGAAATGGCATAAGTAGTTACACTGGAACTCCAACATTAAAATAAGATTTTTGAAAGTTTTCTTAGCCCCGCTCAACACCGACACCCTCTACAACGCGAAACGTGTTTTTTTTATTTTAATTTTTTTGGCAATACTATTGAATCTGATTAAATAATATGAAAAATAAGAAAATAATTTATAATATCAGAAAACAAATTTACTTTATCGCTAGACTTTACGCAGTAGAGAAAGATATGTAATGCTCCGCGAAAAAACGACGAAATTTCGACAGAAAAACTCCGGGCCCTAATAACTAAAAAGGGCCAAGTTGCTAAATTTAGAAAAAAAATCGTCTAACG
Organism: Teleogryllus occipitalis; assembly: GCA_011170035.1. NCBI lineage: Eukaryota > Metazoa > Arthropoda > Insecta > Orthoptera > Gryllidae > Teleogryllus > Teleogryllus occipitalis. Next base: position 323,369 of record BLKR01000564.1, read on the forward strand.
TGGTGAAGCCAAAATTCATGTTTTGTGGGTCCTTGAAACCTACCGAAAAATCGAATGACGGTAAAATGTCCGTCCGTCCGACTGTTCTTCGTATTCATTAGTATTGTATACATTACTGTATTTGTGAGTAAAAGCTCTTCAAATTACTTTAAATGAATTTTTTCGAAAACTCAATAGATTCCTGTGAAAAAGAGCTTCAAATTTCGCATTTACAGTAACTCTTTATGCAATTTTTTTTTAAATTGCTCCAAATTTTTCAAAGAAAATTGGTATTTAGGACAAGGTTTTAGCATTCTTTAATATTCTTGAAATAATATATCGGTTCTACTATTTGGAAACCGAAAAGTTGAGAAAATTTCAAAAAATGTACTTTGGGCGGCGATAGATGGTACAAGAAAGGAGGAGGGGCAAGACAGTACAGTACCAGTCCATACCAAGGGAATTAGAAGACTGTACTACGAGGAAGTCTATCCCATGCACATGTCCTGCGATTTGTAAACACTATTATATTTGTGATTTAAAGTGCCTCAAATGACTTTAACTGAAGTTTATCGAAAACAAAAATTTTCTGTGAAAAAGTTGCAAATTTTGCTTTTACAGTTACACGTTAACGCCATTTGTTAATAACGGCTCCAAAATTTTCAATAAAAATTGCCATTTATGAGGACATTTTACTCTTCTTTAATATTTTTAAAGTAATATTGGTTACACCATTAGAAAACCGAAAGATTCACAAAATTTCAGTCTCTATCATCTTACAAGAAATTTTAAAAAAATTTTGGAGCCATTTTCGAGAAAATATTTCATCAGTCTCGGTCTAGCAGTGGTAGCTACGCACGTCCCGCTGCGCGGCAGCGCTTGCCTTCGCCTCAGGAGTGGCAAATCAAGATAAGCGTTAGGTGGTGATCGTCGTATACGGAGCCCGCAACGGGCTAAGTTAATTTAAAACATTGTTTCTTGTGACTTTCTTGCATCAGTTAAGTGCCGATTTATTATGAATGTCAGTGAACTCAGGCCCCGTAACGGGGCAACTTATCATAAGTGCCATAGACATTTTGAACAAAGTGGATAGTGAATGTGATCATGTGAACTCCCAAGACAGATATTAACGTGATAGCTCATCGACCACAACAACTTCAACAACAGTAGAAGATGTATCAACATCAGCTTCATCAGTTGCAAACACAGCTGCAGCTCGCGCAACTAGGACAAATTCAGCCGCAGCTAACGGGAGTGCCTCAACAGTCTCATGGTCAGCCTCCGTTAATATGTCACCCAGGACCAACGCCGGACATGCAGTTGCACGGGCTCAGTATCATTTTATCACGTTGCAAGTCTTGCATGTAACTAATTAGGGGGATCAGCATTAGGCTGAATTCGATTTTATACCCCAGGATTTTTAGTCCTGGGGGATGGAAGATGAAATGATAATGATAATGAAGGATGAATGGACGTCACGTGTGTGAGAGAAGTAATTTGTAACTCGATGTGCGAAATATGAACAATGCGTGCGGTTGTAGAGAAGTCGGTTCTTAAGAATCAAGAACTGACAACTGCGGTTGATTATTTTCTCAAACAATTCATCACTTTTTTTACGCGAATATAACCCGCATCCTTTTTGACCCAATATAGTACTCGAAATCGTGGTGCGCATTAGATTCGGTAGCGAGTAAGAATCCAATGAAAATACGTTCCGTACGGAATAATGGTTATTCTCGCTTGTAATTTATTGTATTAACGAATTCATTTTGAATGTGTACTTTCCATATTTCATGCTCACTAATTTTCTTCTTTAATGCGTCACCTAACATTAAGAAACTTTCTATCTATAATCTGATGGTATATATATATATATATATATATATATATATATATATATATATATATATATATATATATATACACGATAAAGCCTTTGTATAAATTAAATTAAATACTGTATTTATTATTCTGCCATGAACGCATATTGCATTCGATATCATTTTTTAATTTTAAGTTTAAAATATGGACTGTGCATTAAATTCTTGTACGTACGGTATTTTTCTGTTAATTATTCGATTTGAAGTAAAAATTTACACATTTTGGCACTTTAGATTTTACTTACTAGATACTTTGCTTTCGTGTTAATGTATTGTATTTAATTATTAAAGATAAGGAAGATATTTACTCGTCAACAGAAACAACAGCTAAAAGACTGCGACAAAAACCTAATGGCATCAGAAGTAACAATTAGCCTCGGATGAAAGCTTCTCAGCTGACAATGAGACATGAGCTCCATTCTCTTTTCACCCTCAGCTCCAGCGAAGAAGCTTTGAATACATCCGCGTTCACTTTGGGTCAGCCAATTGTGTATTCCAACCTCCACAAACAAATCGAATCGAAAAAAGATTCTTCACGATGAAAACGAAGCCAATTGAAGCATCCGAAACGAAATAGCATTGGGTCAGGAAGTTTTGAGAAGGTGGTAGGGGCGGTGCGGTGCGGGGCGGGGCGGGGGCCGGGGGCGGGGGCGGGGCGAGGTGGGGCGCGTGTACTTTCTATGACGCTTGTCAGATACGAGCACCGAGCAAACGACGCGATCGCTGGAGGAAAGATCGCTCCCGCTCCCGGGAGAAGAAAGTGGCGCCCCGCCTCGGCGGAGGCGGAAGGAATCAAATTCCAAAGAAGCGAAAATATCCTTGTGCTACAAGCAGATGAAGGTGTGGGATCGAGGCGAGCAGATAACTGTAACACACATACCAGATGGAAAGCCTAGAAGACTGGAGTTACAGACTCACAATATTCAGAAGCCTAAAATGTTATTATGGTGATAGTGTTGTTACAGACTGTTTTAGAAGCGAGCTTAGAGGTTGCAAAATTTTCTTTTTTATTTTAGATGAATGACTATGTTTCAGTCTGAGTTGTAGCTAGACGTTGATTACAGGAACATATGGCACGAGAAGCCTACGGTTGATACATTTTACAAGTGTTTTTAAGAGCACAAATATTAAAATGTGAACATTTTGAGAGATGTATATAAATATTTTAAGAGGAGTGGATTTTTCAGTGAAGCCTCAGCTTCCATACAAGGGAGTGTGAAAGTTCATAAAAAAGAATGTTTCTAATTAAATAAAGTGATTGATATTCAAAATAATATCTTCTCACATTTCATAAGCATTAACTATCGTTTCACACATTAAATATGGTCAAAACGTGGTGCACGCTGTTAATACAGCCTAATACGTACAGTGTCATGAAGTATCTGAACGAAGATTTGGCAACATCGTCTTTCTAGCAATATCTCTACTCGGGCAGACTGTCAAACGTACATGTCATTTCAGTCATTTCAATTCTCCGCCGTCTCTTTTCCCTTTACCGAACTTTCCTGTAACTTGACACACCATCCCAGTTTGTAGCACATTTAGAAGTGTGATGATATTTTTGGTCTGCTCTAGTGTTTTTCATCCTGCAATCCACAGAAAGGAATAAAAAAATGGTTTCACTTTTACGCGATTAGTCAGTTTTTGAAGTCTTCATCCCCTAAAAAACGAGGTTCGAAAGCCGTTGAGATTGCAACTCTTAGGGCGTCTCTATTCGTTGATCTACAATATGCCGTAAATGTAATAGGTAACATTGCATTTTTTGCTTAAAATTTCAGCTAGATTTTTTACAACAGAAATGATCCTAGAATTTTTATTTGATATAGTGTTCGGAACTCTGCGTTTTTGTCAGAATTCATAAACCATACACAACAGTATTTTTGTCCCAAACTGGAATTCAGGAACCTCTTTGTGACCGTCTACCACTTTTCATTTGTCAGTTGCCAGATGAAGTGGTTTCTGCATTCCAGAAGGTACATCCGGGTCGTGGTCTGTTCCTTACCCTTCAACTTTCCGTCCGCCAACTCCCGTCCTCCTCGTCCGCCTTCCCTGCAGTCCGTCCGCCTCCCCCTCCCCGAAAAGCGAGTGCGAACTTCTCATTAGGAGATAATTGCCGGTTACAAATCCGCTTTAAATTGCGGCCGCTGTGTTTGGGCACGACGTGGCCACAAGTAGAACACGCCCGCCTATTGAAAAATTGAATAATTTCGCGGCTAACGGCGGGACAAGCTGCGCCGAGCGCGGCGAGCTGGACCTGAGCGAATTCTGCGGCGCCTGGCGTTGCCCAGGGCACCAACTGATGTCACTACAATTCCTCTGACCTGGAAGACCTAGGGTTCGAATCCAGACGACGGCAGGATTTTGCACACTAGCTAGATAGGTCGAATTCAGCCGCTGTCTGGAAGAGAATTCTAGCGGCCAGCTGCTCAGATCAGTAGTTATCTCTGGTTTCTCCGATCAATACCAGACATAATAATAATAATAATAATAATAATAATAATAATAATAAATTTACAACTGCAAATGACCAGTGCTCGGTGGCAGTAAATATAAAAAGACGTACAAAATTAAAAATATGAATAAGCAATTACAAATATAAAAAAAACATAAGTAATACAAATACAAATAAACAAACAAAATAAAATAAAAATTTACAAGTATAAAAAGTAAATAAATCGCACCCATCTCCACTCCGTTTTCACTTCACTGCATCCCCCTTGCGTAACCATTAATTTATTCACTAACGGCGTACATCGCACTTTTCTCACACTTTTGTTGGCCTTCATTGCACTTCACTACACTCTACTGTAGTCTACACTTGCACTCTAAAGAAATCTCGAACGCATAAGTCGCGTGCTTCTGGGTCACTAACACCTCTTCAGGTAAATTGTTCCAGTCAACAATGATCCTATTCACAAAGCTGAATATTTCTGTATCTGTTCTTTGCTAATCCGCATTTTATTTTGTGTAAATGGTCGCCCCTACATAAGAAGAATTCTTTCATTGATAGCTTCCCATGCCGATTGCTCTGTGCGCCTTGAAGAGGACACACAGTCGTGCTGCTTTTCTACGTGTAACTAATGATTCCCTGTCGCCATTTTCCCTTTTTTTCGCTTTCTTAGTTTAGTCGCTTTCTTCTGCACTCGGTTTAACACTTTAATCTGACTTACCCTACAAGTATCCCAGCAAGCTACTTCGTATTGCATTATGTAACGAATCAAAGATATGAAAGCCTGCATTTTCGTTTTACAGTTAGCATTCCGGAATAACACATAACAGAATGTGGAGCATTCCAAGCCTTCTGTGTAGTAGTATATCCTACAAGATCAAGCCCAATTGATGTCGCTTCGAATTATTACCCCAGATATTTACAACTACGTGCCTCAGAGATTTTATATCTACCCATTGTATAGTGGAGTGTTTCCTTGTTCGAGACTTCGTAAAAATGTTTTGCACTTATTTAGATTCCGTTTATCTGGAACCTTTTCATCATTTAGTAATTATCTTCTTGCAACTGATCAATTTCGGTTTTGTCTCTAATTTTTCGATACACAATGCAATCGTCCGCGAAAAGTCAGATCGTCGATCGAATTTCGGTATCGATATCAGTTCATTAATGTTCCCAATCAAAATATTTGTAAACAGTGTTATTGTTTTGTGGGTTTAGTTCTCGTTTGCAACTATTTTTAATGCGTATTACATGTTGATACAACGTACAAATAAACAGCTGCTGTCATTACTTAGACAAGATTGCCGAAAAGTATTTATGATTAAAGGATAAGACTGTTAGAAGTTTAAAAATTATTTGCGTAACGTTTTGAAACGTCATTTTCATATTCACCTATCTGCTACTAAATGATGACAGTTGATCTTGCAGGACATTACATTGAATCACATTTTCTGACCTGAGAACTTATTGGCAAAGTCGAGAATGTAGCCATTTATTTTTTTCCCTTATCACAATTTTGTACTATAAACTTTAGTATCTGCGAGCAATTATCTTCAGAGTTTGAAATCTCTATACCACTGAAATATGAACAGAACTAAAATTATTGTACTAACTTAAGAGGTATGTTTTAAAAGATAAATCTATGAAAACACATATCAACATTTATTTTGTGGATGATACTACGATACAAAATTCCAGAAATTCTTATGGAGGTAACTTTTATTTATTTTTTCAGCAAAATGTACTATAACTGGCCTAATATTATAATGGGTCTTTTTCTAAATCTTAAATGTAGCATCTGATTTCCACCAACACCTGAGTCCATTCGTCACGGGGAGGCTTGAGCCCCCTCGCCAGAAAACGACGATACTTACTTACAACCATAGTTTTTACTCATTGTCGATAGTTCAGACGTCATTCTGTTTCTCAATTGAAAACGTAATCAATAACTACAAATCAACAAATAAAAAACTCTTTATAAAAAAACAAAGTCGGCTGGAACCTATACCTTTAACTCCCCTTCCAACGAAAATCCCTGGTTGCCTCATCGATTATATTAATGTTATAAACGACGTTTCCCTGCACGTAATCTTCAGAGCGAGTAACATGCATTCCCCACCACCGCTCTAGGCCCTCCGCATGCCCCCGTGGCCGGTGGTTTCGGCCCGCGTTGGCTAGAGCGCCGGGGGCGCCGTCCAGGAAGTGGCGGCGCGCGCAGCTCCGCGCGCCCCCTTACGTCACCGCCGCTGCCGCCGCCGCCGCGCCTGGCTCAAATACCGGAAGAAGTGGATAAACGCAAATTATCCTTTCTAGATCGCAAGGGCCGACCTGCTCCAGTGTGCCCACAGCCAAGTCTACGCTGGCGGTGACGGTTGCGACCACGGAGCCTGCCCCGGCGGGCGCAGAGGGGTGGCGGATCGGAAAGGGGGAATAAAGGCGTGGCGGAGGGCAACGTCGGAGGGGCCACCAAAGGAGACAAAAGAAGTGAATAATGAAGTACCTTTAATGTCGGGTGGCCGTAATGTTGTGTACTGTAGGTGACAAATGTTACAGATGGAGACAGCAGTTTTGAGCGACAGGGAAGTCAGTACAAGAAGAGGTAACTATGTGGTTTGCAGACGTTGCTTAAATATTGCAATGGTACATCGCGACCCTAAATTAAAAAGGTTCCATTTTCACCGTAGTAAATTTTACAGGAGAGCATTTCAAAGATTTGGCCCTCTCTACAACAAAATCTATTTCATTAATTCCATTCAAACTTTGTTAGTGTATTTAACATCAAAGTATGAAACTGTAGGCTGATAATTAATTTTAAAGCATTCTAACTTTGGTAGGAACCAAGACTCAAGTTTTGCAGATAGATCCTTTTTACTCTCAATACTTATTTTAAAGTTCGGGCAAAAAGGTTCTATGTTTTATAATAGGAAAATTTGATTAGGATAATACTTAAATAATTGCAATTATCCACGTAACTATCATTTATCGATTTTTTCGAAAATCTGGTTTAAACTTTAATACAAATTGTATTCTGGTAATTAACAATATTCACATTTCAATTTCATGTTATTACTTGGTAATAACCGATTATAAATGGAGAAGGTTCTTATTGTAAGTTATTGAATTACACTTAAATTTGAAATTATATTTTACATATATTCTGACGAACATCCCGCCCAGCAATTCCTAGTCGCCTGTCGGGAATTCGAAAATATCATGCTCTTGGAAGCTTTGTGATACCTCAGGGCAGTGGGATCTTTTTGGGAGTCGAGAGGAAATCCAAACAAGTACACATAAATCAATTAAACTGGGTTTAATATTCTGAAACCCTTTTAAATGGTTACACTGAACACGTAAAAAACACACAGAACAACAAGAATCAATGGTATCTTTCTCTTTTAATGCGTGAAACCTTCATTCATTTCTTTCGCATATTTAAACTGGGAATTTCCATCGAACAGTTTACAACTGAAATTTACTCCAATTTCTGTTTAACCCCCCCCCCCAGTGACGCCAGGTTCAGATTTGCGACATTTAGTTTCAAAAACATTTAACACCAACTTGAGAACATTTAGATAATACTCTCAAATAATGTATCGTCACTGTGAATAACATAAACCAAACATAATTTTTATAAAATTTCTATTGGTAAATTACTTAAAATGGCAAAAATTTTTAGTTTCCCTGCTAGCTCCGTGCCCTATTTTATCTCTCCCTACCAACGTCCCCCTCCCCGATCACGGGGCGTTGATCTATATTTCAGCGCTTTGCGCTGCTCGCCGTTACCTTCGCCGCCCCCGCCCGCTGCACGCCTCGAAGTCAACCTTGGAGTGACGGCGGCGCACGCCGGCGGTTGTGCACCGGCGTTTGAAGCGCCTTCTGATGCCGGCTGCTCTCGGCTGCGGCGCGTACCCTTTCACCTCTAGTCCTCGTCTGGCAATTCCTAGGCGCGTTCGCCGCTCTCGCCTTCTTCCCTCTTCCTCTCACGGCACCCTCAAGTCCACGTCTGCTTCTTTCTTGCCTCGTCGTCTCGTTCACGCCCGCGTGCGAATGTACCTTGCACGTCGCTACTGATTGAATTATTGCGTATTTGCTTACTTCGGGCATACGCGTCGCACTAGATGTCACCGTCTACTCAACGCCTTTAATCGAAAGTAACTGCGCCTTCACTATGCAAATTACCGACTCTTCTTTGCTGACCACTGAATCATTGTTAGCTGTTTAATTTGAATCACTTTCTCCCGTCCTCGACAGACGACAAATTCTCCTCCGGCAAAAATTCTAATAACTTCGTGACTCTCAACACGTCTATCTGACGTCCAAAAACTCATACTTAATCTCTCGCTGAATTTTTAGGTCGAAGTTGCTGCTCGAACGGCGATCGGAACAAGAAGAAAGAATGTTCGGTCACCCATCGTCTTTATGTGTCCACTCGCCTCGTAGGGGTAGTGGCACGTCATCTCCCTCTCCCCAGTCTGACCGCTGATACGCCACCTGGCTCGCGCCGTATTGCACGCAACGGTCTTGGAGACGCGCCCGTTTTGAATGGCGCCGCGCTCGCTCACCACGTCTACAGCCGTCGTTTGCATGTTGCGTGGGCGTGTGGGACGAACGTGGGCACCCGCATTCGTCAGACTAACTTACACTCAAATACCTGTAAAGTTATTATTTTCGGATGTTAGCATTTCTTTGGAATAGATTCTATCCTGTGCTGCCATCCATTTCAAAATGTAGACTCAATCGGCTTCTCTTTCTTTATCTCAAATCTTATCTTTGGCCTGCAAGCGGATAAATGAGAAAAGAACTGCACGTTTCATTTTATATTCTACTTCAGCCTGTCTGAGTGAATTTTAGTTGCAAAACTTGAGAGAATGGATATTTATAAAAATGCATATGTTTTCTACTTTTATGGAAGTCCTTCAAATACATAGTATGCTACTGAAAAACATGAAATATTTTTTTCTATTTGTTCCCAAAAGTAGCTAAGAAAGAAAAAGATGATTATTCACTATCTTTTATAACTTTCACTATCAGGGAATTGTCTCTTTTTTTAATACACTAGTGACCAGAAGAGTATTTCATAATTTTCTGTAGAAGAAATTACTTACTATAGCTCACTACAATTGTATGTCCATCTTTCTTCTTACGATCTTCCTCTCTTTCTTTTCTGCTATTTTCCTTGTCCTTGACGTGTTCACTATCTTTAATTTCAAAAAATTATAAACATTATATTCCAACGCACTCCTTCCGCAAATAACTTCCGATACACAGATAATTTTACATATTGGCATCTTTCATTTACACAACTTCCTTTATACAGGTCGTAGATCGTGATATTTAAGTTAGAGTCGAGGTATTCCTTGCCCTACATTAGCGAGTCTGTTTTAGGGAAAGATTTAATGTGTGCCCTCACTCTGACTTTTACGTCTTCAGGTATTTTGTCCTTAATGTTGCTACTTCGACCGCATAATTTTGGTATTCCTGTTACTTTAACTATGAATAAATGCGCATTATACAGGGTGAGTCACGTAACTCTAGCACCTCCTGTAACTTTTGAACAGTTCAAGTAATAGCAATGTAGTTTTCACGAAAGTGCACGAGGGAATTAGGCTAATTGATAATTGGATTTATTTATATTTTATAACTTGTATTAAGACATATGAGGTAACTTTGTTTTTTCAAATGGAACAATACATATTTTTTCAGTCAACCATGACGAGCGTAAAAAGAGGAATTCAATGATATATATAAACTAACCGGTTCGCGGCAAATTTTTTTTATTACTGATTACATTTTGCAACGGGTAATGGCGAATGGCGAAATTTTGGCATAGAGTATGAATTGTTACGGCTATTGGTTCAGAAGGAAACGTGTCTTTTCCTTGCGCAGGGAGCTTCCAAGACTTCAATTTCTGGGGTTCGAACCTGGGTATTTTAAACCAACCGGTACGCGGCAAATGTTTTATTACACATTACATTTTGCAACGGGTAAGGGCAAATTTTGGCATTGAGTATGAATTGTTACGGCTATTGGTCTTGGACGAAACGTGTCTCCTCTTTCTTGACTGCGCTCGCCATAGGAACGTAGGTGTAATTTTTCGTTTTTTGTAAATATCTTTTGAAAAAATGAATATATCAATATGATTTCTTCACTGATCGTTTTTAAATAAAAAGCGGCAAATTTGGAGTACTGTTTGGTGTATATGCTTACATTATTAGCGGATTTAGATGTGTGGTCCAGCTAACTTCCAATGGAAGTTACTTACAAGAGGCTTACAATAATCACGTGGGTGGGCTTTGGTTATTATTCGTACAATTCGTTTTTGTAATCTAAAAGTCTGAGAGCTATAAGATGTATTTCCCAAGAATATTATGCCATATCTCAGGAGGGAATGAACATTCGCGAAATATACACAACGAGCAGTATGAAGTCTGACTGAATTTGAAATAATTCTGAACGCGTAGCATAATGAACTTAATTTTGTGTTCAATTCATTTAAATGGACGTTCCATTTAAGGTTTGACTGAATTGAGAGACCTAAAATTTTGTTGCCTTAACATCAGTCAATGGTACACCGTTCATTTTCAGTGGAGCACAGAAATGTTTATTTGAAATGGAAAACTTAAAACCGTTTTCTTTTCGATTACCATTAATTTGTAATTTCGGAACCAATTTGAAACATCTGATATTGTACTATTTACCATTTCTTTATTGCAAAGAATGTTCGTATCATCTACAAAGAGAACCGTTCTTCCGTTTCGAATCGTCGAGGGCATATCGTTTACGTAAAGTAGGAACGGAATAGGGCCTAAAATCAATCCTTGAAGAACTCCACGTACAATGGGGCAGGAGTCGGAAAGGTGCGTACGTAATGTTCCATCAATCCAATAAGGTATTTCCACTCTCTGAGATCGTTGTTTAAGGTACGAACATAACCAATCTAGAACAATACCACGGATTCCGTATGAAGGTAATTTTGAAAGTAAAATGTCATGATCATTGACGTCAAGAGCTTTTAAGAGGTTAAAAATAATCCAATAGGTACCTCGTTTTGATCCAATGATGAGCCGATATCTTTAAGAAAAGAAAATATGGCTGTTTCCGTTGATTTTGATTTTCTAAATCCATGTTGGCAATCTGAAAGCGCGTCGTGTTTACTGAGAAAGGTTTCCATTCGTACGTAAAAAAGTCTCTCTAATATTTTTGAAAAAACGGATAGAAGAGAAATGGGCCGATAATTTTGAATTTTATTTTTGTTGCCTTTTTTGAAGAGCGGCTTAATTTCAGCTGTTTTGAAAATATCTGGAAACGTTCCAGTGCATAAGGATACATTAAATATGTGAGTTAACGGGTGTATAATGGCATACGCACAGATCGTTAACAAAGAATCCGGGAATTCATCTAAACCGGACGAATATTTATTTTTTAGTTTACCGATTATTTTGAGAATTTCATAGGAAGATGTTTGGGAAACGAACATCTTGCCTAAAATTGTGGGTGAACTGTCTATTATTGAATTTTGTGGCTGAAGACCCTTAGTGAGATCGGCAGCAATTCTCGAAAAGTTTTGGTTAAAGAGACTAGCCACTGTTGCCGTATCATCGTTCACATTTATATCGTTATATTTTAAACAACATTCTCTACAATGTTTCTAGTTGATTTGGTCGTATTTTTTATTATAATCCACATTGCTTTCGTTTTGTTATTTGATTTCAAAATATCCTGATCGTTTTTCATGATTTCAGCCTGCCTTATGACTTTTCTTAACAATGATTTGTATTTTTTTAAGTAGATGAAGAAATCTTGAGATACGTCATGACGTTTAGAAATGAAAGAAAGAATTCGCTTGTTTTTACAAGATGTCCTAATCCCTTGTGTTATCCAAGAATTGCTTTTCCGTGAAGTATTTTATTTTCTTGTTTTAAGAGATAAGCAAGTGTTAAAATGAAATGAAAGAGTTTAGAAAAAGGAATTATATTTGTCGTTTGTATCAATAGTATTATAAACCGTTTCCCATGACTCCTGCATCAAGTAATCAATGAATAATTTTATTTTACTTTTAGTAAACAATCTAGTCATACGTGTATTATTTATTGTGTCAGTGTTCGCATTTCTTATAATGGTAAGAATTTGTGCACCGTGGTCACTGTATCCTATATCTTTTGTTTCAACTTCATATCGGGTAGTAGTTTTGTTAATTATAATTTGATCAATTGCCTTCATCGAATGTTGTGTGATCCGTGTAGGTATATTAATTGTAATGTCTAAATTGAAGGAACTAATTAAATTGAGAAACTTTTCTTTCTCGCAAGATTCGACCAGAAAATCAATGTTAAAATCTCCGTATGCAACGATGGATTCAAATGAGTGATTGCTGACTTTGTTAAGTGTTATCTCCAGTTTTTCTAAGAACAAAATGTAATCTGCAGCTCTGTTTGTTGGAGGTCTGTAGATGCAAAGTAATATAACTTTTAGCGAAGTAAGATGTACAACAGGAATTTCGAAAACATTTTCAACGGAATACACATTTAATTCCGCCAAGGAGATCGAATCAATATTATTTCTAACGTAAATACAAGAACCCCCATATGTAGGACCTTTATGCGATTCTCTCTCTCTCTCTCTCTCTCTCTCTCTCTCTCTCTCTCTCTCTCTCTCTCTCTCTCTCCTCTCTCTCTCCCCTCTCTCTCCCCTCTCTACCATACTTTGGATTTGTGGGACGATTGCAGATACAACATGAGAAATTATTGTTGGTATATTTGACGTGTTAGTAGGTTAGGCAGTAAATATTGTTTGGCTATTTGAACTTGGCTGCCGTGCAAGGAAGGGTGGGAAATGTTTACTGGATTGCGGTGGCGGGTTTGGAGAAATTGTGGACTGTAAAGTACATTGGTTGTTCGAGTTACTGTCATTTGCTTTTTGAGAAGTTTTAATAAATGACTGAATATATTTGTTATAATAGCTACAACCTCTATAATTAGCTGCGTGAAAATCGACAGTTAGCACTCTGTGGTCTTTAGACTTTTCGCATTCCGAATGATGATGGCTTCCCACGCATTTTACGCACCTGGGATGATAGCCACAGTTTACTTGTGAATGACCATATCTCTGACATTTTTTATACATTATTACTCTGGAATTTAACCTTTGTTGCACTTTGATTACACTATGAATAAACCTGTTTAAAGAATATATCGTTCGAGCTACATTATTGTTTTCTAAATCTACTGCACATACTGGAATGGGCTTTCTTTCCTTATTATAGAGTCTGCAAACTTTTAACACTGATAGATTTAAACGAATAAGTTCATATTTAATGTCTTTTTCTGTGTAGCTTGTAGGTATGTCCTTCATTATCACTGATAAGGGCTTTTGTGTTGGATCTCTGAACGAGTAGTACAGAATGTTTTGTTCATCACAAAATTTTCTAAAACTACGATAGTCTTCAATAGAAGTGAGCATTATTTTGACTGAATTTTGTTAGGTTAGTAGTAAAGTCTGCTTGGGCTATATTTTTCAAGTCTGATATTACCTTATTATTATCATCTATTTCATGAACGCAAATGGGAGGGATTTTCACTTGCACTAATCACTTACAGTATTTTCTAACAACTTATATCTAGATGAGACTGGAATACTATAACTGATTTCACTGCAGTCTTCACTATGCTCTTCATTACTTGCACTATGCTGGGTGATTTTGCGATTGTTACTGTCCGATCTGCTATCGGCGTTAACGTCACTTACTTGTGGAGTTTGCAAGGTAGTAGAACCAGGAGTACATACGCCACTTTGTTGGTCTCCTTCTGCTGTAACTATTGGCCCTGGTTGAGATATTAACGGAGGCTGACCATGAGACTGTTGAGGCACTCCCGTTAGCTGCGGCTGAATTTGTCCTAGTTGCGCGAGCTGCAGCTGTGTTTGCAACTGATGAAGCTGATGTTGATACATCTTCTACTGTTGTTGAAGTTGTTGTGATCGATGAGCTATGACGTTAATATCCGTCTTGGGAGTTCACATGATCACATTCACTATCCACTTTGTTCAAAGTGTCCATGGCACTTATGATAAGTTGCCCCGTTACGGGGCCTGAGTTCACTGACATTCATAATAAATCGGCACTTAACTGATGCAAGAAAGTCACAAGAAACAATGATTTAAATTAACTTAGCCCGTTGCGGGCTCCGTATACGACGATCACCACCTAACGCTTATCTTGATTTGCCACTCCTGAGGCGAAGGCAAGCGCTGCCGCGCAGCGGGACGTGCGTACGCTAGCACTGCTAGACCGAGGTTGTATCCCTAGAGATACTCATAAAGTTTTTGTTATTTTTTGATAAAGATAGTGAAAAAGTGAAATAATAATTGCTTTCCTTCCCTTACGTATGAAGAAAAGAAACAAGTAATTGATAATGGGCGATTATATCGTAAGCTGATAATTAGACTCGGATATTTAGGTAAAAACCTATGTTTTTCGTGAGTATTGTGACCGCTCTACCTTTTCACTCTTCTCTAAAAAGCCTACAGCGGGTCACTCAAGTAACCTAGTAGTATTACTCGACTTGTGACTTGTTATGACAATATCACACCAAAAATTAGGAATGATTTTATATGTCCTAACTGCCCTACAGGAGTGGGTTCGTCTTTTAACCTGCTTTTTGTAATAAAAGAAACATAGGCAAGTTAATCTCTTAACTATGAACAGAGTTCTAGATATATTCTGTTAAATACTTGAATACAATTTTATGTAGCATTTACACATTGCATTGAAAAATTCTATCACTTGTTCTACCTTTAGCAATTACGTGATTACCTAACAACTGCAGTTTTAACACTTGCTTAAACACTTTACATAAAATTATATTACCCTTCACTTCACAAAACAACTCAATAAAATACCTGTACACAAGACAATAATACATGGAAACACAAAATACTGAAAAAAAATCACATGCCTAAATACCCTTTACATACACTTTCAAAGAAATTGTCACTTAAATTGTGGATGAAATATATACAAGAAGTTGTTTCATTTTCACGTAGATTAATACTTTATACAATTTAGCCCGCAAAAAATGTCGTTATGCAATGAATTTATTGGATATGTGTTCACTAACACATCTTCGGTGATATTGCATTGCATATTTATAATTTTAATGAAATGTTAATAAATAACAATATAAGAAACAATATAAGATATTAATTTTTTTTTATTTGGGGAAAATTTCATTCACATTATACATATTTATAAAGCAATTTAAATAAAGTACTAAATTATGAATTAAAGTTTAATTTTTAACCTACAATGAAAATATGTTATAGTTGAAACGCGCTGCTACTATATAACAATGCAATGCTTTAAAATGAACTTCCTATTTATTGATCGTTTGTGTTAGTGTATATCTCACGCAGAGACGATTTTGTAAAGAAAATCTAAATAACACGACAATTACCTCAAAATCATAATACATTCTCATTTGGTCGCACTCTTCGGCGACATTTAATAGGCCTTCAAGGTCAGGCAGAAGAAGAAAATGTGAGCTATCGCAGCCATCTAAAGCTAGCAGCACCCACAAACCAACCTCAACCCTACTATATCCAAAATTTTAGGCTAATTTTGGGCTAATTAAGTGCTCTATTCACGAATTTTAGGTTCTTTTGGATTTCCCAAAATCTTCCCACTTAGAAACTCCATCTCAAAATCAATTCAAAAATATGAAACCACACCCAAAATGTAAGGATAATTTTGGACTCTAGGAAACAAATTTCTTCAGTATATAGATTCCAAAATTCATGGCTGTACAAAGAGGTATCGCTGTACATTTAACATTAGTTCTTATGCGCGAATAAATACAAAATAAAAGGACCCAGAAAAAAATAGGAAACTCTACCCAAAATGTAAGGATAATTTTGAGCTCTAGTAAAACATTTACTTGCGCATTTATATTCCAAAATTCAGGGCTGTACAAAGAGAAACAATTAACATGGGTTCTTACTGGCGAATAAACATCAAAATTAAAAACTTAGAAAAAAATCTGAAACTCTACCCGAAATTTAATGCTAATTTGAAGCTCTAGAACAAAAAATATTTTATTTATTCCAAAATTCAGGGCTGTGCTAAGAGAAACAATTAACAATGTTTTTTACGGGCGAATAAACACCAAAATTAAAAACCCTCACAAAAATTATGAAACACCACCCAAAATTTACGGTCAATTTGAAGCTATACGAAAAAACATTAAGCAAAGGAATACGATAGTGACCGAAAATAAATTTGGATTTCACTGCTTTCTTTCCAAAACTGGGAAATTCTCGTACGAACGATATAGACTTTAAGACGACTTTATCATTAAGTAAGTAAACTCAACAATACAGAACGGAGGGAAATAAATTTATAGGCAATTACATACATATTGGCAAATGAAATGCGACCCTCAAATAATTTTGAGCTAGTCTCGTTTTTAGTGAGAAAAATATATACTTATAAAAAGTATCCCTCGTTTTTCCAACCCTTCATTTGGCGGCGGGGTATCAAAAATAATATTTTGGAGGTCAATGAAGTGCCCAAAATTATGGCGCAAGAATTTTTGGGTTTTGAGAAATTTGGGTGGTTTTGATTTTTTGTTTTCTTATTTAGGGGTGAGTTTCGTAATTTTGAATAGTAACCCACAGGAGCCCAAAATTCACTTGTTTCGACCGCACAACAAATTCTGGATTTTGAGTAAGTGGGAAAGCTAGCTTTTCCAGTCCCAGGTTGATATCTTAATTTCGGGGTGTTGGGAGATAGCCCAAAATGTTTGGAGTGGGACTGAAATTAGGCCAAAATTAGCCCAAAATTATGGCGCAGAATTTTTTTAGATTTTCGTAAGTTGGAGTTGTAGCTTAGCTAATAGAACAATGATTCCAGACAAGTTTTCAAAAATATGTAATTCAAAGACGTTTCAATCTCATTTGTGAAGTCCTCTACAGTTTCTGTAGGGTTTCATATATTTTCTTTTTTTTTCACTTTGGTATTTATTTACCAATAAGAAACAATGTTTAATGTTTCTCATTCTACAGCCCCGATATTTGGAATATGAATGAGGGAATAATATTTCCCCTTGAGCCTCAAATTAGCCTTAAATGTCGGATAAGGTTTCAGATTTTTTCTGAGGTTTTTTGATTTAGGTTTTTATAGCCCGTAAGAACCAATGTTAATTTTTCCCTTTGTACTGCCCTGATGTTTGGAATATATGCGCGGAAATATTTTTTCTTAGAGCCTCAAATTGGTTCTAAATTTTGGGAGGTGTTTCATAATTTTTGTGAAGATTTTTGATTTCGGTGTTTATTCGCCCTTGGAAACCAATGTTAATTGTGTCCCTTCATACAGCCCTGATTTTTGGGATATAAATACGGAAATAATGTTTGTTCGAGATCCTCAAATTAGCATTAAATTTCGGGTAGGGTTTCAGATTTTTTCTAAGGGTCTTTAATTTTGATGTTTATTCCCCCTAAGAAGCAATGTTAATTGTTTCTCTTTGTACAGCCCTGAATTTTGGAATATAAAGGCAGGAGTAATTTTTTTCCTAGAGTCCAAAATTATCTTTAAATTTTGGGTAGGTTTTCAGATATTATTTTCATTACGTACATTATACATGATACTGTGTCACTTTTCATTCTTATCAGAAGATAGGCTACAGTTTTCTTCACAGACATGAGTCATTCCAAACATTTTAGAAACAAAATCACAAATCGTAAACTTCAAAGTTAGATATAAATTAATTACATAACATTATAATGAAGTACATTATTTATTACAATTTATTAAAAAAATAAGAACTCATTATTAGATATTTATTATTTCAATTTATATTCATTTTCAGGAACGATTCAATCGCACCAATTAACCAGATACTTATGGCTCTGCATTATTATGCAACTTGTCAGCTACTATCAGGGTGCCCATAAGGGTGACTATATTCAGGCCAGCAAATCTACGGCTAACCGTATCGTCCATAGAGTTAGCTGCGCTTTGTTGAGAATGGCACCCAGGTTTATAAGATTTCCGCAGACAAGCGCGGATATAAGGCAAGCTGGCCTAGAGTTTTATGGAATAGCCAAATTTCCAAAAGCAATCGGAACATTAGATTGCACTCGCATAAAAATTAATTCTCCAGGAGGCTAGTACGCGCAATGTTTTCGCAACATGAAAGGATACATGTCTTTGAACGTGCAAGTTATTTGCAATGCACGGAGGGAAATTATTGACTCGGTTATCGGAAGGAAATTATTGACTATTTAACTCCGTGGCCAGGCAGCACTAGAGATAATTCTCTGAACAAAAACACGCAGGTCCAGAGGCGGAAAGGAGATATCCCCACTGGGCAGAGTGACGTAGGGCCAATCACCCACTCACTCTTATAGCAGATTCAGAGAAACTTAAATAGCCTCGGACAAGAAAGACAACTTAGACGACCGCGCAAGGAATTGGACATGAATATTGGCATATGGAATATTACATCAATAACAGGAAAGGAAATGGAAATAGTAGAAGAGATGGAAAAGTTCAATTTAAAGATTTTGGGTATTTGTGAAGTTAAAAAGAAGGGAGCAGAAGAGGTGGAATTGCATAAAGGATATGTAAAGAATTACGTGAGTGTACATACAATTAAAGGAAAGAGTGGTACTGGTAAGTATAAATGCACTACCCGAAGATAAAGTTACAATAGAAAAGCAAATATTTTATTCTGAACTTCAGAGAGTAATAGAACAAACCCCATGGACGAATGATCGTGTGGTGGTAATGGGAGACTGGCATACCCGAATACGATTAGACGCGCGGAAAGGAAAGGGTAGTATGGGGAAATATGGAGTGAAGAAACTGAATGATAATGGGGAGCGGATGTTAGAATGTAGAATGTGGAATTAGAATGTACAATGTAGAATGTAGAATAGATAATCAATTGCTGATAGGAAATACGTGGTTTCCACACAAGAAAATACACAAATACAACTTTGAAACAAGAAGAAACTAGATTCTAGTTAAAAGTATGATTGATTACTTTACATATACGGAGTCATTTCGTTATGCAGTAATATATATGAAGGTGCACAGAAGTTCAGAATTAAGCAAAGAGCATAAATTGGTGGTGATGAAAACCCATATTAATTATCCAGCTAAGAAATATTTTAAAATTAAAAGTGAAAAGTTGAGAATGGAGGAAAATAGGAAAAGATATGAACAAGCAATTGAAAAAAGACTGAAAACGAAACAGGGAGAGATAAGGAAAGGAATCGAGGAAGAATGGAAGAAACTGAAGGAAACGATGCTAGGATGTGAAGTATTCGTGATGTGATTGAAACACATACAAAGAGTTTTTATGTACAGGTTTATTTACAATTTCTATACAATATGTACACTCCTCTGGGACTACCGCTGCCCTCCCCAGCACTACCATTCGTGAGGCAAGACGCCCCAGCCTGACACAGGGTACCCCAGCGAGCTAACCCTTCGCCGCTCTAGGCCTCCGTCCCGTAGCAAAACGCCACGACTCGCATACCTGCGATATCCCCCTCACGGATAACCAAGTGCCTCCGCACAGCGATTCGTCTCAAACTCCAATGATTCCTTCACCAGCCCCTATCGCGAGGAGTCACGTGACAGACCTCCCACGCTGAAGACCCGCGGACCGCGTCACCTCATTCCCGTGTTTTGTGGCCGGTCGCAAAAATGGGGCCCGCCACCAGCTGCAGGCCGACCTGTCCTCACACATCCTTCTGCGCTAGCTGACCGCAGGATTCCCAGACACGCCCCCGGCGGCCTGCACCCTCCAAGGCGACGGCTCCGGTTGCACCTCCCATTCCCGGCGCCTGGACCAATCTCTCCCTCTCGCCGGCCTCACGCCTGGCGCGCTCCGATGAGTGAAGTGCTACGACTGTACGCCACAGCAACATGCCCACACATCGTCCATGAAACATTTACAAATGCATCATAAATCATTTTGCTATGGCGGCTGTTCCCCTCTGGTAACTCACACACACACACGCACACGCACACGCACACGCACACGCATACGCACACACACACACACACATACATATATATATATATATATATATATATATATATACAAATAAAGCACAAGAATTTCAGTTTAAATGATTTAATAAAACAAAGAAGTATTAATGAAATTTGTACGGATTACACACCTTTAACATACACAAAATTTATACAAATTAGCAATAAATTGAACCACCTCATCTCCATGCACACAGACCACGTGGCGTGGTGAGAAGAATGTACGCGGACGATATGGCTGTAATAGCCACGTCTAAAAGAGCCGATCTGCTCGTTAAATACTTGGATCAACATTTACTTCTGATCCAGGAGTGGCTAAGGCGCTGGCGCGTCAAAGTCAACGTGGAAAAGAGCACGGCGGTGCTCTTCACACGTAGATATAAATGCGCTACGCCGCGGCCACTCGCGCTATGCAATTCTCAAATTGAATGGAGCGCAAGCACTAAGTATCTCGGCATTACGCTTGACCGTGCTTTAACTGTCCGCGAACACGCGGACGCGGTCTCGCAAAAGGCATGGCAACGCCTGGCCATGCTGCGAGGCTTATTACATAAGCGAAGCAACTTGTCCACAGCGAACAGCCTGCTAATTTATAAAGCCATGATTAGGCCCATTATGGACTACGCCTGCCCGAGTTGGGGAATTGCGGCGCAAGCGCACATAAACAAACTGCAAACTGTCCAAAATGCGTGCCTTCGTAAAATTCTTTGCGCTCCAATTTACATTAGAATCTCTGAGCTTCACTCAACATTAAATATTCCTCTTATAAAAGACCATTTTAAAACTTTAGCATCAAATTTTTTCTCAAATCTAAATACGTCAAATAATGACATCATCTCTAATTTAGCACTGTACGAGCCAAACCCCACGGCCACGTACAAGCGCCCGAGAGATCTGCTGGAATAAAATAGGCCTACGCCAATACTGACAAAAAAGATGTAGTAAACAACGCCAAAAGCGCGCCGCATGGCTAATGTCTTTCCTGACCTTGTTTTTCTTTTATGTTACAGATCAGCCATTGATGTCCGAAAGGATAGGTATGGCTTCACAGCAGGGAAGTGTGGCGGCATTGCACTTAGCGGCCACACGGAACTATGCTGCAGAGCAATCCTCGCGTGGTGAGAAAAACTCACATCACCTTACACCAACGCTCTCGTACGAAATGCCAGGTTTTACAATATTGAAATCAAACTGAAATTAATGAATTGTAATGCATTGCAATGAAATAGTTTGACCTTCAACGGCCCGGTTTACCACACATTCAAGGCACCTTGGCAGCGCATTGCTGCTCGTGGCTCTCACCGCTACCCGTCACGCCAACCGCCCAGCAAGAAGTGGTCGAGACAAAAAAAGCGGAGCTGTAGGCCGGGTGGCCTATGGGCAATAGGGGCGGAAATCACGTGCCTACCACCTGCACACACAAAGGGCTCGCAGCTGCCGCCTCGCTGTAGTACGGCAGCCACTCCGCAGGAGTGCGCTGCTACTGATCAGAAACCCCTAATAACTGCACATGGGCGTGTGCAACGACGTTACAAGAAGCTGTAATATAGCGGTAATACTACATAGTAGGAAGAGAGTAAATACGCGTTTTAAAAGAACTAGATGATAGAACGAAGTCAAGGAATGGGTAAAGAAGAAAAAGAAAGCCTACACCGCATATACGATTGCAAGAACTCAAGAAGATTGGGAAAATTCGTAGAAAGTGGAAATAGAGCAAAACTAGAAATGAAGAAGGCAAAAACAGATGTGAAATGTTTGCAACAGAATTGGATAAAAAGTACCATAAGAACAAGGAAGGCTTTTGGCTGGTAGTAAATGGACTAAGAGGGTAACATAAAAATCAGAAGCACAAGGGATCCAAATAACAACTTAAAGACAGAACAGACAGAGGTACTAGAAACCCGGTGGAAGTATTACGAAAACATATTTATTGATAACAGGACAGCCACTGGTGACTGGAGGGAGTTGAGTGAGAGTTAAGAACTCCATGAGCCACAGGGAAATGGGAAAGAGGGGGAAGAGGAATCGAACCTGGTGAGCGAGACACCAGGGGATAGGAGCAGATGTGGAGGTGGATTTCATAACGGAAAGCGATGTAGAAGAAGCAATGAGAAGAAATCAAGTTGGGAAGACGAAATATCTCCAGATATGATAAAGTATATTGGGAAACAGGAAGGATACGGATAACAGCATTATGTCAACAGATATGGAGAGAAGAAAGAATACCGCGGGAATGGGAAGAAAATATAATAGTACCTCTACATAAAAAGGGGAGTACTGTCAACTGTAAAAATTACAGGGCGATTCGTTTATCATCCTGGATAAGTAAATTGTACTCAAGGATGGAGGAAGTAAAATAGTGGAGGACGGAGGTAGAAGATAATTTGGAAGAGGAGCAAGGGGCCTTTAGACCATACAAACACAAAACCTTATTTACACTTTACGAAGTTTAATTGAAAAAAATATAGAGTATGGGAAAACAATATGCAATGCTTTCATAGATTTAAAGACAACATTCGATACAGAACCCATGGAAGAACTTTGGGACGCACTGGAGAAAGCAAAGGTTTCAAGCAAAATGATGAGGGTCATTTAAAGTATATATAACTAAAGATATTACAGAAGAAGAAAGGTATACAGAATGGCAAAGACAATCTCGTGGTAAAGTTACCTAATTTCCACGGTGTGGACTGGTATTGTACAGTCTTGCCCCCACTTCTGGCCTGCAGCCATCTATCGCCGCACAGAGTACATTTTCTTGAAATTTTCTCATCTTTCCAGTTTCCCAAGTAGAACCGAAATATTATTTTAAGATTAATAAAGAAGGTTATAACGTCAACCTAAATAGCGATATTTATTGAAAACGTTGGAGCCGTTTTTAAGAAAATGGCATTAAGCGTTACTACAAAAACGAAATTTGAAGCTCTTTTTCACAAGAATTTATTTCGTTTCCGAAAAACTTCATTTGAAGTAATTTGAAGAACTACGACTCCAAATTCAATAATGTATACAAATCCAATAAAATGTGTATATTAACGAGGTGAGAGATATTTTAAAAAATTACATTTGTGTTACTTTGAAAAAACAAAAGAATGCACCTAAATGAACTTTAAGTTCTATTAAACAGTACAATTAGCACTATCTATTGGGAAAATTTCAAGAAAAGATTTGGAGCCGTTTTTGACAAAATGCTGCCTGAACGTTTCTGAAAATGCGGAATTTTGAGCTTATTTTCACAAAAACTGTTGAGTTTTCGAAAATCTTTACTTGACATTTAAGCACATGTATATGTAAATATTATAATGATAAGAAATCGCATCTAATGTAAGTATTACCGACCTGAAGACAACTCAAAAAAATTATATTTTTCTAATTTTTTGGGGGAAAAGAATAGAGCTAATATGACGTGTATATCATCGTGTAGAGCATATTTGGCAGAATCACTAACAATAATTTAAAGAAAAAATTTGGAGCCGTTTTTAAGAAAAACCTTGTTTCAATATTTTGTTTTTAAAATTGCAAATATTAAAGGCACTATTACACGAAAACTACTAAAATTTTAAAAAATATCTACATGACTTTAATGAATGATCTATTTTTAGACAAAAAATTTAATTTGAGGGAAAATCTGTGTCTTAAATTTTATAGTTGTAGGAACATGCCGAAAAAACTCAAACTTTTGCAGTTTTCGAAGATTCAGAGTTAACCTTAAAAAAGTGACCTATTCCACCTTTAGAAATGTACTCGATTTTTACAAGAATTTTAAAATAATATGTAGCCGTTTTTATAAAATTTTGAAAATGTTCGGGGGACTTAATGGATTCGGATGACTTTCAAAATCTCCAAGCTTCAAAGAGAGCCAGGTGCACTGGAATTTCTTCAATTTGGAAAAGATCGTACGAATTGTTTAGTTGCTAGCTGTGTTCACAGACAGAAAGCGAGACAGAGACAGAAAGCGAGACAGATAGACACAAAGCGAGACAGACAGAGACAGAAAGCGAGACAGACAGAAAGCGAGACAGAAACAGAAAGCGAGACAGAGACAGAAAGCGAGACAGACAGACAGAAAGCGAGACAAACAGACAGAAAGCGAGACAGACAGAGACAGAAAGCGAGACAGACAGACAGAAAGCGAGACAGACAGACAGAAAGCGAGACAGACAGAAATCGAGACAGACAGAGACAGAAAGCGAGACAGAGAGACAGAAACTGAGACAGTCAGAGAAACAGAAAGCGAGACAGACAGAGAAACAGAAAGCGAGACAGAAAGCGAGACGGACAGGGAGACAGACAGAGAGACAGACAGACAGAGAGACAGACAGAGAGACAGACAGACAGACAGACAGAGAGACAGACAGAGAGACAGACAGAGAGACAGACAGAGAGACAGACAGAGAGACAGACAGAGAGACAGACAGAGAGACAGACAGAGAGACAAGGCAGACAGAGACAGACAGACAGACAGAGAGACAGACAGACAGAGAGACAGAGAGAGAGATCAACTGATGCCACTGCAGCGCCTCTGACCGGGAGGTCCTAGGTCCGAGTCTTGACGGCGGCAGGATTTTCGACACTAGCTTTTCAGCTAGGTCGAATTCAGTCGCTGTCTGGAGGAGAATTCTAGCGTTCGGCTGCTCTGATTGGTAGTTTTCCGTGGTTTCTCCGATCAACACCAGGCGAATGCCGGAGCAGTACCCTACCAAACGTGCCACGGACCGCGCGCGATCTGTCCTTCCTCTCCCTTGGCCTATCCTCTCCCCTTACACACTCACTTACACTAACATGCACTACACTACCACATATTCCGGGAGACCGGTCGGGAGTTTAGAGCATGTCCCGGCCTGGGGCGGTGCCCCGCTGGTGGGAGAGTCCTGGTTTGGGGGAAACCCCACTAGCCGACGGTAGGTCGGTGGCGAATCTCGCTATCCAGCGAGGGAAAATCACCCCCATCTTCCGAGAAAAGACATGCACAACACTAACGGGACTAATGTCTGAAGCAGTTGACTCGCCCGTAAACACGAAAAAATCAATCAATTAATCAATCAACCCTTCTAGTTCAAACAGTACACGTAATAATGACTAATTTCAGTTCTTAAATGATATCTTGTATTTATCGAATTTACTGAATGTTTGAATAAAAACAGATTGTAAAAAAGCAGAAAGTGAATAAACATGTTTTATTTTTATAGTTTTCATTTTATAAGAAGAATGATATGCAGTAATTGTAATACAGAAATGTAGTAAAACAGTAAAACAGTTTACTCTGAAAAATAAATAGTCCATCATTATGGCTTGTGGAAATAATCGTTGCTACGATAATTCCGTCCAAAAATATTTTAATATAAGCAGTAAATTACTTGACGTCGCCAAATCATTCACAAGAATTGAACGAACAGGAGCAGCATTTCTGCATTCTTTGTCTGTGACAGACATCAGGAATACTCTTAAAAGCTAAAATGACACATACAACGGGAGCGTAATATTCTGGATTAGATATCAACATTATTTTCAAAAGATGACATTGGTCTTGAACATATCTGCTGGTGGCAGGTTCTTGGAGGGAAGTCTGTTCTATTTGCGGGGATATTTTTGTGACTTTTCACACGTAGTTTTACGAATTAATATCCACAATTTTTCTTTAATTAACTTTCATGACCCATGCGAATATTCCCTCTTTGTAAGTCATTTTCAACTTTCTCGCCCATACTTCGTAAGGGCTTCGTAAGAACAGAATAATTTATGTAATTCTTCGCGGAAACGGTGAATTTTCGGCAAAAATCTCTCATTTCCGGGCCCTGGTAATGAAAAAGTGGATAAATCATGTTGCTAAATATAGAAAAAATCCTCTATCGCGTGATGTAGCCAGAATCCATGTTTGTGGGTGCTTGATATCGAAAAATCGATTGACGGCAACCGTCTGTCAGTCCGTCCGTCTGCCTGTCCGTATGTGATCAACGCTAGTGCCTAAACCGTTCAACCGATTTCTCCAAAACTGATATTCACTGATTGACCTGAATGAACTCGAGGATTTGGGAGTTTCAAGCGAATATTTTGATTTTTGAGGGTACTTTATCTGAAGCCTTAAAAACATTTTCAAAATTTCCTCAAAATTGGCACCAAATGTTTTGATAAAACTTTGTCTTTAAATAGTGTAAAGGATGCTTAAGCGAATGGTGCAGGTCTCATGTTTGTTGAAATCCCATATTTGTTGAAAATTGCAGAAATGCAAATTTTTTTGGGGGGCGTCTTCCTACTACTATAATATTGAAGATTCAGATATTTCTCTTAATGAAATATTTTCCTTAAAGATGGATCTCCAAGTACGTCATGTTCAATTTTTCGAAAATATGAATAGTTTTCGTGTACTTTTGGCCGAAATATAGGCAATTTTGAATTATTTTTCTCAAAAACCGCTCCAATTTGTTCTTTAATTAATATTCATGAATAGAAGAAGTAATGCTTAAAGGAATTGTGCGGGTCTCAGTTTCATTAAACACTTGAATTTTCGAAAATGGCAAATTTAGAAATAATGCAAGAAAATATATGCGATTGTAGCACCACTGGTATAAAAGTGAAAATAGCTTCCAAATGAACACCAAGTTTGACTTCTCTGATAACTCATGATCAGGAATGGGGATAAAAATAAAATAATGCCCATAAATGGCTTTTCTAGGAGTCGAATTCCTGGGGCTCTTAGGACAATCTTTTCATGATACGCATGATGGTTTACTGTGTTGTAGTGTGACATGTAATTCCTATCCATCAGTAGCACACTTACAGTTTTGTGTCGATGGTTTCTTATAAGTGATACAAGAGTATCATTTTTCCTTAGCGTAATACGTGAAGTGGGCATTATTACAAAAAAATTACTCATTAAAGTTTAGCTGATATTACTGAAACAAATATTGCAAGCATCGTTAATGCTGAAGAGTAATGAGAAATGATGCTTCAACTTTCATAGATAGATAGGAATTTGTAACAATCTCATCTCTAAAAGATACAATTTAAATAAGATTGAACAACTCAATTCATATGTTCCATTTTCAGTTCATCTGAATTAGGTATGTTCACAGCATTCGTTTGAAAAAGGCAAGAGAAACCTTTTAGAACAACATTGATATTTCATGTATCCAGCAAGTAGCCAGGAAATTCATCTCAGAGATTGTGTTTTAAGTTATTTTAATAATATGAATATTTCTTAATTTTTTTTAGAAGGCAAGAAATCTTGTCGATACTTAGGCGTTCCCTTCCATCAACACAGACTTCGCTGCTTTCCTGAATGATGCAGGAACTAATTTTTCAGCAGGGTAAGAAGAGGTTTGTTGGGACCGCTCTAAGTTGAATCGAGGTCAATGATATGATATGTTGGAAACACGAGTAGTAACTCGCCAAGTACTTCCGCGCCACGGCGCCGGGAGGTCATTTGCATAGTTCGTGGGTTACACAAGCAGAAATTGGCTACCGACGAACACGCTGCAAAAGACGCCGCCGGTAAAAGTACCCTCGCTGGCACATATTATGGGCGATGCCCTATGCGGCCACATCTAGCTTTTCTACAGCTTATTCAACCTCGGCTGGACACTTCACCAATTCTAGAGTCTAGGCCAAGCGGCTCTTATCACGTTTTTTGATTAAACGTTTATTTACAATCTGTTCGTACATCAGAACAATAAGTAAATTTTTTGACTAGGTAATTAACAATGGTTGAAGAAGATACTCAGTAGTATCTCTCCAGTAACATAGTTGATTTTACATATAACTATACTTAAAACCTGTGAGGTAAATCTAAAGGTTTGAATTTCTTAAGACGCCTCACTTCCAAACTGTTATCTAATAAATTTATTGCTTAAGTATTTGTAAGACATTCTAATTTTTTAATATATTTACAACTATAATTTTTTATTTCTTATCGTTGACTTTGGCTTTCAAGATTCAGGCACTTCCCCCTTCCTCCCCTTGAAGATTTTCCTCATCGTTATCTCAAAGGGGTGGAGCAATTTCTGAAATGTAAGTGACGTTGCCTCGCTACCGCGGAGAGGGAGAGACGGAAGAGGAGATGACACAAAAGTGAGACGAAATAGAAGTGATTAGCAACCGCGGGCGCGAAAACCAACCCGCCAATTGCATTGGCAAGGTATGCGAACGCTGACGAACCACACAGCAGCAGGCCACAGGGAGGAGCTATGGCATTTTTTCGAATTCTTTACCGCGAAAAATTAAGCATAATTTATGGTATCCACCAAAAATTAAATGTTCATAGTTGCAAAGCAAGGAACACGAAATATTGTATAATAATTTGCGGGAAACGCAAAATATAATACATTTTTAATACATAAACATTTCCTCTCCAGCATATTGAAATTCTGATTCATATTTTTAAAACAATTTGTATTTTGACTATATGCAAGCAATGCACACATTTTGGTACGCGTCATGGGATTAACATCGCCCACTTTTTTCTATATAAGCAGGGTTTAACGAAAACAATGTTTTCGTTAATCAATTAAAGATCATTAGCGCCTGTCTCAAGTAAAGAATCATTGCAGTATCGTAATTGTTAATATTGTTTATACAACTTGTAATATTGTCGAAATTTTGTAAAAAGAATTTTGTTAAAAGAACTAGAGAACTTCTAATGTGAAAGATCATTACAAAAACATAATTGTCATCATTTACCATACATTTTTCAAAAGTTGACAATTTTCTATTATGCTACTGAAGAGATTACCACTATCCCTTCCCAGCAATATTAACTGCAAAATTGTAAAAATTGATATTGTTAATAAATAATTAAAATAATGTAAAAAGTAATTTTCTATTTTTTTATTTTTGGAAATTTTTACTCAAGTTAAATATTATCTTCAATTTTTTTATATAATCAGCTCCTAAAAGAAGAATAAATTTGAAAATCTTAAAATGTTACGAAACGATGTAGTTTTCTTTAAACGAGCTATTAAGACAAAGAAAGTAACAAAAACGTCTTTGAATAATCTTTAAAGATATTCGGAGTTTGTTGTTAAGAAATTTCATAGTCGGAATGATTTTCCAATTAAAATTTTTAAACGGTCCTCGAATGTATTATCTTCCCAATCCATATTATATTTCAGTATGATCCCCAGAAACAGTGACTAGAGTATTAACCTCGATTGGAGGAGCTCTCTCGCAATCCAAAGAAACTCGGGGAACCTTGACTTTAAAAGGGCTATATATTGAAGTAAGACACCATTTTAATCACAGAAAACACACTATCCTTGTTTTCTAACGTTTAATTGTTAAATAATTTTAGCCGTTGTAAGATTTATGACGAGTGACGAATATTTTCTGCCCAGAAGACTAATCCCAACACATGAATGTGCACCTAACCTCATAATACATTTGGTTTTAAATCTACACGCAAAACATCAGTTTCAATGACCCCACAAGTCAAAAATTCCGAAAATTCGAATTTTCGTTATAACTCATTATTTACTCGATTCTTCATTACTGACTCGAAATACGATTTCATGTCATCTTAAATTATCTACATGTGCAATCTTCTCAAGAATATTGTCTCTTGACTACTGCAAAGTGCAATATTATTGTTAAAACTGACAGGTAAGACGGATGTATAGATGGATTTTAGATCAGATGATTACGATTAGGGTTTACGGGCGATTCAACATCTAAGGTCATTGAACCCCATGTCAATTGGTATTAGAAACATAGATCCACTTTGTCAGTGATTAGTTAAAATAATCTTTATTTATTATAAGACAAAATGAGTAAAATATAGTAAGGTATAACTTATTATAAAATAAAATAACAGACAGACATAATTACTTGAACAATGCAAAATCAGTTTGTAAAACGCACGTTAAAAATCATCGTCCTTGTTCAGACTAGATAAAAAATATTTTCTTGAATAAAGTTAAATGCTATGCGGTGAGAGGTTTCATTGTTACTCAGCAACTCCTTCAGATATTCGGAAAAGCGATGTTTTCTCCTACTTTCTCTTATATTGTTGCAATGCACGAGAGCATACTACATGGTAAGGTCTGTTCATTTCTCGCAAATATGAGGTCGGTCACTACGCGAGAAGATATCCTTGCGAAAAGTGGCAGTGCCCAAACCGAAGGCGAGTGAGAATTATCACCTCGCGCCTTGAGCCCAGAAGATGAAGAAGACCAGGGTTTTTATCGAGTTCTTGATCCCCGTGAGTTTGAAATAGAGTCCTGGCACTCTATTTGCAATGCACTCAGAATGCAACGTCGGAGCTTAGTGTCAAGCGCAGGTACTACCATACGGATGTCTATCTCTGGCATCCTAATAGCCAACTTTGCTATTTGGTCAGCTGTCTTATTTCCACTTATTCCCACGCTGCCAGGGACACAGGAAAAACAAACTTTGAAACGAATTTTTGGAGATAATGATATTATGAGGTACTCTAAACTATTAAAAACGAGAAAGAAAAAAAATTGTGAGATACAGTTTCACAATTGTGAGTTTGAACTTGCAATTACCGTCGCACGAAGCTTGAAGAGGTCCTTTGTAAGGCAGAAACCTTACCTGTAACCTGCTTTTTTTTGTGAACAGTGAATTTATTTATTTTTACTTTCTCGTATACGTACGAATTTACGGATCAGGGTGGCCAGCGTATACGTACGAATACGGACGTAAACGTATACGGGCGGATATACCAAGGTGGCCAGCGAACCTGGAATCCTTGAAAACCGGGAAATAACGGGGAATTTGAAAAAAAAACTGGAAGAACCGGAAAAAAGCCGGTAATTTGATTTGAAAACCGGGATTTGTTGTTATTTTCAAATGTATCACCAACATTCAGCACAAATTTACATACGGCATCGTATTCTGTAAAATATTTGATGTAACTCAGTATACGATAATGGCGAGTGAAAATCAAAGTAGGTATAAGTGCCAAATGTATGCACAGTCCTTGACTAGCGCATCGGTAAGGCAGCATAGTATCCTGGGGATGTTTAAATTCCATTGCAAACGCCGACCACAAGATGAAAATGTCCTGTAGCACAAAAGCTCAAAGCTATCAAGTACTGCTGCGTGGACAGTCGAGGCTTATTGCTATTTGAAGGGTATTCCGGACGCGGTTCTTTTTCTTCTAAAATCTTGAAGGACACCACCTTCGACATTCCAGAAGTCATAAAAATTATTTTCTTTGTTCAAGACCCCTTGTTTTAAACCAGTACTCAAAAGTTAAGCATGAAAATTCGTACGTACTTGGTACTGTATACGTAGTACAGTTTTGGAAACAAAAATCGGGGCTGTCTGCGGCTAAGTTCAGTTTTTGCACGACTTGGGCAGCCCTTGTCATGACGAAACGTCAGAAGCGGAAACTCACAAACCATCGTAGCCAATCTCAACACGGGGGGAATGCTTTAACAAAATTACGTCGTACAAAATGGCTGGCATCGCTAGTTCAGATGTGGAAGAATTTTCAAACAAAAATTTCATGGAAGAAACATTTGTATGAACATGAAAGTAAATTCATCGAAATATTTCGCTATGAACACATAGCACTTAACCACTGTTAACACAATTCGTTTTGAAGAAATTACATTGATATCAGATAAAATAACACTAATTTTAGACCAATTAATTTCTTATAGACATTTTAATTTCAATATTATTGTCCATACACAGTTCATGAACTTTATGAAATGACCAGTTTACTACAGATTTTTTCGATAAGAAAAACGATTATAATTGCATATTTGCAATTGTTCATATGTATATTACATTTGCAAAAATGCAAAATACTGTATTTCTCGAATAGATAGTGGATTTCTAGTGAACCATTTCAATAAAAGACAGTAAAATTCAAGGTATGAAATGATCCATATGCCTATTGTCCTTCTAGAAAAACACCCTCCCATGTATTGTCTAAATGACATTCCAAAAAAAGTTATACATTTGGGTTCAGGTAATTTTTCTGAATATAATAAAACAAAAAAGTACACAAAAACAAAAAATTCGGGCATATCTGGGTAAAAGAAAAAAAAATTGGAGCTGTTTTTGAGAAAATGTTGAAAATATCCGGGAGGTTTCATGTAAAGTACCCCCGAATTTTAAAGGATGTTTTTCAAACTTACATAGCTTCAACTAGAGCCAGATCGACAGGGGTTTCTTCAATTTAGAAAAAATCCTACGCATGGAATAGGCGCTAGTAGTGATGACGGACGGACAGACGGACGGACGGACGGACGGACGGACGGACGGACGGACGGACGGACGGAGAGACTGACAGACAGACGGACGGACATTTCGCTTTCAATTGATTTCTGGGTATCAAGGTCCACAAAACAGGGATTCTGGCTACACCACGTGTTAGATGATTTTTTTCTTTACATTTAGCAACTGGATTTATGCACTTTTTCGTCACCAAAGCTGTATGAGAATTTTCTTATTACAGTCCGTAGTAATTTTGTCTAATTGTTTATCACTAAACAAAATATACCATGCATCTACCACGATAGTAATTGTTCGTTGTCATTTCATGCCAGGTCCCTTTCCTTCGATGTTTTTGACTAGATTTCTTGTTTTTGCAGTTTCGTGAAGGCTACATTTGAAACTAATTTTGCCTTTCAGCTCTTCACCAAATTGACGAAATGCCTGCTCAAATTCGTCATCATCAGAAGAATCCCACCTTCATGTTCTTATATTTCTTCCAAAATATCCTCAACATCACATTCTTCATCTTTTATGCTATCAATTTCATTGAACTAACTTGACAATGTCTTTCCAAAGTCTGCATCTGTAGATTTTGTAGTTTCTTTTGACATATTTCACACATTCCGGGTCACTATCACTCACGAGTGATAATACACCACACGTACATGTAAACACAGATTAATGTCATTCTACCCTAAAAACACTTCTATTCTATAGACAGTGTGTCCTGATTGGTCAGTATCTTCGTGTGGGTGTCCAATTCTGCAGTCACGTCCACAAAACTCCCATTAGGTTTAACTACAGGTGCAACAGAATGGCACAGACTTTCTCGTACCAAACGATTCTAATTTCCTTGGCGTGGTCTGGCTTGAAGGTCATACTACATTCTCTGATCAGCTGCCATCTATAATCGCCCAAAATCCATTTTTTGGCAAATTTTTACAAAGTTTTGCTCTCCTAAAAGTACAACTGAATTATTACTTCAAGAATATTAAAGAAAAGTAAAAGCTTCGTCCAAAATAGAAATTTTCAATGAAAATTTTGAAACCGTTCTTAAGAAAAAAAATCAAATCTAATAATATAAACAAATTTATGAAAATGTGCAAATTAACGGCGTGAGACTACTTCATAAATAATACGTTTGTGTATTTTTTTGAAAAAACAAAAGAATACACCAAAATGAACTACACGTCATATTAAACAGTGCAATTAGCACAATTCAATCGAAAATTTGAAGAAAAAATTTCGAGTCATTTTCCAGAAAATGGCGTTTGAGCGTTTCTGAAAATGAAGAATTTTGAGCACATATTTACAGAAAACAATTGAGTTTTCGAGAAACTTTATTTGACATTATTTAAATCACATCATCAATATAATAACATAAGGAAATCGCCTCTAATGTAAATATTACCAACTTAAGGAAAAAGGCAAAACAATTAGTTTTGTAATTTTTGAAAAAGTAAGAGAATACAGCAATATGGCGTATATGTCATCGCATAGGCTTCATTTGGCACTAACCGTACGAAAATTTAAAGAAAAAATTTGAAGCTGTTTTCTGGAAAATTTTATTTTGCTACTTTTTTAAAATTGCAAATATTGCACGCATTATTGCGTGAAAGCTACTAAAATTTCAAAAAAATCAAAAAGACCATTATAAAAGAACTATTTATGGACAACTAATTTTATTTGAAGGAAAACTGTCTGCAATTTTATAGTTGTAGAAAGACTCCGAAAAAATTCAAACTTTTGCAATTTTCGAAAATTCAGTGTTAACCGTGAAATTCGGACCAATGCCAATTTCATAAGCGTATTTAACTTTATTCTCACCAGAATTTTTTAAAAATTGGAAATCGTTTTTGAGAAAATTTTGAAGATGCCAGAAGGCTTCGTGTTATGTACCCCCAAATTTTAAAGAATGTTTTTCAAAATTTCAAAGCTTCAGCTAGAGCCTGATGGACAGGAATTTCTTCAATTTCGAAAAGTTCGTACGCGTGGTTTAGGCCCTGGTAGCGTTCACGGGCGGACAGACAGACTGACGGACGTTTTGAAAAAAAAATAAGCCTCCTTTGCGGTTTCAGGAAATCCCAAAACGTGTATTTCTGTTAAAATCTCGAAATCCATTTTCCGCAGCATTACATAACTTTCTATATACTACGTATATTAGTCCGTATATACAAGAAAGTAACTAAAGATGGTACAGAATGGCACATATTTTCTCGCAACAAATTTTTCTAATTTCCTTAGTGTGGACTGGCTGGAAGGTCTTGCTCCATTTTCAGGCCAGATGTCAGGCCAGACATTTTCTCAACTTTTCTGTTTCTTGATAGTAAAATCGAAAGATTACTTCAAGAATATTAAAGAAAATAAAACCACGTCCAAAATACAAATTTTCATTGAAAATTTTGAAGCCATTTTTTAGAAAATGGCTATTAAGGATTACTGTAAATAAGAAATTTGAAACTCTTTTTCACAGCAATCCTTTTGTGTTTTCGAAAAACTTCATTCAAAGTAATTTGAAGCACTTCCACTCATATATGCAATAATGTATACCAATTGATGGAAATGTACATATTGACGGTGTAAGATATATATCAAAAACGTTTTTGAAATTTTTGAAAAAACAAAAATGTACACGTAAATGCAATTTTTGAGAAACTGGCGTTGAGCGTTTCTGAAGATGCGGAATATTGAGCTCATTTTTACAGGTAACGGTTGAGTTTTCGCGATGTACATATACATACAGAGTCATTAGAGTCAAGAAATTGCCTCTAATGTAAGTATTACTGACGTGACAAGTCAACAAAATTTAATTTTTGTAATTTTTGAAAAACAAAAGAAGGTACGTTTGTCATTAACTCTTCCAAACATTTAAAGACAAAATTTAGAGGGGTTTTGTGAAAATCATGTTTTTGTTATTTTTTAAAATTGCAAGTATTGCACACACTATTGCACAAAAACTAATAAAATTTTCAAAAAATCTTCATGGCCTTTATGAAAGAAATGCTTATGGACAACAAACCTTGTTTGAAGGAAAAATCTCTCTTAAATTTTGTAGTTGTCGGAAGACACCGAACAAATCAAACTTTTGCCATTTTCGAAAATTTAGAGTTAACCGTGAATATAAGACCTACGCCATCTTCATAAGTGTATTTAACTCTATTCTTACCAGAAATTCTTTTAAAAATTGGGAGCCGTTTTCGAGAAAATTTTGAAAATGTCCGGGGTCTTCGTGAAAAGTACCACCAAATTTTAAAGAATGTTTTTCAAAATTTCAAAGCTTCATCTACAGTCAGATGGACAGGGGTTTCTTAAATTTGGATAAGATCGTACGTGTGGTTTCGGCGCTAGTAGTTTTCACGGACGGTCAGAAGTAGTTATAGACGAACAAACTGACGGACAGACGGACAAACGGACGGACAGACGGACAGACGGCCGTTTTTAAGAAAATGGAAATACTATAAATAATAAGCAATACTGTAAATGCGAAATATGAAGCTCTTTTCCTCAGAAATCATTTGAGTTTTGGAATCCTTATTTGACTCATTGGAAGCACTTCCACTCGCAAATATAACAATACATACAAATCGATAAAAATGTCCATTTTACGGCGAGAGAAGTACTTGAAAAAAATATATTTGTGTAATTTTTGAAAAAACAAAAGTATACACCAAAACGAACTTTACGTTTGATTAAACAGTGAAGTTAACCCTATTATTTTGAAAAACTTGAAGAAAAAATTTGGAGCCATTTTTGAGAAAATGGTGTTTGCGTTTTTGCAAACGCGGAATTTTGATCTCAATTTTACAGAAAACCGTTGGTTTTTCGAGACAAACTTGATAATATTTAAAGTACCTGTACTCATAAATAAAATAATGTGAAGAAATCTCCCCTAATGTAAATATTACCGACGTGGGGACAAGATAAAAAAATTACATTTTTGTCATTTTCGAAGAAACAAAAAAATAGAGTAAAATGTCGTTTATGTCATTGTATAGGGTTCGATTGGCACTAACCCTAGCAAAAATTCAAAGAAACAATTTGTAGCCTTTTTTTAAAATAATCTTGTTTTTGTTAAATTTTAAAATTGCAAATATTGCATGCATTGTTGCTCAAAAACTACTAACACTTTCAAAAATCCTACATAAATTTAATGAAAGAACAATTTATGGACAACTAATTTCATTTGAAGGAAAAATATTAAATTTTGTAGTTGTAAGAAGACGCCGAAAAAAAATTCAAACTTCTGCAATTTTCGAAAACTAAGAGTTATCCGTAAAATCGGACCTCATTTACAAGTGTATTTTCCTCTATTCTTTCAAGAAATTTAAAGAAAAATTTTGGTACCGTTTTTGAGAAACTTGAGGGTCCGGGAGGTTTCATGTAAATTACCAAGATTGACTGGGAATTCTTCAATTTGGGAAAGATCGTACGGATGATTCATGCGCTATTTTAGTAGTGTTCACAGACAGTCGGACGGACGGACGTTTTGCTTCCCATTGGTTTTTCGGTATCAAGGACTCACAAAAAGGGATTCTGGCTACACTACGTGTTAGAGGATTTTTTCTAATTAGTTACTAACAATTTAGTAACTAGTTTTATGCACTTTTTCAGTACCAGAGTCCGCTAATGATTTTTTTTTCACCGAAAATTCGCAATTTTCTGGAGCATTAGATAACTTTCTCTTTGCTACGTATATTACTCCGTATATACGAACGTATATATGAATGTAAAAATAGATAAGACCGAGAAATTGCAGGGTAACGTCCTACTGAGAATGCAGGAAAAATGATGGCCGTGGTTGCCAGCTAAAGAAAATACCTTCTTCTTAGGCTCTGTAGGAAATTCTTTGTCTTGAAATTACCTAGAATGCGCAACTTTACATGTTTTGGTTTTGATGCGCTTCTGTTCCTCTTGTTTGTGTGGGTTTGTGCATGTATTTGTCGATGGTAGAGAAGAGTTGTGGGGATCAGGAAAGCGACTGAAATCTGTTGCATAATCTAAAACACTAAATTTGTTTTGAGTTGCAACTGGATGTGTCTTGTGTGCAGTCACGGGTGCACTGATAGAAAGATTTGCTGTGTTGCCGACTTGTGCCCAACCGTCTGTGTAAAGAACGACATCCTCCAACCTTCGAATATGTTGATCTAAATTATTGTTTATGTGTGTGAAGGCTCTCAGAAGATGGGCGTTGATTGTGTAGAGAGTAAGGAGGGTAGAACGAGTAGAAGCCATGTTTTTAGAATACACGTTAAAAATTGGATATAAATCTAATGAATTCGGACAAGAGCAACTACTATCTGACTTTATATTTTGAAACTCTAGAACTGGTGTTCAGTCAATAAAATTAAAAATTATGATTCGATTCTGATTGCGAAGATACGCTATCTTCAAGGCCGATCGGGAGAATAGCTACCCCCCTATGTCAAGGCTACATTAAGTCATATACGTTTCTAAGCAATTGTTTCTTTCCTTTCGTCTGTTTGATTTAATGAAAGTCATTTGCTTTATGAATTATTCTCCACATATATATAGAAAGGTAAGTTTGAAATTATTCTTTAATTGCATTTCTAGTGAATTCAATTGTATTGGTGAGAATGAGTGAAATTTTAAATGGTATTTTTCTGTGAGTTACGTATGATAGGAAAATTAGAAATTATTAAGTGGTGTATGAATGTTGGAATTATTGCAAGTAGACGTGAATGTTCGAAGTGTGGAAGAGAAATAAAATTATCAAAAAAAAAAGAAATTTTGCAGATGAGTATGCTTGGTTTTGTCGTAAGAAAGGTATGAATGCACATGTTTATACTGTTTCTGTACGTAAGGATTCATGGTTCAGTGGGAGTAAGTTAAGTATGATTCAGGTTCTTGGTATGACTTATTTATGGGTTGCGCGAGCGAATATTAAGCACATTATGAATGATGTGAATGTAGATGCAAAAACGGTGACGGATTGGATGAGTTTTTGTAGGGAAGTATGTTGTATGA
Organism: Teleogryllus occipitalis; assembly: GCA_011170035.1. Taxonomy (NCBI): domain Eukaryota; kingdom Metazoa; phylum Arthropoda; class Insecta; order Orthoptera; family Gryllidae; genus Teleogryllus; species Teleogryllus occipitalis. The sequence goes on from BLKR01000564.1 coordinate 361,899, forward strand.
TTCTGGAAAGAGAAAATGTACCTTTGGGTGGTGAAGGTGTGATTGTGGAAATTGATGAAAGTAAATTTGGCAAAAGGAAGTTTAATAGAGGTAAGAGAGTGAATGGAAAATGGGTGTTTGGGAGAATTGAACGAGTGCCAAAACGCTGTTTTTTCAAGATTGTTGAAAATAGAGGCAAAGAGGTTCTTTTAGACATTATAAAAACTTTTATCAAACCGGGATCCATTGTGATCTCGGATTGCTGGAGATCTTATAATTGTCTAAAAGACGAAGCTTATCGGCATTTCGCTGTCAGCCACTCTTTGCACTTCAAGGATCCTGACAATAATGAGCACACCAATACAATCGAAAGCACTTGGAGTGCAATTAAGCGCCAATTGCCTCGGCATGGCGTCAAAGACCAATTTCAGACATCTTTTTGAATATATGTGGAGAAAAAAATATGTTAAAAAAGTATTAGTGACATTATGTGGAAATTCTTGACATCAATTTACGGAACTTCACAAAAAGACTAGACGTGAGGACAATATTTTTTACTTTTATATTTTTTAAATTTTCTTAGTAGGAAATGACATTTTTTAATGTCTATTTATTTACTATTCCCTCTAAAAGAAATTTTCTTAAAAGTGAGTGTTCCCTTTAAAATAAATTCTCTTAAAAGTGAGGGAGGTATATAAAACAGCGTGAGCGCCGGAGCGAAAGCGGAGGCGCGAACCAGTCTCGAGAACGAGGGCCGGAAAGCCCTCGCGAACGTAGCACGTTGGATCCGTCAGGTACCGGACCACTTGGTGAAAAAAATGCGTTGGTTAAAGAATTGTGTAGGTTATAAAATTAAATTTGTAGCGTGAAAATTACGAATAATCAGTTCACTTAATGACAGTACGTTGCTACGGAGATTTATACGTACAGGGGGCTTTGGAGCAGGGGGTAGCTATTCTCCCGATCTACCATCTTCAAAATCGAAAGAAAGTAGTAGTACTGGCCAAATTTGGCAATTAGGTACTAATGAAGAATATAGACCACTTAAGCTGCACCATAAATAGAACACACAATATTAACTGAAGTTGTCTTCAAACTATGAAAGAAAATTTCAATGTATACTGTAGCTGCACAGAACACCACGAGGTATTTTCGGCCATAAGCCTCTCGGCCACAGGAAGTCAAACAAAGAGACGGAAATGCCCAACTGCTGGTCAAACCCACGCCAAGGAAAAACCCCTGACGTCATGGAAAGGGCGCGTCTCGTCTAGTGAAAGGGCGCGAAGGCCTACGTCACAGGGAGGTTAGGAGGTTAGCTACAAGGGGGCGCTAGGTGACGGCTCGTGGGCCAGATGAGACAGGTCACGTGACGCACAACCCGATGCGTGATTGGCGGGGAGCAACCGCATTATCATGACGGGAGGGGGAATGGCGCGTGCCATAAATAGGGAGATAGGAGCTCCCCCAGCCTTATTTGAAAATTCTTCGGTGAGCGAGCTTCTTCTTATTTGAAAATTCTTCGGTGAGCGAGCTTCTGCTATTCCTGAGCGAGTCGGAACTTTCTCGCTTCTGGTTCGGCTTCTTTGAGTGTTGCGTCGCGGTATGGCTGCCGAGTGCCGCGATCAGTGTCTCGCGCTGAGGCGTTAGCCGCCGAAGACTGGTACAAGCGTGAACGTTACCGCGTGTACGCACGCAAGCGTGTCCGCCCCACATGTGCGGGCGCCAGGAGAAGCAACGGAAGACGGAGGGCGCCTTCCCTATGGCTCCGCTCTCGCCACGCCGCCAATTAAGCGAGTTACGAGGGAGACCCTGCGTCGACTGGAGCTAACTGCGCCTCGCTGCCACCGGAGACCACCACCTACCAGCGCCGGTCACGGAGCACTGATAATGATGTATGGGGTATAAGTGTTTGTTTTGAGTGGGTACTAGTATAATTAAAGCCATATTTCGTATATAATCTGATCATAGAAAACCAGAATCCAGTCATCCATGTCTCCCGAATCCTCTGCCAGATACAATAAGTGGCTACGCAGGTGAGTTCTCACTACCACTGGCAGCCGGGCAAGCAGCCAGCCCACGCTGGACAGAGCAAAAGCTCACAATACAGAATACAGAATGTATCACATTTACAAATATCAAGGAAGAAAATAGCAACGACTATGTTCGTATTCGTGTTATTTATCAACAGAAATCTTACTGATGGGTACTGAGTCGTGCTTCAACGTAAGTAGGATTATTTTACAGTTGAAACGTTTACCTTCTTTTCGTTGGGTCTGACAGTCGTGTTATAGAGGTATAGAAAGTATGTGATTTTATAGTTTCGTACGTTTGGCGAAGTAGTCATGTGGAAAACTCTGCCAGGAAATTGTGGGGTAGTGAGCGGGGCGGGTCTCGTTGGGGTCCGGGACGGAGTGAAGGGAGGGAGGTGCGGGCGAGGCGGGAGAGGGGGCGGGGCGGGCTGTCACTGGCAGGGTAATGGATGGCGCGGGGCCGTGTCCGGTGGCGCCTGCAGCGCCGCTTGCGCCGGAGAGAGCCGCTGCCGCTACCCCACTCCCGCCCACTTCGCGCGCGCACAGCGGCCAGGCAGAGGCACGCCAAAGCCTTGGCCTCTAGCTTTATGCCCGCTCGCCGTCACACAGAGCTTTCTTTATGACCACTCTGCCAAACGTACGAAACCAGTAAATAAAACATCTTTTCTACACCTCGTATTTACATGACTATCAGGCCCGTAGGGAAGAAGGTTTCACTATAAAATATTCCTGGTTACATCCAACATGACTCAATATCCATAAGTAAAATATCCCTTGACAAGTGATTCCTTGACGACCACAATCTTAGTTGTTGCCGTTTCCTTCTTGCACGTTTGTAAATGTACTTTGGAAGTTATAAGATGTCTAAGGGTGGCTGTAATTTCGCAATTTCTCTAGCAATTTCTCTTCAGTTATGACATATTGCAAAAACAATAACATAAGTTATGATAGCAATGTATTGAAGTAGTGAGTTTATTTAGAGATGGTATATTTCTACGCTTCCAGAAATGCCGCTTCTAGTACTACTCTCAAATATGCCAGTAGCAGCAAGATTCTTTAAATTCGTGAAAACACCTAGTAATTCTTAGAGAGTGTGTGTTTTGATTTCAGGCGCGACTTCTTAGATCGTTACTCCGGTAAATGTAGCATATGCTGGATTCCCGGACTTGACGGTATTCTCCCTTGGTAGGGACATGAAATCCAGTACCGGTGCCGCCGTTCTACAAGTTGACTTGCGAGGTTATCCCTCTCCAGGTATCTCGAACTTGGATACCACTCTAGCCACGATCCCAACTGATGTTCCGATTTGTTGTAGTGCCGTGCGTGAGAGTGTGAGGAAAGACGATGGGACAAAGATGAAAGAAAGATGGTGGGCAGTGCGTGGCTGGTTTGTTAGAGTGCTGCTCCGACACAGCTATGTACCTAATGCCGAAACTCCATTCTCAGGACTCAAATCCTAGGACATCCAGGTCAACGATGCCCCCGCATGCGGGAACCACACCTGCGTAGGTGAGTGTGGTTTCTGGTGGAGAGTTGAGACGCCCACCCGGACCCTCTGTTTCGCGGCCCCACTCAGGTCGAGAGCACCAGGGATGTACTGACTAAGCGGTGCGCCGCCAAGCATGGGACAGGGTCGGGAAGAGTTTCACCAGCGATTCCCTCATATAAAAAGCCCGACGAGAAAAATATGATTCGTCTGCTTGCCTCTCGTCTTCAGCGGTACCAACGCTGTGTCTCCACCAGGGCGTATCTGCCTGAAGGGAGATTTTGGGAGGTGTCTTTACCAGGGCACCGAACAGTGTAACGGACCCGGCCGTCACGGCGGCAGGGTATAGGATTGGAACATAACTTCCCACGTTAATCCCGAAAACTGTTCCCGGCACATTCATGTCGTCAGTATTAGCATGCGATGTTAGGTAGGCGTGTCTACCCAACGCAAGGGTATCCCGCAAGGGTCTTCCCAACGCAAGGGTTGGCATCCTTGGTGGAATGAGCAATCACCCGACCCCAGTTCACGGCGAATCCTCACCGCAGGACCAACCGACAGGCAGTGCTCTGGCTAGGCAGGCTTCCTGCCGACTCATATGCTGCCTTTACACTAGCAATAAGTTTCGGCAATATCTTTCTGTTTTGCTGTTTCTTGTGGTCATCTTTACATTAGCAAGAGCAAACGGGGCAATTTGTTGCCAGAAAGATTTGAGCAACATATTTTCGACTAGATATTGCCGATTGTTTTACACTAGGACTTTCCGTTGTCATGTTTGATGACGTCACGATGTAAATGCGCGCGAATTAGTGAGGTTAGTCACTTTCCGATCCGACATAGCGAGCAGAATGCAAAAGACGCGAGTAGCAGCCGCACTTATTGTACTAAATGAATAGAAGAAACGCCGACGATCTTTGTGGACTCTTGACTTGATATTGAGAAGAATGGAAAAGGATGCTTTTGCGGATTTGATCCAGGAGTTGGTTGCAGAAGACCCACCGGGTTTCCAAAATTAATGTCGACTCAGTGCCACAAAATGTGAGACGTAGAATTTAATTGGCCCGCAAATCAGAAAAAACAATACAAAATTCAGGGAAGCTATATCGGTTAAAGAACGTTTTTTGGCAACAGGTAAGAATTTTTAAAATTATGTTTTTTCATTTGCTTATCAAATAAGCAACAACTTAAAGAACAAAATTTAAAAATAATGTTTCCAGTCTTTTCACATTTCGTCGCGCTAAATAATATTCTGTGTTATTACTTTATATCAGTAATAAAAGCATGACATCATCACTTCATATTCTATACATCCACTGATTGTTTAATCAGGTAGTTCAACCATATGTATTTGCTGTGCGTGGGTTCTATTTATTTAAGGGCTAGTACTTTTGTAAATCATGCAGGTTTTTCTCTTTTTCGTTTTTTTTTCAGGAGTCAGTTACAGATCCCTGATGTATGAATTTCGAATTGCAGACAGTACTCTGTCACTTTTGATTCCAGAAGTGTGCAAAGCTATTGCTGGACTCAGGAATCAATTCATAAAGGTAATAACTATGGGAAGCTGCTCCCTTAAAAAGTTAATAATGGTCATCTTGCGTTGAACCATGTGAGCCAAATGACCTAGGGTTAATGTTGGAGAATTTTCGCCTGTGTTGTCTCAACTGCGACAAAAATTCACGCGGGGGTATGTAGGAGTTCGTAGCGTCGTGGATACAAATACATTTCAACAAGCGGCCGCGTGACGTAGGCGAAACGTCTATGCGTCCACGTGCTAGCCTTTGTTATAGAGAGAGCGGATGTGACGTTGGGGGAAAAGCCAGGAGGCGGCGTGGAAGGGGTGCGTTCTACCTGCACCAGGCGCGACGACGCTCCGATCTCTTTCGCTTCGAGTCTTCGAGGAGTGCGCATCTGGCCGAGGAGCCGGTCGGTGAATGCCTGGTTGGGTGCGGGCCGTGAGCGTGGTGGATAGGGCTGGCAATGTGTTTGCCGTAAGGACAGGGAGACTCAAGGACGAGTCCGTAAGTAGGATGCGGCGCATCACGCCATCAAATGTGATATTCGAGCGTAGTGGTGTGGTTGCCGCAGCGACAGATTACTCCGAAGTAGTGGGATCATTTTTAGTTAATTTAATTGTGTAAATAAGGTTGTTTCGATGGTGGAACTTAGTAAATAAACCAGCAATTATTTAACCCACTCTCGTCTGTGTATTATTGCAACCGTATGACGCCACAATATATACTCCCCGGACCGACGCCGCATGGCTGCAAAGCGCAGGGGAGCCCAGAGTTAGCGGAGTTGAAGAGCCCCTGAGTCTCCGGCATACCCGTAGCCGACAGCTAATCAGCAAGAGTAGGATGAAACGCAACAATCTATGAACTTAGTTGACCGAGATGCTGGACCGGCACCAGCAAACGGAGGCCACGGCCACGCGGAGCACGATCAAGGGTACAGCCTCCAATTCTCCTAGAACAATTAGCATAAGTTTCAACTTATATATATATATATATATATATATATATATATATATATATATACATATATATGATTTGTGTATTCTTCAAAAACTCAAAAATTTCTGCATCGATTGAGCTCAAATTGTGACACGATATACAAACCTCTACAAAGATTGTTTTTATCTATTTTCCGCGTCAGTCATATACCCGCGACCGCGAGAAAATAACTTGTTTAAATATCAGCTCTGTACCAGCAACTACGCCATTTGCCGGAAGCGAGGGGAACACTCGCCATACTAGCTAACGACAACCGCAGTCACATGTGAAACATTACCTGTTCTTAACATTATTAACATAAAACGTATCCACTTGCATCCTATTCAGATTATTATACAATCTGAATTAAATATTCACTTTAATCGAGGTACTTTTGTGTGATTGTGTCGTGGTTTAGAAGCACCCTTCATCAAATCGTTAAAGAGGTTATGTTTTGCATAAGAGAAGGTCGTTGGCCATGCAAATTGTTGACTGACGAGACAGTGGAGTTGTCTGAGTGGGTGTGATGTTGAAATTCTGTAGGTGATTTGAAGATATTGAGAAGAACCATATCTTCATATTTTTGAAAAGTTCGTTAATAATTCAATTGAATTCATAATAAAAATTTATATAAAAATATAATTAATATTGTAAAGGTTAAACGCCAAAAGCAGACCCAAACCATAACCTCAGTACTTCATAATTTCATTACAATTCATTCAACGTCTCGGTCAGCAGCAAATTTATGGCTCTCTTCATTGGAAAATACATATATACTATAACATGATACTGACAGTAAAATACATGATGATAAAAATTTATACATGATATATGATACACGGTCATTTAAATGTAGACATATAATATTAAAATTTTATAAAATCTAAAATTAAAGGGAGATCCACATCATATACACAGTCTGTGAAAAAGAGAGAAGGGCTATATCTCTGTGTGTAAGTATTATGCATTAGCATAAGATAATTAGAGGTGCTACAAAATGGCACAGACTTTCTCATAGTAAGGTTTTCTAATTCCCTTTGGGCGGACTGGCTATACGGTGTAGCCCCATCCTCTCGTCAGCTGCCATCTCTCGTCACCCAAAGTACATTTTTTTGACATTTTTTCAACTTTTCGGTTTCCTAATAGTAGAAACGAAATATACCTTCAATAACATTAAAGAAGGGTAAATCCACACACAAATGTAATAAGGTATACAAATTTATGGAAATGTGCGTATTAACGACGTGAAAAAAAAATACGTTTCTGTATTTTTTGAAAAAAGAATACTACAAAATGAACTTTACGTCATAATAAATAGTGCCATCAACATTATTCGTTGCATAAGTTTTAAAAAAAAATTCGAAGCCATCTTTAAGAAAATTACGTTTGAACGTTTCTCAAAATGCGGAATTTTAAGCTCATTTTCACACAAAACTGTTTAGTTTTCGAGAAACCTTATATGACACTATTCAAATCACATTTACTCATAAATATAAGGAAGGAATATAAGAAATTAAGATTAGAATATAAGAAATAAGTAAAGGAAGTTCCCCTAATGGAAATATTACCGACGTCAGAGACAAGTAAAAAAATACATTTTTGTAATTTTTGTAAACAACTAAAATTTTCAAATAAATCGACATGACCTTAATGTATTTAAGGACAACAAATTTCAATAGAAGGAAAAATCTGCCTTCAGTTTTATAGTTGTAGAAAGACGCCGAAAAAACTTCAAACTTCTGCAATTTCCGAAAATTCTGAGTTTACCGCAAAGATCGAACCTACGTCACCTTTATAAGTATAATTTACTCTATTCTTACAATAAATTTTAAGAAAAATGTTAGAGCCGTTTTTAAGAAAATCTGGAATATGTTGTGAGGTAGTACTCCCAAGTTTTAAAGAATGTTTTTCAAAATTTCAAAGCTAAGATGAAATGAGGCCAGATGGAATGAGCCAGATGGAAAGAGGTTTCTTCAGTTTGGAAAAGATAGTACGTGTGGTAGAGGTGCTATACTTTGGTTTTTCTAACGTGACGACTGAGGGTAGTATCTCCAAGATGGAATTAGGCACGAAGTTTTGAGTCATTCTCAGTCCTGCGGCTAGAGTCGCTCGATCTGCAGCACTGCTTGAAGCGGTTGCGATCATGCGACATCTTGTGAGTACTACCCTCAGCCACCACGTTAGAAAAGCTCAAGTTCAGCAGTGTTCACTGACGGACGGACGAAAAAAACAACACTTTTTCGGTATCAGGGGACCCCAAAACCTGTATTTCCGTTGAAATCGCGAAATCGATTTTCCGCAGCATTACATAACTTTCTCTACGTAAATTACTCCGTAAATACGTATGTATAAGTGAAAGTAACTAGAGGTGCTACAGAATGGCTCAGACTTACTCGAAGTAAAGTTTTCTAATTTCCTTCGTGTGGACTGGGTTTATGGACTTGCCCCATCGTCTTACTATCTGCCATCTTCAGAGATGGCTCATCGCCCAAATTATATTTTTTTGATATTTCTCAACTCTTCGCTTTCCTAATAGTGGAACCGAAATATTAATTTAAGAATATTAAAACAGAGTAAACTCTCTTCCTAAATGGCAATTTTCATTGAAAAATGCCAAGCCGTGAGGATTAAGCAATGAGTATTAAGTATTACTGTAAAAACGAAAGTATTGAGCTATATGGCGTTTAAGTTGTCGGATAAGGTGCATTTGGCCCTACCCCTACCAAAAATTTAAAGACAAAATTTGGAGCCTTTTTTGAGATTTTTTTTGTAAATTTAAAAATGTACTTGACCTTAATGAAGGAACTACTTATGGACAGCAAATTTCAGTAGAAGAAACAATCTCTGCCTTCAATTTTATAGTTGTAGGAAGACGCCAAAAACAATTCAAACTTTTGCGATTTTCGGAAATTCGCAGTTAATCGCGAAGCTATTTCACCTTTATAAGTGTATTTTATTCTATTCTCACAAGAATATAAAAGAAAAATTTGGAGTCAGATTGACCGCGGTTTCATCAATTTGGAAAATATCGTACGAGTGGTTTATTTGTTAGTAGTGTTCACAGACGGACAGACAAAAAGACAACAGACAGACGGATGTTTTGAAAATTTTGATTTGACGCAATGATTTTTCGAAAGTTGAAAATCCGTTTTTCCGCGCAGCATTACATAACTTTCTCTCTACTACGTATCTTACTCCATATATACGTATGTATAGGAGAAAGTAAAAATATGTATAGTTCTGTTTGCAAAAAAGTTATATCTTGTAAAATACAACTGATAAAATAGAAATGAATATATAATACGTCTGTTATCCCCATTCCCTGACATCTGACGACATTGCGGAAATCGCAAGAGTAAACACCGATAGTCAATAGAAGTCAAAAAAGTCTAGTGGCTGTTGATCGCAACAACACGGCGAACTTTGAGAAGATGTTACGTCCGCTGGGTCAGTTGGAGAAGGAGGCATGACGAATCCCACTCCTACAGCGGAAGGCAGCGCCATAAATACTGCGGATCAAACACCGCAACTCATTCTTGTAGTGCGAATCGTCGCCTGAGTAGTTGCTTCTAAGTTGGAGTCGTCGTAATTGATTTTGCTTAGAGAGAACTGAAGTTGTGAGCAGGCAGCCATTTTGTGAAGACATAATTTGATAGAAAGTGTCTTTAGAACAAATTAAGCTGCAACAATTTCAATAGTTATTGAAATTAATTCTGTAGACGGCGAATTCGAGCAGTATTTGTGCAATTGAAGACGCCATTACGAACTGTAATATCGTAAAAGTAGATGTGAACTAATAAGAGCTGCATTTTACGCCAAAACTATTTCAAAACGCAATAAATCAATTGCGGAGGCAAGAGACTTTTCGCACGAGCGCGTATACGTCGTGAAAATAGAAAGTAGCAAGAAACAGATACGAGCGGGACAAGCGTTTCTCAATAAAGAAGCAGAAGGAAGACGAGCGCTAAGGAACAGGATGTAGGACGGAGGACAGCAAAACTTCGATGGACGATGAAAACAGCTGAGGTGGAGGCCAGCACGACGAGCGAGCCGCCGAGCCCTCCAGGCGGTGCCACGGGCGAGAGCGCCGCCGCGCGTTGTCGTATGTCGTACTGCGGACTGCGAGCAGCGCCGCTGTATAAGGTAACGGGTGAAATGTAGCAGCGGGCATATGCATGTGTGTGTGTATGGGTAATTCCACGTGAAATCGGTCGAAAAAAGCATGACCCTTCCGATTGGTCTACAAAGGGTACCCCCTGATATGATGGTAAAAATTTCCTCTTAACCAAATGACATGAGTAATTACATTATAATTATAACATAAAAATGTTATGTTTGAAATGTTTCTTAGCCCCCTTCCCAGCACCCACACCCTCTATAGCCAGAAACGTGTTCATTTAATTTTGGGGCAACTTAACTGACTGAAAAGTATGATAAAAAAGAAAATTTATACAACCAGAAATTTTTTTTATATTTTATCAGTCCAAAATTCAAACACAATTTTTTTTTCAAAAAATAATAAAAATAATTAGTATTTTGTTTTACAACCATGGAACAGGCTTGAAAAAATCTCAAACGTTCTTCTTAAAACAAAATTTTTTGTGAAATTTTTCAGATTTTCTCGACAGCTGGGCTGCAGGAAAAAAAACATTTTCCCGCCTTTAAATCACTTTGACTGTAAATATACTTTGAAAATGACTGCAACAATTCTATGGTCTGAGAAAATGTCTCCTGACCTTGGTTCTGCGGCGGTTACAACCGCAGGTGACGAAGACGCGCTAGATCACTACGCGCTGAAACTAGATTCTTGCGACTTCGACGCGGAACAATGCTGAACGGGACTGAGGTCGAACCCGAGTTCCGTGACGCATTGAAAACCGTCATTTGTCGGTACAGGAATATGTTCTGCGAGAAACCAGGATTATCGGATATCACCACAATGGAGATAGAAGTAACGGACTCAAGTAAAGTAGTTCGAAGCGTACCCTACCGTATGTCGCCAAAGCAGACAAAGATATTACGGGAAGAGATCGATAAAATACTTCGCGACATCATTGTGGAGACGGAGAGTGAATATACGTCTCCCATGATATTGGTTGAGGCACCGGGCAAGAAACCACGGCCCTGCATTGATTATAGGCGCCTCAATCAAATCATAAAAACTTAATATTATCTATTTCCCAGTCTCGAGGAACAAATAGAGCAGGTAGCGGCAGCAAAGATCATAAGTGTATTGGGCCTTTTTTAATGCTTTTGGCAAATCGGCCTTACTGAAAGGGCGCAAAGGCATTCGGCGCTTGTGACCAGTTTCGGCACGTACCGGCCGCTTCGATTACCTTTCGGGATTAAGAACGGCCCTTATCAGTGTTGTCGTATCATGGGCACTTTAATGGGTAGGTGCCAAGAATTCGCGGTGCCGTACCTCAATGACATCGCCGTTTTAGTAACACTTGGCAAGTGCACACATGCGGCACCTTGATGCGGTTTTTCAAATACTGAAATCGCTAAATTGACTGTGCAGCCGCGCAAGTGTTTGCGCGCGTGAATGTGAAGTATCGTGGTGACATGGTCGGGAACGGAAAATGACGGCCGTCCGAGGCCAAGATTCAAGCTATTCAGCACTTCCCTGGAGCCGAGTCAAAGAAACAAGTGCGTCTCTGCTCGGATGTTATCGACGCCTGAGAGCAGGATTTGCGGGGAAAGCGGCGTCCCTGACAGATGCGCTGCGGGGGCGCGAGCGCCAGGGTAAAATCTAATGGTCGGAAGCGTGCGAAGCGTCCCACTATGAGCTGCGCCCGACGCTCTGTGAAAAGACTGTGGTGCACCCGATTATACCAACGAATTTCGGGTCCAGGCAGACGCATCTCGGAAAGGTTTAGGTGTGCTTCTCTGTCGGGTGAATGACGAGAGAGAAGAACAACCAGTTCTTCTCAGTTCTTAAGCCGGAAATTAAATGAGGCCAACATTAAATATGGAACTAAGAAACTCGAGTGTTTGGCCCTTATTTGGGGTTATTTGGGGAAAAACTCAAGCTCTATCTCAACGAACAGGTCAAAACTCAGGTCTAAACTGACCACAATCCCTTGGTCTGGTTGTGTAACACAGCGGGCAAAAAACCCAGGTTATTACGCTGGGGTCTTTTAATTCAGCACCTCGATTTGCGTATAATTCACAAAAAGGGCACAAAAAATGTAAATGCTGTCTCTCTTAGTCGCATATACGACGAATGAATTGTTCCACTGGCAGCTGTAAGGAACAGACACGTACATGACGATGCATAAATTTTTGTGAAATTCTCTGTATTGCAATATCACAGAATAAGCACACGCTTCGAGTAAGGTATGCGGCCGAAGATTAGTGACGCGAGAGCCTACGTCATGAAGTATTTCGGAAGGACGGCTTCAGGACGGTGTGAGACAAGTCACGGCGGAACACCCAAACGGGTACGTGATTGACGGGGAGGCACCGCGTCATCGGCGTGAGAACTAGCTGTAAATACGGAGATGGGACGTTCTCCTTCTTCTTCTGAAACTTATAGAACGGTCAGCTTCTGAAACTTTTCGTCGAGCGGTCTGGTTCTAAAACTTTTCGTCGTGCGGCCTTCTGTAACTGTTGTGCCAAGTGTCTGTTTTGGCTCCCCGGAGTTTTCCCTTACGACTGTCTAAATGTCGCCAAGTGTTGATCGTAGAGTTGGGCAAGACCTTCGCCGCCACCAGCTTCAATCAGTACATGGGCAAAGTAGTGTCCCCCATGTGCGGGACGATTTGTGGGAGCGGTCTCTGCGATTGAGGCGAGACAGCGGGAGACGCATGCTTTCTGCCCGGAGGCGTCGCTCTCGCCACGCCGCTCCATCGCCGAGGGACGAGTGAGGCCGCCACACCCACGCGCCTTAACGCGGGGCCCAGCTGCGACGAGACATCACTGCGTGGGGCGATCTACTGATCCCGCGCTCTCCATGGGAGCCCGCCGCCTCCCAGCGCCAGCCACGGACAATTCTGGGTGAGATCCCCAAATGGGCACATGAACGGAATAATGAAAGGTGGAGAGGGAGAGAGAGGGAAGGAGGTTATCATTAGATCATAAGGGCGCAGTAGGCGTGATAATGTATAATGTTGTTTGGGTAATTGTTCTGGGTGGGTTTGATAATTAAATTAAATGATCTTTGTTTTTTTAATTAGCGTATTCATGACTAGAGAATTTGGAAACCCGTGCATGCATGCCTCCTTAATCCTTCGCCAGATCATACATGTGGCGACGCAGGTGAGTTCTCACAGCCAACTGGGAGCCGGACAAGCAGACAGCCTACGTGGACGAGGGCAAAACGTTACAATATATATTTTTGTTAATTCAATGCTGTATTGGGTAATGGGTAATTCTCTTTCTGGTATTGCTAATTTTATATGTAGATATATACATGTCAATAAATTCAGTTCAGAACGTGTTGAATGTAAAGTACGGATGAATGTAAAGTAACTGTTGAATTGTATATATAGTGTATTCAATGTATTTTGTATTGTATTTTACACTTCAGAATTTTATGGAAGTCAAGATGCTTAAAGAATTATTATGAACTAGTGAGAACCCGGCAAAAACATTTTCAACTACAGAAATCAAAGATTTTCAAAATTTGTTTCTTGGTAATACTTTACAAATAAAGTAAGAATCACTACAATTGAATTGAAGGTTTTATTTGTTTCCCTTTCGGATCACATAAATTCAGGTTACACAAATTTTATTACTCATAACCATCCTTCATTTACATACAGTACTTATTATCTTTCACCATTAAGTCCATGTATATTTCTGCCACCAAGTTATTGACCCTAAAATAGCTATCAATCTAATATTTCATTATAAACAACATTCAATGTAAAAGCTTTAGAACTGTTTCTACATTTTCCTTGATTTGTGCCATCTTCAATTTGTACCCTAACATCAGCAAACGAACTTACTCCACAGAATGCCACATAAAGTTGCCCATGTGTAAACACAGGAGACGGAAGATAGATGCCAATTTTTTTGAAAGTCTGCCCCTGCGACTTATTAATTGTCATGGCAAACGACAACCTTACTGGAAATTGCCGTCTTTTTAAATTGAAGGGCTTGGTGTGGTCTGATGGAGTCAGATCGATTCTAGGTATCAACACCAAAGTAGACTGTGCCTCAGAACTTTTGCTTCAATGGAATTGTTGTGCATTTTATGCACAACCATTCTAGTGCCATTCACCAATCCCTTCTTGGCATTAAGATTTCTAACCAACATCACTACTGCTCCTTTTTTAAGAGTCAGTTTGTGAGGATGTAAGCCAGATGGATTCAATGAATTAAGAAATTATGTCGGGTAAAGTTGCCTGTCTACATCGTTGCCATCCAAGAGCACTGAATCAATGCTATAATATGTTTTTGATTCCCCTTCGATCAAATCAGAAACAATTCGATCTTTGATTCGAAAGCAATCTTCATTTTGGGGACAAAGAATGGTACTCTCACCTCAGATTCAAATTTGTTTGAACTTTTTCAAGTGATAGCTGAAGTGAGGGTCGAAATTGCCACATGATAATTTTACGAAACTGTCTGCAATAATGCCAAAAAATATGAGACGTAGAAGAACTAGTTTTTGCTTAAAAAGGTTGCGTGTGACAAAAAAATCTCGAAGATAATTGTGTTCTATCATTATTTTTGCGTTTGGTGAGCTCCGTTTTATTATTACAGGAAATATAAATTTTTATGTAACTTATCTTCGTTGATACAAGAGATGGAAAAAACCCACAAATTGGGTTATATTTACACTTGCCAAAAAAACACATTTTTAATTGTAATTTTGACAGCATATCCGATCTACAGTCACTCGCAAAACAATTTGGACACGTGCTAATTTCAAAAACTTTTGTTTAGTTTTTACAGAAAGCATTGTTATACGAGTATTTCATTCAGTATAATTTAAGATAATCGGAGATAGCCGTGAAAAGAATGAAAGAAATTCTTAGTAGCTCTCCGAAGTAAAATGGCACATGCACAAGTTAATATCGGAAATGAGAAATTTCGCTAAATTCATATCAGAAAAACCTACACTTCCAAAAAAAGTAGAAATTTCAGAGACCAATAAAAACAATCCCATAGGAAATTGCCGCTTATGTTTAGTAATTTTTTTCAAAAAATGATGTTTTGTTTACTCTTTAAAAAATACCAGAAATGCACTTTTCCGCCAACTTAATGTCAAGATAGCACCATCATTGCAAGAAAACCAAGATATTACAGATAAAAAAAAAGTACATGGGAATTTGTCGTTTTTTTGTTGCTAAATAGTTCCCCCAAAAAGACATTTTGTTGCTCTTGAACTAATATGGTAATTGTCAATTCCGCCAAATTCATAATGAGTTGCTGAGCTGTTAGTTTACGAGATCTGCTAACTTTCTGTGTTGAACGATTTGGCATCCGAAACCACCTAGGAATTAGACTTTTCCCTAACTCTCGTACGTTGGCACTACCAAAATCTATTACAAAACCGCATATGCCTCCATTTATAACTATTTCACTGCTAATTTCGCAAAAAAAAAACGTTTTTGTTCTTCAGATTTTTACCTAATAAATGGTGAGCTAGCGGATGGTTGCGCTGGATCTTCCAAAATTAGTTACCACAAAACCTAATATGCCATTTGTAGAGCGTTTAAATAGCTAATTAATTACGCAAAAATTAAATTAATTGCTCTTCGAACTCTGCCCCTCAGACAGCATGCTGGCCCGGGTCGACCTGCTGGCCGCGTGACTTCACGGGTGAGGCCGCCAGACAGTCCGCGTCGCCGCCGCAGCCAACGATTACGAATCCACGTTTATAATTTGTTCCTAGGTGTTAAAAATTAGAATGTAATGTTTACTTCTGCATGTTTTATTTACTTGTTGATGACTACACTCTTTAAATTATTACTTTTATATAGAGTGTGGTTTCATAAGTATTTCGTTTTTAAAATTATTTATTCCTTATACAAAATGAGTAATAAATTTGTTTAATGTTAATTAAATGGTTGTGTCAGCTTGACATGACCGAGAGATGGTGTGATCCAGGGGGCAGTGTGCAGGTGCAGGGGCCCTTGAGAGCAGACGCGGCATCTTTGTGCGCAGGCCTCGCCTGCCGCGCGAGCGGCCGTCTGCCAGTCGGGCGCCTCGCCCGCCGCCGCCTCCGCCGCCGCCGCAGCTGCCGCCGCCGCTGTCGCCGCCGCTGCCGCTACCGCCGCCGCCGCCGCCGCCGCCGCCGCCGCCGCTGCCGCTGTCGCCGCCGCTACCGCCGCTGCCGCCGCCGCTGCCGCCGCCGCCGCCGCCGCCGCTGCCGCCGCCGCTGTCGCCGCCGCTACCGCCGCTGCCGCTGCCGCTGCCGCTGCCGCCGGCCGCCGGCCGCCGGCCGCCGCCGCCGCCGCCGCCGCCGCCGCCGCCGCCGCCGCCGCCGCCGCCGCCGCCGCCGCCGCTGCCGCTGCCGCCACTGCCGCCGCCGCTGCCGCCGCCGCTGCCGCCGCCGCCGCTGCCGCCGTCGCTGCCGCAGCTGCCGCCGCCCGGCAGATTTATAGGACGCCGCGCGCCGTGGTTTTGTGGGCGTATGTTTTGAGTTTCGTGACTGGTTGCTATTTCTCACATAATTTGTTTATGGTCCGAACTCGGCGAACAGTTCTAAATAGATGGAGGAGGGGTGCCCTTCGCCGCGCCGCCCCGAGCGGTGGACTCCGTGACAGAAACGAGTGGTTCCTACGAGGTGGATCCAGTGTTTTTTTTTAAGTAACGGGTGTTGGTACGCGCGGTGAACTTTCCGACCTGTTAAATTTGACTAAGTAGTATAACTGTGGCGTATTTTGTAGAGTTATTTAAATGTAGTGTGGTAATGTCAAATGCTAAATGGAAATGTAGTCAACGACTCATGATTATTCCGCCGGATCTCTGCGAGTCTTCGACGAATGTGGTGCGGAATGCAACGTTCAGTGTTGAGAACATTAATTTACATTTTGGTCGTTCAGTGGGCTTCCTCTAAGAAGAAAGCTCTAAACCGCAGAAACATTACCAGATGTAATTCGAAATAGCTTCTCACAGTATACAGAGGGTTCACAGCATCTTTGACAGCGTCGCATGGAAATTTTTCGAATCCCTTGACTATTTATCTCAGACAGTTTTTAATAAATTATACTAAAAAATTTTTCAAAACTAAGATTAGGTTCACTTAGTTCTTAAAAACCATGTGCTCTGAACGTAATTTAACAATATTTCCTTGAATGGTATTACTTTTTCGCCGTACTGTTAGTGTCACATTATCAACATGTTCATCAGAACCCATCGTTTAGGATTCAATGCATCGAGCACAATATTACTAAAACACTACGAAATCAAATATGACACTTTTTGAAAACCTACTGAAAGTTCAACATTGAAGTATGTGTTAGTCGATGTTCTTTGCTAGGCAAAAATGAAATTTCGGGAAAAGTATTTTGGTAATAGAGAAACGTCAAAATGGCGTAATTATTCCCTTCAGAGGTTCAATTATTCGCTCATTACGGGGCAAACACGTACACAGATGTCTCAGAACGTTACAAACTCCTAGGGTATGCAGAGGGGCCGGAACGATGGGTTCAGTTTATTACCATTCAGTGTTAAACGTTTTAAAACATATTTATAAAATATTTCTTTAAACCTATAAGTTAGATAAGGAATTTTTGTTTCTGCTATTATCACATTAATTGGAGTGCTGTTCTTAAAGCCCATTATTATTCTCAACGCAATATTTTGTATTTTTTGCAATTTTTCAAGACAGGCATCTGTGCATGGGGATATCAAAAAAGCCCATATTCCATTGTCGATCGAATTAGGGACTACAATGATAGGCATCTGGGACTGGCTCCCCACCAGGCAACTGAGAATTTTCATTGCTGATTTGCATTTATTTACAACATTCTTCCCCCCGCCCTCTTCCATAAGGAAGAGGAGATTTGTTGGTGAAACAGTTAATCTTGAGAGTTTTTTCTATAATGAATCTGACAGACCTACTAAGCCCCGCTTTCTCGTCATGTCATGTAAAAGAGAGAATGAAACTATGAAGAGCGTCAGCCCAATCAAACTTACCAGGGAAATCGAAAAGTTTGGAAAATTTCAGTCGGTGGTCCGTCAGAGAAACGGCACAATCCTTTTTGAATGTCGCTCTGACGAACAGATCAGCAAGATCACTGACCTCAAAGAAATAGCCGGCCTCTAGGTGCATGTGTCAGCCCACCCGACCTTAAACCTCTGCAAGGGTGTGGTAAATCACGAAGACTTCTCTACCGAATCGGAAGAAAATTTGAAAGCCTTCTTCGAGCCATATTGTGTGTCAAAGATTTACAGGATTCAGCGGAGAGTAAATGGGGTACTCACTCCTACCTCAACTCTGATACTGACCTTCGACAATCCATCTCTACCAGAGAAGATATCTTGTAGCTTCTATAATCACCGTGTCAGGCAGTATGTTCCAAACCCTCTGCGCTGCTTTAAATGCCAGAGGTTTGGCCATACGCAACCTCGCTACATGAGCACCGCAGTCTGCGTGCACTGTGGAAGGGAGGTTTGTAATGACTCTAACTGCTCCGCAGAGGCAAAGTGCGTAAACTGTTGTGGAAAACATCCTTCTAATTCCAACCAGTGCCCCATTTTCTTAAGAGAAAGAGAGATCCAGAAGATCAGGGTCTCTAAGAAAGTTTCCTTTCCGGAGGCACGACGCCGTTACCAGACACGAAACCCCGTGGACATGGCCCGAAGTTTCGCTGACACAGTGGGTCAACATAAAGTAAATTCTGAAACCCAAACGCCTAAAGCCTCCACTTTGCGCGATGCTGCCTGCCAGGTGTCCTTTGATGACATCGGCGGAGATGCCTATCCCAAATCTCTTGTCCAGTCTGAAACCAAATCGGAAACAAAAACCATAAATATTTCAAAAAACACTCAAACGCATCCAGAGAAGCTGAGGCCGACGGGCCCTATTGCTAGATCTAGGTCGACTGTCTCAAGGGACCGTGGTATCCCAATACATGCGACCCTCTCCAGCAGTAGTCAAGATGACTCTGCTGGGAATGAGGAACTCCGCATGAACCAACCCATTACTCTCCAACAAAGAAGGAAAAAGAAGAAAAAGAAACCCGATACATAACCCACCCTAGAACCAAAAACCTAAGAACTAGAAACTATGGCTCTCCCCTCATGGAACTTAAATGGCTTTCGTACCTGTTTGGACGAATTACAGTTAATAATGTCTATACATAGACCCGTGGTTATCTGCCTGCAGGAAACACATCTCCGTTCTGAGCACTCCCTCTACGCGGCTTTTGTTGCTACAGGCAAGACGTAGACGATGGCCTCCGCGCCCATGGCGGAGTCGCCACTTTTATCACAGACTCTCTGGTATCTAAAGAAATAGACATACGAATCACTCTCCAGATATCTTGCGTTCGTGTGAATTTCCGAACTATTTCTGTTACCATTTGCAACGTTTATATCCCGCCTGAACAAGTCGTGTCACAGAAAGAACTGGAATATGTGCTCTCTCAGGTGTCTACACCTTTTCTTATTGTGGGGGACTTCAACGCCCACAACCCTGCCTGGGGTGGCACAAGGTCGCGCACGAGAGGCAGGTTACTTGAAAATATCATAGATAACCAAAACTTAATTCTCCTAAATTCTGGCGATAGCACACACTTTTCCGTAGCTTCTAACACATTCTCGTCCGTGGACCTAGCTCTCTGTAGTCCCTCTGTTTCTACAAACTTCGAGTGGACTGTCCTTGGCGACCTGCATGGCAGTGACCATTTTCCCATTCGGGTCAACCTCGATATTCCCGATCTGAACGTTGCTCGCCCTCCTCGGTGGCTAATCCACCGAGCTGAGTGGGAGAGAAACAAGAACATTCAAGAAAGAATTACGAATATCGGAAAACTGCTCAAACGACATCGATGCTATGGTTGCCCATTTTAATAACGCCGTCCTTCATGCGGTCTCATTTGCCATCCCGAAGTCGTCGGGCCATGCACGACACCCCCCCTGTGCCATGGGGGAACGATGATTGTGCCACCGCGGTCCGGGATCGGAAGAGGGCATTGGCAAAACTTAGTAGGTTCCCAACCATGGAAAACCTAATAAATTATAAAATATCTCGAGCCAGAGCTAGATTAACGATACGGGAAAGTAAGGCTGCGTCCTGGAGAGCCTACATCTCGTCACTCTCTTGCCGTTCATCCCCTAAACATGTGTGGAGAAAGGTCCGACAGATCAGTGGAAGACTCCCTTCGCCGTCTATTTCAGGGCTTATGGTAAATGGAAATCTCCTAACCTCTCCACAAGAAATTGCTGAAGAAATGGCCTCTCATTACGAACAAATCTCCAGCTCCGTACACTATCCTTCTGGCTTTCAAAAAACGAAAAGAAAAATGGAAAACTGTAAATTAGACTTCTCGAGTCGCGTGGAGGAAGATTACAATGCCATTTTCTCCATGGACGAACTCTCCTGTGCCCTCGTGCGAAAAATTCTGCTCCAGGATCAGACCAGATACATAACCAAATGTTGAGACACCTACCGGAAAACGCTCGTTCGTTTCCCTCGGCATTTTCAACAAGATTTGGGCTGAACATGCTATACCAAGGATTTGGCGTGAGATCATCGTTCTCCCAATCCCTAAAGAAGGAAAGGACAGAACAACTCCCTCAAGTTACCGCCCACTCTCGCTCACAAGCTGTGTGTGCAAGCTTTTAGAGCGAATGGTAAATACACGTCTGGTCTGGCTCCTGGAACAAAAGCACCTATTTACACCTCTCCAATGTGGCTTCAGGAAGCACAAGTCAACAACCATGGACCACTTAGTCACCATCGCTACTCAGATTTCCACTTCTTTCGTGCTACGTCAGCTCCTGGTAGCAATTTTCTTCGATATAGAGAAAGCGTATGACACCACCTGGAGGTACGGTATTCTTCGCACCTTGCATACTTGGGGCCTTAGGGGACGGCTCCCTTTGTTTCTAGTAGGTTTTCTTTCATCAAGATTTTCCGCGTCCGCCTTGGCGACGTGTTATCCTCTAGTCACCAGTTAGAAAACGGTGTTCCCCAGGGATCGATTTTGAGCGTCACTCTGTTTGCCATTGCTATCAATTGTATTGCATCAGTTATCCGAGAGCCTGTGAAAGCATCACTGTTCGTTGACTATTTTGCAATTTTTTGCTCCAAGAGCGTGCAAGTTATTGAGAGGCAACTACAACTTGTGCTCAACAAACTGCAGGAATGGAGCGAAGAAACAGGATTCAAGTTCTCTACCTCAAAAACCAACTGCATGCACTTTTGCAGAATCCATCACCTCCATAATCACCCCGACCTTTTTCTTGGAGGATAGCAGCTTCCATTCGTTGAATCCGCAACCTTCCTTGGACTCACATTCGACAAGAGCCTAACCTGGCGAAAACACGTCCGTAAACTACAGGGCCGATGTGTATCACCTATGAATCTCCTTCGCACTCTTACTGGTAGCTCTTGGGGCGCAGACCGTGTTTGTCTTCTGCGTTTGTACAGAACTCTCATCCGCCCTATCTTGGATTACGGATGCATAGTGTATGGGTCAGCGTCTCCATCAACCCTCCGGCCATTAAATACCATACACAATGCTGGCATAAGGATTAGTACAGGCGCCTACCGCACGAGTCGCATCGATTGCCTCTTGGCCGAGGCTGGAGAACCATCCCTGAGCCGAAGGCGGGATATTCTGATTGCCTCCTATGGCGCGAAATTATCCAATGTTGATACTCCCTCACGTCAAGCAGTCCTCCATCCAACCCACCTGACTTCATATGCGCTTAGATCGTCATTACCCCATCCCCTGGGTGTCCGTCTCCGTATGCTCTTACAGAAGCTTCATATAAAAGTACCCAACCCTGTGAAACCTCCCCGAAACCTTGTGTCCCCTTGGAAACTACACCGGCCGATAATAGATCTTAGACTGTCTCACCCTCCTTAACTCCCCCCAGTACATTGTTATCGGAATTTGAGGCGATAAAATCTACGTATCCTGGCCATTACTTTATTTACACCGATGGTTCCTCTCAAAACGGCAAAGTCGGATGTGCCTTCTACTGCAGTAGAGCCACGCAAGGTTTTCGATTAGCGTCTTCGTGCAGCGTCTATACCGCAGAGAAGTATGCGCACTTGAAAGCACTTAAATTTGCTGGATCGATGTCACTAAAGAAAGTAGTGATCTGCAGTGATTCCAAAAGCTCTCTTGAATCCATCCCCTCCTCGTCTTGTGACCCACTGACAATGACCATCCAACAGCAAATCCACCATCTCTTGGTCCGCCACTATATTTTAGTCTTCTGTTGGGTCCCTGGACACGTGGGAATAAGAGGAAATGAAATAGCTGACTAGGCAGCAAAGTCTGCCTCGCAGAAAAGAGAATTAAACATCTTCACAGTCCCCACGGAAGACACTAAGCTCTTTATAAAACGCTCTATCCGCAGTGAATGGTAAACAGAGTGGCTTAACTCGGATTTTAAGCGCACGAGAATCAAGGATTCCATAAATCCTTGGTCTTCCTCGTCTCGTGATGCTCGGCGAGAGGATATCATTTTAACACGCCTCCGAATCTGTCACTGCCATTTCTCCCACGGTTATCTCCTCCACGGGGACCCACCCCCTATATGCGAAAACTGCAAAATAGATCTTACCGTGGAGCATGTTCTCTTACACTGTGTTAAGATAAGAGAGAGCCGTCGAAGGCATGACCTTGCTAGCTCACTTGCGGAGATTCTTAGTAATGACGAATCTTCTCTCTGCAAGCTTTTTGGCTTTTTGCGAGAGACTGGCTTGTACAGCCTTACCCGAGAGAAGATTATAATGCCAATTATTGGCTTTTAGCGCGAGATTTTAAACAAAAAAAACTATCTGGCAATTTTCTGCCAAACCCTTTTATTAGGATACGTTCCTTATCAGTTTTACTTTGCTTTCTATTTAAAGATTCCGACTCTTTATTTTTATTTTCCGACTCTTTGCCCATTGCATGTGGAGTTCCTCAAGGATCGATTTTAGGCCCTATTCTGTTCCTACTTTGCGTAAACGATATGCCCTCGACGATTCGAAACGGAAGAACGGTTCTCTTTGCGGATGATACGAACATCCTTTGCAATAAAGAAACCGTAAATAGTGCAATATCAGATGTTTCAAATTGGTTCCGAAATAACAAATTAATAGTAAACGAAAAGAAAACGGTTTTAATGCAGTTTTCCATTTCAAATAAACAATCCTGTGAAGTATTGAAAATGAACGGTGTACCATTGACTGATGTTAAGGCAACAAAATTTTTAGGTCTCTCAATTCAGTCAAACCTTAAATGGAACGTCCATTTAAATGAATTGAACACAAAAATAAGTTCATTATGCTACGCGTTCAGAATTCTTGCAAATTTCATACTGCTCGTTGTGTATACTTCGCGAATGTTCATTCCCGCCTGAGATATGGCATAATATTCTGGGAAATACATCTTATAGCTCCCAGACTTTTAGATTACAAAAACGAATTGTACGAATAATAACCAAATCCCACCCACGTGATTCTTGTAAGCCTATCTTCATTAATCTAGGAATTCTACCATTACCGTGTCTTTTTATTTACGAATCAGTCGTTTTTGTAAAAAATGACTTGCTTAAGGGCGGGAATATATTTTCAGAAAATGCCGAAGTCTATTACTATAACACTCGACGTAGAAATCATATTCATCAGGTGACAGTATCAACAGCTCATTACAAAAAATTCACATACAATACATGTACATTGTTTTACAACACTTTGCCAGATGACATTAAACGATTAAATTCAATAGAAAAGTTTAAATCCCAAGTGAAATCGTTTCTGCTGCATAACTGTTTCTATACAATTAGAGACTATACTGAGCATCACAAGAAAAGTAACATTAATTTTAACAATGATACATAATGCATTATTTACCATTTGGACTGTATAAATGAGTATAAACAACCTGTAACAACTATTGTACTACAGCTTCCGGGTCAATGACCCCCATCTCGATCAGGTTTTTCGTCCAGTTTCCCTGATCCATTGAGCAAATGCTGAGATGGCCCCTTGTTTTGCTTCTGGACATAAATGTAACTTCATTTTCTGTGCACGTCTTCTAGAATTCAGTGGGAAATACAATTATTCAAATTATCGTTTCCACGTTGTCGCGGCAGGAAGTAATAAGAGGCAAAATTTATTGCTTATTTATCCTTGAAAATAGATTTTATTACATGGGAGTTTTTGTGTTTTTTTTTCTCCCTTTCAAAATTCAAAATTTATTGCTTATTTATCCTTGAAAATAGATTTTATTCCATGGGAGTTTTTTTTGTTTGTTTTTCTCTCCCTTTCAAAATTCAAAATTTATTGCTTATTTATCCTTGAAAATAGATTTTATTACATGGGAGTTTTTTTGTTTTTTTTCTCCCTTTCAAAATTCAAAATTTAAGTAGTATATGACTTAGTGTAGGGATCACAGAATTTTGAAAATGTGCACACAATTCACTTTTCCCCATAGCACGTCATACGCAGTTTTTAACTGTTTTTTGACGTAAAATAAATAAAAAATAAATAAATAAATCATGTCCTTAAATATGGACCACTTGACCTAACCGGTCCACTTAACCTAACTCTCCACTACACCTACATGCAATTTTGACTTTAATATCTATATTTTGTGGTAATTTAATTATGTTAAAGTGTAAATAATACTCATATAAAGAAATTATTTTGTAATTACCATATATTTTTAATTTTGTGACCTAAAAATGTTTGATGTTATAAAAATTCAAATATATAATCAATTATTTATACGTATACAATATTTGCAGTGGTAACAAATATCGTAGAACTTTTTTAATTCCAAATATTATAAATAACTTTTGTCAAAGAAGCAAACTAAAATAGAGCGCTAAAACATTTGACAGCCTAGGGCGCACATAAGTCAATGTCAGGCACAGTAGCGGTGAAAATATTTTTGGCCGCATTCCACATACCCACATGCCATCATAATGCTATTCCACACCCCCGAATTCATACTAATAATTAAAAAAGGCAAATGAGACTTTTTAAAAAATATACTGGCTGCATATATACATTTTAAATTTTCGCGCACATATTTTATCAAGCATTTCGCAACTGATCTAACAAATTCTGGTACAAATTTTTCGATTTTATGAAGACTTCTTTATTTCCTCCACTCCATAATCAAAAGGGGATTTCCAGTGAAAAACACTGGGTTTTAAAACAGTAATGGCATTATACTACGTGTCAATACAAGACATGAATTACGATACAGACTGGAGATTAATACTACAATGCTATTAAACCGAACTAGAACGCCCCGTCATTAGCACTGGGAAGCCCACGGTCATGTGACCCGAGTACAGAGCGCAGCTCTCCCTCTCTCTCTCGATGCTGTCCGAACAAGTACACCAAATTTACTGCCAGGTGTCTGTGGCTTCTTTGCGTCCATCACAACAGCACGCACTGGACGAGAGCTGAAGAGCTAGAAGTGGCCATCTGCCCGCAACTCCTTCCCGACCAGTAATTGTTTTTTTTATTGTCGTAACGCATCTCCTTTACTTTCTTTGTCAAGTCTCGTCACGTCGCAGCCAGTCAGTGCCTTTTATCCCTTCGGCCAGGGGCTCGATGTTGTTAGATCCCGGGATTCCTAGCCGAGTCTCGAATTCGCTTAACTTCCGTGACTTTACGGAGCCAGTAAACGAATTCGGCCAGCGGCACCGGATTGCTCTACGAGTGCAGAGGGCATCTCTTAACAATGTATGAATTGATACTAACGTGCATGAAAAAAAATTCACACATACTTGCAGCCCAACCTGAGTGAATTTGAATGTGTAATGCGATTTTTATAAAGCTGCGCCCCAAGGCCCGTCTTAGCAGACATTATGTTACTGCATTTCGCGTCTTTCTCGGGTGTGCTACTAGATGTCGCATGATCAACCAGTGCTTGATACGGTTGCGATCGTGCGACGTATAGCGGCACGACGAAAGATTAGAAATCCAATAGTAAGGTATTTTTGTTGTTTGAATATTGTGTCTGACTGACTCCTAAGTCCTTTTAAGGGTGTTAGAAAACTCAATTTAACTCTTTGGCAATGGAAGATTGTTCTCTAATATAAAACTTTCAGTCTCAAAAACTTCACACAGGTGATTTTTTTATACAAGTTTAATTTCTTAAACTTAGATTTGATTTTGTAACATACATTAAAAATGAGCAGCTATTTTGAGCTATTTATACAATTTCATGCGCATGCACAAACCCATGGGCACATATGCTCATGAGCGCACATGCACATAAACATGTTATACAAATGCTTCATTAGCACAGTGGTTGAATAAACACATTCTTTTACATGATACTTGCCTTCTCAGCATATGCTTGTTTACAAGGGGTCAATTAGGCATGGAAGGGCTTTCTGCACTCACCAGTATTTAACCAGTGACCCAAGATCACTGATCTGACGCAGAGGTAAATGGGGCTCCACTATTTGTTTGAGGTCTAAATAACTTTGTCATTTAGTTTTTGTGTTATATTTTGCTGTTTCACACCATAATTGAAATTATTTTTGTGTGCCGGCAAATGGTTCACTGTATGCGTCTAGGAGGACCTATACCCCAGGCTGGGAACTACTAACAAAAGGAATGTGATATTATTTATTGTAATATAATAGAAAGTTAGTACAATAACGCAAACATCAACATTCACAGAATTGGGAGGGAAAAGGAATCAGGATACGAAAATGATATTAACATCTAAACGTTTCTCTTACCATTTCATTTCACATGAAATTTAATATAAATAATACATGCAAATTGAGAAAAATCATTCATAAATACAAAGCAAGGGGTTATGTGACCAAGGAATATGTCTGTGGACTTACAATACAAATGACAATATTCTAATATTACTCATTTAAAGTTTCAAACATTAAATCTTTAAACAGTTTAATCCAAAACATAAGCTATAACACAATTCTACAAGTAAAATAATTTTTCCTGAATATTACAGATTCATGTATTTATTGTACAATAGGTTACAATAGCTCAACAGAACACTTAACCCCCTTGAAAGGTTTCAAAACAGGTACAGTCAGGCAGAGTTTTCTGGGAATACCTTATCCTCACATGAAGTCATCTTTTCTCATAAATGGCAAATGAAGTGAGAAAAGATTCCTTGAAATATGACACTTTTGAGACCCAGTTTACCGAAACCTGAATCGAGAATCTCAAAAATTAATATTTTTGAAACTGAAACTGAAAACAAACACCCAATAATATACAGACTTTCTCTGAGTACCTGACTACACCTTTTGATTCCACGACAACACTGTGGACTAAGACAACATATTTTGTTTCTTAATCTCGCAGCAGTACTTTTTTAAAGTATCAAGAACATGAAAGTCATTTTGGTTTTTTGTCCATTGAACTACTCACATAATTTATGTAAGCCTTTATTTAATGTCATTTTTTTTTTCTCTTAAACACACTAACAAGTTCACAAAGTAAAATATATAAAAACACTAAACATTTACTTAAAAATATAAAGAATAATTTAAGTATCACAGTCTTTACATCCTTACTCAACAGATCACTCATAGATTTCAGTACACACTGAAATGTTAAAATTTCATTTTATGAATCTTTAATATCTTTCCTAGTCTCTGTTTAGGTGTTGCCATTCCTTTCCGTGGCTTCCTCACTGGAAAAAAAAAAAAGAAGAAAAGGGTAATGTTTAACACTAACTTCACAATTAACACTCTTCCAATATATGTATAAAGAGATAAATACAAATGTGTATGATTAACGGTATGGTACATTACACTCTAAAGTATGTGACAAAAAGTAGATGCACCCACAATGAACAGTTGAAGTACTTCAACTTGGTGGATATATCCCACATGTCAATTCATGCTCACGTGTGGCCAAAAGAGTATGCCCTTACTGAAGATGCTCACCACTTATTTAAGGCAGGTCTGAGCTGTTCTGGGAAGCTATTGCTATGGAATCAGAGGTGGCTGCGTTTATAGAAAATGAATATAGCTCGGCATCGGGCTCGCAGCCAGAACAAGCAGGACATTGAAAGGGGATGCAATGTAGCCTTCCATAAAGCTATCAAGTAATTTCAACACTTCACTCAGCATTCTATAGCAAAATGGCAGTTATAACAGTATGGAAGGCTGGGGGCCCCTGCTGGCGGAGGAAGCAACAAGCGTGTGGGCCCTTCTATCCTTGCTGAGGTGAACACCCGCCCTATGTTGATTGATTTTGTTTCCGGACACACCAACTGCTATGGTCATTATTTCTAGTGTAACGCATTTTAAATCTGGGGAGGTAGAGACGTTCACGGTACTCACTCCACGAGCTTCAACTCGAGTTGCGAAGGAGGTTAATGACACACATCGGCTCTTCAGTTTATGTAGGTGTTTATGCCAAGTTAAGCTCTTGTCGAATGTAAGGAAAGTTGGAGACTTGGCGAAAGGAAGTTGTTGGCACAAAATTATCTGGGTGGTTATGAAGGTACTGGATCTCGCAGAGAAGCATGAAGCTGGATTTTGAGAAGTAGAACTTGAATCCAGTTTTATCGCTTCATTCTTGCAATCAATTACGGGCAAGTTGGAATTACCTTTCGATATCTTGTAAGCTCTTGGATGAGCCAAAGTCAAAGATGTCTACAAAGAGCAATGTCTCACAAGGTCTCTTATAACTGATACTATACCACTGACAGCTATAGCAAACTGAATGACTTAGAATTAATCCCTGAGGACTCTTTGTTTTCCAACTGAAGGCTGAAAGAGAGCTTTTCACCACAGCGAATGTGGAAAGACTCTGAAGAAAGAAAATCCACAAAGAACTCGCAGGGGAACACCATGACACCCCCCTCTCCATCACTCTGGAGTTCGGTCAGAGGTCTATACTTGGGATTTTCTAACGTGGCAGCTGAGGGTAGAATCTCCAATATGGAATTCGGCACGACTTTTTGAGTCATTCTCAGTCCTGCCGCTAGGTTAGCTTGATTTGCAGCACTGCTTGATGTGGTCGTGATCATGCGACATCTTAGATCATGCAGCATGTAGATTTGTGACGTGTAACAAGCCATGAAGAGACGCTGTTTTGAAGTGCAAGAACAGAGTGTGAACAAATGGTACGCATTTTATGCAAAAATCTTCCACGCAACCTCTCCGCAGTACGAGACAACTGCGTACTTAAACACTTTTGAAAGGTAATGCAAAGGGACATTGAAGAGTTTGCGAGTTTTGGGAATTACCCGAGCTGCCAACTTTCAAATGAAAGACTTCAGGGAATGGCGCTGCCTAGAAATAGACAATCGGAGAGGATGAAGTATTCCTGAATTGCAAAGCAAATATTAGAGGTCTTACACCAATTTTGGATGTTGGTGTGCAACTAGGTTTCTATTCCTATCCAAGTCAGCACAATACTCAACAAAGCAGGGGAATGGGGAGACTCCGATAGGAACAAACCATCCTACTGATAACTCTTAGGCAGTCTGTTGTAGCATTCAATTACCACATGTTCAGATATAGCGCATGTGATTTCACTTTCCTAATAATTACTGTTTCAGAACAACCCCATCTTCGACGAGAATCCTGAGCTATCTGAAAGACACCATGAGCATGCATGGTAATCAGGTTTGAGGCCAGAGAGGTTACAGTTGCAGCTTATGTCCACACTGACTTGCGAGTTTTCTGAGACTCTAAGAAGCAATCAATTGTTACAGAGTCGACAACTATGATGGAGTATATGCCCCTTGGTATTGAGGCAAAGAAGTCCTGTACCTCTGAAGATATTTAGTCACACTGGGGGACAGTGAATCTCAGCAAGATACCATTGCTCATTGTGCAACAATTTCGTCATCCAGAAGCTTGCAACCAATCCATGCTCCATCATCGTTTGTTATCATTTCATTAGAGAAGTGGTGTAGTCCAGGACAATCCAACTGCATGTCATATGGTATTGACTGACATGTCTGGAGTTGTAAGGCATCAAAGTGTGAAATGGTGAATAAGAACCTCTCCGAGTCTAGGATTTGGGCCCCCAAAAGAAAAGTCCAATTACACTGTCTTTGCTCAAACAGTATTAATTCCCAAAAAAACGTTTATACTTTGATTCCATCCCATTCTGTTACCTACCCAAAGTTGTAGAAGTTTCGTACTTTGAGAATACTAATTCTTCCATGAATACAACTAAGTTTTATCATCTCATACCTTATTTCACAAATTACTTCACTAACATAAAACAAACAATTTCACACTATTTGAGAATAAAATTTGCTACTGCTTTCAACTTACATTTGGGATCAAGCTTCTTCGGTGCTGGTGCTTCTCCACTTGATACGGAGGGTGCAGCAAGAATTTCATTTGGAGGACGTATTTTTTTCCTATTATAAGGACGTTTTGGTGCCTGTAAAAACAAGTTATTAATCAAGTAATAATTTTACAATAGTAAAAACACTGAATATATAAAAAAATAAATTTGTCATTTCACTACAATAACCGGAAAAGTTGGCTTTTCAAAAGACAAAATTTTGACAATCAACAAATTATTGACAAATTCAATGGTCAATGCATTTAAGGAGACTTCATTACTCTAAAACTTGTTGGCACCAGTATTGAATGCTGTCTTCCTAGCCAACACTTTTGGCAAGATAAAAATATTTTATTAGGATCAGTCAGGGATAACATGATACAGAAAAAAAATTGGAGTCACATTTAGGATTTTGAAAACATGATTGAGGCTTTATGTAAAATATCCCCCAAAATAAAACTAGTGGTGCTTCAACAGCGCATACTTTCTTGCATTATTTCTAACTGCTCTGCTATATTATACTAGTACATAAAACTGCAAAAGTGTTTTAACCCAGGAAAATGTTTTTTCTGCACCGAGACTCAAATTCCAGTCCTCTTGAGTTAACTCACCGAGAGCCTTACCTCTACACAATGGAAATGCCAGGATTTGAACTTGGGCCAATGCTGAAAAATGTAATTGAACATGAACTTATTTTTAGATCTGTCTTTGAAAAACAGATTTCATTAAGGAAAAATCTATCATTTAGTTCGAGAAATTCCATATTGAAGTTTTAGGAAGATGTCCCCAAAAACTTACTTTTACAATTTTTGAAAAATCAGGGTTTGCAACGAATGTGAGACCTACACCATTCTCTTTAATCTATCCAAGGGAAAAGTTTCATAAAAAAAAATAGGAGACTTTTTGAGAAAATTTTGAAAGTGATTTTGAGGCTTTGTGTAAAGTACCATTAAAAATCAAAATATCCATTTGAAACTCCCAAAGCCTCCAGTTCAATTAGGGAATATCAATTTTGGTCAAAAGTAGCTGAACGCTTTAGGTGCTAGTGTTGACCACAGACGGATGGATGGACAGATGTTTTGTTGTCAATAAATTTTTCGGTATCAAGGACCCAGAAAACTGGTTACATCACATCTTAGATGAAGTAATTTACTATATACAGGCAGTGGCGAATCCAGGGGAGGGGGGAGGATGAAAACTCTGACTAATCCACAGTACAAAAAGGTGAGGGCAAGTAAAAAAGTCTTAAAAATCCTAAATGATATTTGTGTTGTTGAGGTACGTAACATTAGGAATTGTTTGAGGTTGGGTCGGTTTGAAAAGGGCAAGTGTCATCCTATCAAGGTTGCTCTGCGTGATCCTGATCTTCTTGTCGCTATTCTCAGAAACAGATCTAAATGTTATTAAAAATAAATATATTAAAATTAAATTAACTTTATTAATATTAAAATTAACTTTATGACAGCGGAATCAACTAAAAGGTATGCGGGAACAACTTGATATTTTGAAGAAAAAAAAAAATGGTACAGTTAAAACCATCAAATATATTAATGGTCAGCCAAAAATTGTTGATTTTGTTACTGCTGATAATGTAAATAAAGCAAATAAATAAAAAAACAGCTAAGTCAGGACAAGTTGAATTTTTTTATCAAAATAAGAGGGGTTTACGTACCAAAATAAAATGTTTAGAAAAGTTTAGTTTTATATTAGATGAGTATGATGTTTTTGTTTTCACAGACACTTACTTGGTTGGTCCCCGATATTTTGAGCACTGAATTAAAGTTGAGTAATTACACAATTCAGAAATGATTGGAATGCAGATAGTACTTCTTGCTCTACAGGATGTGGTGTCCTTTTCGGTGTGAAGAATGTGTTTAAAAGCTTTAAATTGGCTTTCTCTAACAATGTTGAGCATCTGTTTTTTAACCTTAGCCTGCAAGGTCAAGATGTGATTGTGGGTTGTGCCTATTTCCCTCCTTTTGCGAGTGAAAATATATTTATCTCGCATACTTCCTCTCTTGAAAATCTTAAGTGAGAATACTTGGGAGCAAATTGGACGTTGTTTGACTTCAATTTGCCCGGTGTAAAATAGAATGTTGGTACCTTTGCTAGCTACCATATATATATATTATCATCACAATTGTATATATACATATATACAGTTGACAATTGATTTATTCACTCAATCATACCCTCAAATAGAAGAATTTATTTTTAGAATTTGAATACTACTGTAATTCGATTGAGTTTGTAATACATTTTAATGGTGTTTTTCTATTTACTAGACAATGTGCTAATTTATTTTGTATGAAAGGACTGCACTTCCATTTATTCAATAAATAAATAACAAATA
Organism: Teleogryllus occipitalis; assembly: GCA_011170035.1. Lineage (NCBI taxonomy): Eukaryota > Metazoa > Arthropoda > Insecta > Orthoptera > Gryllidae > Teleogryllus > Teleogryllus occipitalis. The sequence goes on from BLKR01000564.1 coordinate 394,627, forward strand.
GAAAATAAACCACACATGAAGGTTTCAAAATTACCATAATACATTCAAAATTCAAAGAGACTTACTTAACATCAGTACCATAATAAATCTACACAGCATACTTACAGGCAAACCAGCTCGTTTTGCAGCAGCAGCTTCAAGTCCTTTTTCAACCGACTGCTTTTTTGTACCTTCTCGGGTAGGTCTGTCAGTTTTAGGAACTAGAGGACCAACACGTGCTTTTGGGCTCCAAGCCTCATCTAACTTACGTCTCCCTCGAGGTTTGAATATAACATCTTCATCGTCAGATGCATCTAAAGTAGGGTAAACTGAAAAACAAAAAACAAAAATAAAAAAAAGCTAATGAAAACTTCTTAAAACATATTTCAAAAGCAGCGTAAATGTAGAAAAGCAAAGCGCCTATAGATCAGTTAGTAGATATACAAGGAAATGTTATGCCATGGGTAATATCTATATATTCATTAACTACTGGCAAGTTATTACTGTATTACATGCACAGCAAATTCTTACAGAATTGTTCTATGAAATTTCCATAGCAAAAGACAGAAAATGTGTAACTACTGTAATTAGTAAAACACAAAATACTACACAAATTTATTTTAAAACTTTTTATATACAATGGTTATGACATCAGTTATAACGACATTTCAGCTCTTATGGCGAAAATGCCAGGTTCAATAATTCATAAAGCTCTTGTAGCATCTTTTTTAATAGTTGTAATGTCCTAATTGATTGATCGTTCTTATATAGTGATGATTGCCTCTCAGAACTCTAAGATTAAGCAATGAGCAAGTATTTTTGGTTGAAATTCTTTTGGTGAGCATGAAAATAATAAAATTCAATATTTAAAGTGGCCTTGAGTATAGATGCGGCAGTCACCAAGCTACCATGTTATACAGTAGGACTGAGCTGGGTGGGAGGAGGGAAGCCAAGATTCAAAAACTGACAGACTCGAGCATGGGCAGAGTATGGGCGCACTAGACAATTTTCTTAGGGAAAGCAAATTATTCAATGCACATGTTTGAGAAAACTGGGCTTATGAAGTTATGAATTAGTATAAGTTTTGAAGCAGCACTCAACAAAATATACAATAAATATGATAATTCTGTACATGAAGTGAGATCTTTATATCTGTAGTGAATGTTTTATCCAGGGAGATGGGTGTTCCTCCCCAACTGGATGGTGATATACAGTGCCAATCTACTGAACAGGCACCTCCCCACAATCGCTAAGCCCCCAATTCATCTTCCAACATGTGTAGTAGTGCAGCAAGCGTAAAGGTGTGCGAGTATGGGGTGAGAGTAAGAAAGAGAAAGGAAAAATCGAATGTTGTCCATGACCAGTGTGTTAGGGTACTGTTCTGGCATTTGCCTGGTATTAATGGGAGAAACAACACAAAACAACTGATCAGAGCAGCCAGTTGCTCAAATTTTCCTCCAGACAGAAGTTGAATTCGACCAGCTATATAGCTAGTTTCAAAAACCTGTCTCTGTTGGACTTGAACCCTAGGAAATCTCACTCAGAGTTGCTGAAGACAACAGTAATGCAGGCTCTGAGCTAACTCAGCAGGTATATCACAGTTCACACAGGATGTAATGACTATGGTCATTATAAACATGACATGGCTATAATGACAGTCTAAGAGAAATTTATCGGTGTTATAAATGATATCCACTGTACCTGTATTGTTGAGAACTACAATTTAAACTAAACTTGATACTGAAGTATAAAGTTACTCCATGGTTTCTTGAAAGCAAATAATATTTCAAGCTGGACCATGAGACATTAACAAAAAAATAAGTTGGTAATACAAATATTTTATTATTCCACTATTCCTATACACGAATTAAAACTGAATTGCCCGTTAGTTTTCCATTGTTTTCTTCATGTTCTCCATCACCGTCTTCTAATTTTCATTTACAAATTCAACCTCTCAGTTTTGGTTCTACTTTTACATCTGTAACATCTGTTAGTCAAATCAACAGCTGGATTTATATTTTTGATTACAATTCACAATTTTCCTCCATACACCTGATAAATTCCAGAAAAACCTTTTTTAATTTCTTTTTTCTTGCTTCAAATTTCTGCTGCAAGCAGCAGTAAGTCAGACCACCATTCTTCAGATTTAGTTTAATTTGGTAAGGAAATGTCATGATTTCGAGAAATTACATTTCAAAGCAGTTACGCATACTTTAATATCATGGATTTTTGCTGATTTTTATCATCAGAGTACAGTATCAAAACAAAAATGTGTCCATAAAATTCCCAACCTTATTAACAAAGAGGGTAGTGCAGAAAATGGTCTGGGGGAGAGGGTGTTAATGCTTTTGCTGGGCGAATAAACCTGTTTGAAACAATAAACAAACACACTTTCAAGTTCACTTTACCACTTCCTTCACCCTGTAGAGCGAAAAGATGTGTTTTTTGCTCTTTATTGATATATATTATTTTTTTCCGACGGGAAAATATTAATGAATCAGCAAAACTCCATTTCTTTAAATACTTCAGAGTCTCTTTACATTTTTTCAAGCTTCCTTAGCCTCAAAACTCAATTAAAAAGCTAATAAATGTAGCTTCACTATGAGCATGTTTTGTTGAGCTCACCTTTTGCTAGTAGTGAATAGAGCTGGGGGTGTCTTACTATTTTCTTAGCCATAGAAAAAACCCGCAGTTTACCGATGCAAATATATTTTCTATAAATCAGGAGCAAAAATGTCTTGTTTTCAAAAACCGTTAACTTCCCTTTTTGTGAAACTTTTGTTCATTGTTCAACTATTTATAGTGAAATTGTTGGTAAGAGATACTGGAGCTGAAGAAAACATGCACAGATTGTACTGTTAACCCATACACACAGTTTTTATTGTTCTTTGACAAAACAAATCAAAAGTTAAAAACACATTAAAAATACAAAATAAATAAAAATGGAAAAAACATTTTTGGCACATTAGAAAAAATGTTAAAAAGTTGGCTAAATAGAAAATGAAGGGCAAACAATTTCAAATCGATTCCCATGAACTGCATTAATTTCTCATGTTATTTGCACCAATAGGGCAAAACAAACTGGATCTACGTTGTCACTGCTTCTCATTTATAACATATAAATGTTTCAATTGATTGATTGATTTTTTCGTGTTTCCGGGCACGTCAACTGCTTTGGTCATTAGTCTCGTGAGTGTACTGCATGTTTTTTTCTTGGGAGATGGCGGTGATCGTCCTCCGCTGAATGGCGAGATCCAGCGCCGACCTACAGTCAGCTTGTGGGGTTTCCCCCTCACCAGGACTCTCCCACCAGTGGAGCACCGCCCCAGCCGGGACAAGCTCTAAGCTCCCGACCGGTCTCCCGGAATATGTGATAGTGTAGTGCATGTCAGTGTAAGTGTGTGTGTGTAAAGGGAGAGGATAGGACAAGGAAGAGGAAGGAAAGATCACGCGCGGTCCGTGGCCTGTTTGTAAGGGTACTGCTCCGGCATTCGCCTGGTGTTGATCGGAGAAACCACGGAAAACTACCGATCAGAGCAGCCGAATGAATTCGCGCTAGTGACTGAATTCGACCTAGCTGAAAAGCTAGTGTCAAAAATACTGACGCCATCAGGACTCGAACCTAGGACCTCCCGGTCAGAGGTGCTGCAGTGACATCAGTTGATGCACTGAGCTACCGCTCCTGTTATAAATGTTTCAAGATGAAAATACATGATGTAATATCCATTTTGAGAAAGTTCAAGTCCTGTTAGAGTGTTACAAGTTCAAAATGTCAAATAAGGTATTTGTGCAATAAATTTTTAATTTAATGGTATGTGACCTTGCAAATTAAGCAAAGCCAACTGTTCAGCATTTATTTAAAAAATAACTTAACATATGTTGGATAATTTATAATAACAATATGTTTTTAAAAAATATTGGTTTTAATAAAAAACAGTTCCATTAAATAAGGGGAAAAATTATATTACGTATTTTAGACCCATACCCGAGTGTGCTAGGGCATAATCTCCATATTATCCTAATAGAAGTGCTACCAGAACATGTAGTTTCTTGCATGAATAAATAAATGCATGAATGAATAATAAAATAAAACTAATTTCTGTCCATATTAACACATCTCAGTCATCACTTGTAAAACTCATTAACAATCATAGCATTCTAGGTGTGAAAACAAATTCTTTAAAAGCATATATTTTAACACAAATTCAATAACCCAAAACCGTGTTTCATATTACATTAGCCCCAACAATGAGCAGTTGAGAATGATGATTCTCTGAAACTGTTGTGTCGCAGTGTTGCCAGTGCATAGCGATCTGATAACTCGAGACAGGCTTTAACACAAGAAGCACGGTAATTCAAATTTGCATTTTCAAAGATTTTTCACACAAAACGACTAATATTTTTAAAAAACTGTGTATTATATTTAAAGATGTAATTTAAAGATCAGATTTTATTAATATTCTCTTTTATTAATATTGCAGTTTTGCAATATTTAGTTTTTGCAATATTCGAAAATAAAGAGTTCCATTAAAATGGGCTCTGCAACATTTTCACCAGCTTACTTTGCTGTATTCAAGGAAAACATTTGGAGTCATTCCCCCTCCCCCCTTCTTCAAGCTAAATTATGTGAAAACTACTCATTTAAAAAGAAAGAAAGAAAGAAAGAAAAAATTATATGTCCTTATTTAAAGAGCTGATTTTTAGAACAGATTTTGTTCAAGGCAAAAAACTCTATCTTCAATTCGGTGGTTTTGAAATGATGAATTTTTGCAATTTTTGAAAATACAGAGTGTTTGCCAGGAATAAATCTTAAACATTAATGTCTTCAATATAGATTAACATAAAGCAATTCCAATCAGCTCCCACATCATTTATCAACAATGTGAAGAGCAGGGTCCCTACATTCGAACACTGCGGAACACATTTATTGGAAAATAAATAAATATATAATAATATATGTATTCTTGCAAATATATTAAAATTGTTCTTAAAGCCATTCTGATATATTTGTATGTTAAAAATGAGAAGTATAAAAAAATTATATTAAATATTTTTGGCTGGTTGGGAGCAAATAATTACAATAAAACTTCACTTATACGTTTTAAGGGGACTGAAGGGAAAAATTGTGTAAGTGGGAAAAACGCATGACTGAAACTGCATATTATGAGCAAAATAAAAACTCAATATTTTTACACTACCTTTTTATTAGAAAAGATATTGCCAAAAAAGAATTTAGTAAATAAATTCAAGAATACAGGTAAAAAAATACTAATGAAAAAAATGTTATTGTGGTCTGTTTAACATTATCAGACAAAATTTTTATTTTATCTGATATTGAAGGAGGTTGCCTTTTCCTACCACTCATTTTCGTTTAATATCGTTAACGACCACAGCACAACAAATGTGAGACCTGAGTGACACGAAAACTATTCACATCTCACATTCAGGAACTGCAGAACAGAAAGGATGAAATGTACGTGGACCTCCAGTATACAGTTGGCTCCGGTTATACTGAACTTAGATCACTGGTCACTTAGATATGGTGAACTTAGATCACTGGTCACTTAGATATGGTGAACTTAGGCCACTAGTCCCGTTTCACTTATGTTACAAATAAGCACAAGAACGTAGTCAAGATGTCACCCCTGAGGTGGAGGTAGCGGACATGCAATGAGGACCTTACTGATGACCTTGTGTGACTCACTTTCATACGGAAACGAATGCAGTGTCCTGCGTTGGCTACAACTAGTGGCGGTGACCCCCGGCTGATTGCTTCAGAAACTGAAGCTTGATGTTACTTGAGATTCCATGGGTCAAAGCACAATGTTCAACATGGGTGACAGGAAGCACATGAACCACAGCCAGGGGCGGATTTATGACTAGGCAAAGAAGGCATGTGCCTATGGTGGCAAAAATTGTACACTAAAATTATGTCTAAAGAGCTCTTCTTCATAGCAGGTGATTTTTCTTTTTTCTAAAATCTGTATTCTCTGAATTTTTGAACAAAATTATTAAATATTCGCAAATTAATTTTTAACAGACTGATAATACCTTCTGCTACATGACTTGTGATAAGTCAAAATGAGTTAATTTATAGTGAGTATGAGTATATTAATAAGTCAAAATGTTTACATTTTGAGAAGTCATACAATTAAAATTTAATTACAATTACCGAAATGGAGTTACCTCTATTCCAGTTACCTTGAATTCTGAGAATTTATTCTCTCATCGTCAGTGATGCCAGATCAGCTCACAAGATACGTTTTTTTTTACTTCAAACAGGGAAAAAAATAGTTTTAGCAGTTAGCTAGAAATTTAATAAACTATATATAAATAATTCTAAATATTCTAAACAATAAAATATTCTATCCACTCCCACTGCCGGAGGTGCCTTGGGAGCCGACACTTTGCGCTACTACCTTGCAGCTAGGCAGAGTAGAGCTTCTATATCACAAATATCATTAGCGGGAAGTCGTCTTATCGAGGCCTTTGCGGGAGTGCTCTGGGGCGTGCTGACAGAAGTAAAATCCCGGGCACTCAGTGCAGATCACGTCGCATCTCTTTGGGATCATTTGAACATTACACAGTCTTAAATGGGCTTTTGTTATGAACGTATAAGTGTGAAAAACGTACAAACGTGAAACACATTTCTGAAATAATTTAGTATGGGAAGTATACAAATTACGGAAAAAAAAGTATAAACGTAAAAAATGTATAGGTGCAAAGCGTATAAACGGAGTTTCACTGTAAATAAAAACATGGAGGTTGTGAGAATCAATACAAGATAAAAAGGACTTTGTTTTTTATTTAGTCAAACTTTTAACGTTTGTTCTAATTTTGTTAAATATTATGTTTTCCCCATATCAATGCATTTTTGAAAGTTGTTAAGCATTATCATGCGGTTTTCAAAGCTAAAGAAGCCTGGAACAATTCTGAAAAAAATCATAGACTCTTAAGTGTTTAAAGAATATTGGAGCTATGCTGATCAATTAATAGTTATTTCTGTCCTAAAAAAGTCTGAAAGAGGAATGTGTTTTTCCTTCTACAGGACAAAGGTAGCAATGAAGTAAGATCAAAACTGCATAAACATTGTTTTTTGATGCATTTGAACAGGTTTATCAGTCCAGAAATTTGCATTAAATTCTGGGTCCATTTTCACTACCTTACTCCCCCCCCCCCTTTGCTAGGATTTAAATTAAGGCAAACTATTTATTAAAAGATCAAAAATACATTCTCATGAGATTCATGAGGTACTGACATACTACGTAATGTAATGAACAACTTAGAAATTAAGGATTAAAATATTAATGAAATAATCGCTTTTGAAACGGGTGAGGACTTTATTTTTGTGATATTTTTAATAAGTAGTTTTCAAACGTACCAAAAAACATATTTACTATGTGCTGCCATTTCTGTACACATATCCATCATTAAAGAATATTATCAAAACACACTACATCATAGAATACTTATCATAAAGGCTCTCTGAAGACTCTCATCATCTGAAGGCAAACAAGAATTTTGTAGCAAGTCCTTGGACAAAAAGTGCTAAGGAATGAAAAATTTATAACTTCCACATTTAATTTTCTGTCTTAAAAAGAAAGTAACTGAACTGGGTATTAGAAAAAATGAGAAATTTGCAGCAATTTTTAATGCGTTTATGAAATGTTTATTTTTGGAAGAAAAGAAAGAAATGAAATGCCAAAGTAGCAGTGTAGGTTGCATCACAATCTGCGATTAAATTGAATCTGAGTTACCTGCCTCCTTATACCGATATCAATAAATTTAATAGTTCTCGTAAGTACAATTTCTTGTCCGCTGGAGGTAGGGAATTCATAACCAATTTCATACTCGAGGTGAATTTCTAGGAAAAGGTTCCAATTAAAGTTTGTGAAAAACAAATTGAATTTTTTAAATATTTGCACATCACAGTTAGCACACAAGTTGCTTGCAGGTTAATAATTAATATTTTAATATTAATACATGTTTGTCAATTGGATAGAAGGCATTTTTATTCACCACATGTATATTTAAGTTACAATTTTAAACGTAAAAATAAGCACAGGTCTGTAATAATTGCTACAACTGCCTCTATTATTCAAATAAATAAAATATAATTCTAATATTGAATCTCTCTTACTGTAGTCCTCATCCTGATGCACTTTATCAATATTTTCTCCATAATCATCTGAAAATTGAGCCCTCTTGCTTCTTGATTTTGGTGATGAATCTTCAGAACTATTAGTATCACCTATGGACATCGACATAGACAGCATTCCAGCAATAGCTTCTTTGGTTGAAGGCGATGCTTGTACCGACCTGGAAAATTTGATAAATATATCCAATTTTATTAGTGGTATAATGATAACATACATAACAAGTGTGCATGCATTAAACACCTAGCAAATTTACTGAAGAATTTCAAAATAGCAATTGCAATGGAGGCTCAAATAAATAGAGTTCCTTAGTAATGCGATAATATATTAATACAGAATTGCTACATCAAAATTACAGTGCTGATGAGCAAAAGGCCCATTCGTGCTAACATTACAATACAGACCACTGGAGTTTTACTAAATTGTAAAATCACACGTTTCGAGAAACATTTATGACCTCATAATAGTAAATTAAATATGACAATGATGTTTTCTGACAATTGATACCTTTCCTTTAAATAGGACTTCAGATGTTTCTCATGAATTCATTATTCTTAAGACACAATATAAATAAAACATCAAAAACAACACCAAAGTAGTAAATAACATTTTAGTGAATTTTAATTCACTACAATTCTTTTTCTACAGCACATAATTTATCTATTGAGTACTTAATTCGCCATCAGTTGTGTCCAAAAACAAACACCAATGGTTTCGTCTATATCTCTCACATATACCTTAACTAAAAGGCAAAAATACCATACTTGTTTCTATAAATAACAATTTATTCACCTTGTATATCCATTAACACTTTTGTGATTATTATTTATACACATTTTAAAATTGTGTTTTTATTGGCAGTTCTCATGCATTTGCTACAAATCACTTCAACATGCTCCAACAAAATATTTTTCATATATTATGCATGAATACTTGCTCAGTATTGTTCTCTTTAAATATATAACTCTTCAAGAATACGAAACAAATACATTCAGTGTTTCTCACATTTCCAAGTTCTCAATTTGTCAATCTGCCTTTTATGAATAAACTTTTTCTGTGACATGGACACATGGTCACTCTGTATCTCTTGAATACGAAGATCACACTGCGACTACACACAAGCACAAAATAAAGGAATTTTACATCACTAGTTTCTAAGAAGTTAGGGACAAAGCTACTGCAAACTTGACACATGGCCTCTTATCATTTCCACGAAAATCAACATTCTGAGGCATGTATCTGACATGCAGGACAATCAAAAGGTTTAAGTATTGTCTCCTGTACTATTTCAGTAGTAGTATACATACCTTTTGCGGCTCTCACATGCAACTAATCTTTATAAATGAGGTCTCTAAAGAAAGGGAATTTCAACGGAGACATGACGAATTGCATTTTGACTTTAAAAATATGAAGGATTTATTTTAAAAAATGCATTTAAATATTAATGTCAAATGCAACCTGCAAAATTTGGCCACATTTGTGAATCTATATGGTTAAATAACTCCTAAACGAAGTGTTTTAGGGCCTTAAAAATTAAAAATTTGAGGCCAAGAACCTCAAAGAAATGCTTCTTACACCATAATCTACAGGATGAGATCTTCTTGGACATTCTATTAGATTTTTGCTGGTTCAACGCTACTCGATTCTATCCCACCTGTTCAGAGCCTGTAGAATCTGCAACTGTATGTGAAATTAAACTAATTACTTGATATAATAAGAGACTGAGTACCTCTCTGCTCGGTAAGTTAAGGATAGTTTATTTTGACAGGAGTGAATTTTATTGTTATCAATCACAAGGAGACATATAGAACAAGTGGCGGAGGATAAGAAGGGTTTGAAGAAAAAGATATATTACAGGCTTAATATGGAAATGGAAACATAGGGAAAAGGGTGGGGGTTAACATGCGAGTTCTTGTAAAGGTACGCTAGTTAAGAATTAATTTTTTTATGAAGGTTTCAGATCATGGGATTCAGAGAAGGTATGTGTGTATGTATAGATGTATGTATACGGGTGTGTATATATGTAGGATGTAGGTAAATATGTGTCCATTAATATAGGGGCATGCTTCTAATGCCCCCAAACACAACAAAAGCTCGTATGAATGTGGTACACAAACCCTTCTTTAGGGAGTTATTTGTTATGAAAGTAATTAACTTCAAACTTGCATTTTCCCCACTTTCTTCATTACAGGTGATCATAACATTTGTTTTGTTTTCTCTGATTGTATTGTGTTCTGTTTTGTTTTATCTTCTCTTATGTTTTATTTTATTTACAGTAACATTCATAACAGTACAAGATGTATTCAGTGAGAGAAACGTAGGAGAAGCACTACAATTTACGGTCTAGCAGATGGAAATTTGGCAGCAGCACATCAGTTTTATGCAGAAAAGTACCCAAGAATCTTGTGAAAAAACATTTACACATATCCACCAATGCTTGCTAGAGACAGGTTCACTGGAGAAGGGAGTTTCAGATGTTGGGTGACCACAAGAGGTAAGAAACTGTGCACTTGAGGAATGAGTTTTTCGTACTGTGGATGAAACTCCAACAAATAGTACCAGAAGTTTTGTGAGAAGAGAAGTCATTGGTCACACGACAATCTGGAAAATTCTTTATTAAGACCCAAGAAGTACATTGTCTTGCTTTGACCAACTCAGTGGAAAACTCTTGGGGTGTTTCGGATTATATGAAATCAATTTTTGATATGACAAATGTCATGATCACCTGCAATGAAGAAAGAGGGAAAAATGAAAGTTTGAAGTTAATTACTTTCATAATTTATAACTCCCCAACAAAGATTTTGGAGACCCATGTCCATATGAGCTCTTCGTTTTTCTTGGTGTAGGAGCATGCCCACATGTTTCTGAACACACATTGAGATACACTGTGTACTAATTAGGTGAAAAAATCACATCTACTTCTCTTCTTCTCAATTACATGAACAAATGTTTATAATGTCATTTTCCTGAGAAATGTTTCATTGCTGCATCTCTGTTTCTTCATTTTTCTTCTTTTATAATGTTCAGAGGGATGTCTACAAAGAGAGTCGAAGCACTGAGAACATTTGTAAGATTGCTGAAGAAAACATCTAAATTTTTTAATAAAAATGACAAACGATGCAAATTTGAGTTTGACAGACTTGTGGTGCATATTACAACAGCCCTGAACCATGGTTGATCTTGCCAGCCAAGCTTCAAAATTGCAGTGCACTCATTGCAATGATGCAAATGACCTCAAATCTACAACAGCATTTCGAGTCTTAGAAATACACACAAATACTGGTGACATACAGGCTGCAATGAAATTGAAAAATTGAAAGAACACTTTCTATGGAATCTGTGTTTCTGAGGTCAAAACGGTAAAGGAATTAATTTTTTACTATTATTATGCAGAACATGCTGATATGACTTTTTTCCCACTTCAAATAACTCACCTTATACCAGTTGAAATGATGCCAAGAAATCATCTTTGGTTGAACACAAGACGGACATGAGTCATCTTCATGACTGAACACAATCTGATGTTTAACTATGCATGGGAACTCATGTATCCATCTCCAAAACATGCACATCCTGTCATAGCCTTGAGATGGATAGCGTTTTTGGAAATGTTGGAAAAGTTACTGTTTTTTGTGCTTTTTATAGACATAAAAAAGTTAAAAAAATTTTGTCTGACCAAATTTCACGAACTAAATCCTTTGTGAATTAATTATCAATGGTCATGAATTACTCAACAATGAAGATTTTATGTAACTGCATTTTAGTTAACTGTTTATCTGAAAGTTTTCAGTATGTACCAATAATAGTTAACAATTCTGCTACTATTATTTCATGCTCAAAATATTGGTCAATGGTGATTTTAAAATATTTATTTCCTAACATCATTTTTAAGTTACATAAATATTTCCAACACCTCCAAAAGTTTTATGCTATTTTACTTATTAAAATGTTGAACCTAAAATTTAAAATATTCTCATTTCAAAACTTACTAACATTTAATTTAAAAGAATCAAACTTACTCGATATCATCTAATCTCATATTTGGGTCTCCAGCATCACCCACAGTATATCCTGATGCTTTTAAAAGTTCATCTATACCATTTTTTGGTCCTTCTAAAACATAAATGCAAATACAAAAAACACTGCCGATTTCACTAGCAACAACAAAAAACATTCATATTTGAAGTGTAATTGAGTCATTCCTTGCACACCATTAACTAAAACATTATTTATAAAGTATATGTTTATTTCCTTTATCAGGATAAATATGAACTGAGGTCAGCTCTACTCAGGGAATCCAGCAAATTACACTAAGCTCAAATTGGCCCAATACCTCTTACAACATGGGTATTAAATGTTGTATGCACTTATTGATTGAAGGTAATCAAAAAAAGTCATGTGCAATATTTTTCTCAAGTTTTCAAAGAGCACTTGTTGACCTACAGTTGAGAGCGTGTGACTGAACAACAGAAAAATATTTGTGTATATAACAACAGAACCCATATTTTTGTGTTTTAGCTCGTGATAATTAGCTTCATAAGATATAGAAATTAAAATGCCTAATGGGAAAAAAGAAATGATTTTTAAAAAATAATCATATTTTAAAAGTACATACAATTTTCTTTCATTAAGACTTTTGTTAATAAAGTACTTTTTAGGAGTATAATTATTAAATTGATGAAATGTAAGAGTATAATATTAAAATATTAAATTTTATTAATAGAATCAATTAATAAATAAAAAATATTAAAAGTAATTCATTAAAAAAATCTAGTTACTTTTTAATTTTATACATACAAAGGCAGACTTGCCAAATATTTATGTGATTATACGAAGGTTCAATATCCCTCGTTTAATTTTGCACCTCTCCTGTATATCTATCTCTGTCACTGTGTGATTGTACGACTTGTGCAACTGGCGGAGCAGGTTAGTTGTATAGGTCATTATTGTAATCAACAGTTTACTATATCAATATGAATTTAATACAAATAAACCTGTCCAGAAATACTCATACAGCTGCTTCACTGTATGTCCTATCATAAATACCGGGTGATCAGTATAAAACGCAACCCACAGCAGGCAGAGCGAAATCCACCAGCAACCATGTTTGAGTGGTTGCTGGTGGTTTCAAGCAGCTAAACTGACAGAAGTACACTTAATCCCCTCTCCCACTAATGCCACCTTGAGGAGGAGAGGAGATAACCACCATGTCCACGAATTCAAAGAGAAGGCATGCACCTGCTTGTTTGGCGTCGAAAGAAAATTGAATTGTCAAGAACGATTCCTTCGTATATTGTTTTAAAAAGAAATAAACTTGCCATGTAAAATATACAGGGAGGTAAATTTAATAGTATACTTTGCTTGTTTTAGTGTCAACAAGATACATAAGCTCCAGAAATGTTTACTTTATACTTTTCTGTTTGAAATAAATATTACCAAATTATAAATTCAGATTCGCAGAACAAATGTTTGTTGTTGTTGTTGTTGTTGTTATTATTTTTATTGAATACTGTTACTTTAAAAACAATAAACTAATTAAAATATAATAAAAATTATTTCCTCAATTTATTCTGGTAGGTATCCGTCGTTACTGTTTCTTTGAAAAACAACAGACCAATTTATCTGTGTCGATAAATTGCACACCATACTCCAATCTTTTTTTAATGCAATGGATCAAACACACCTCCTCTCTCACGATAGCATTTGACTAACTGAAATATGGTACTTTGGTTCGAAATAGACTCACATAGAAATTTTTCTCTGAAAGCTGCCTGGCACTCTTTGAAAGATTGCGTTCGGAAATACTCCTCCACCACAAAACTGCATTGTTCTACGCTGAGGCGCATTGTAAGTTAACTGAGAATGAAGGAAACTATGAATGAAGACGCAGCCTGTTTTGTTTTGAGCAGGTATGATCCACACCACAGGAGGGTGGTGGTGAGTGTCGTTGAAATGCAGTTGAAGGAGCTGTCCCAGAAGCAGTGTTACAAAATTTTCACTTTTCTCTCAGTGCCTTGAACAGCCAGGTTGAGATTTATACTGATCACCCGGTATATGAAATATAAAATAATAATAATGTCTGACTCCATGGCAGGTCTACTACATAACAAAACGAAGGTCTACTGAAAGAGGGTTTATTTTTATTTTTATTATTTTTATTTTTATTATTTTTATTTTTATTATTTTTATTTTGATTTTGATTTTCATTTTTTTTTATTTTTATTTTTATTATTATTATGATTATTATTATTATTAAAGAAGGAAGGTTCACCCGAGAGGTTATTTATTGTTGTTTACTGTATTCGCTAATTGATTTCTCATTTTTTGAACACTTTTCTAGAGGGTATCGATCATACTTTTGATTACACAGTTCACATATGCATTTTTCACTCGGTTCATGGATTTTTTTAATTATACACACTTTATGGTGGAATTCATGTATTGCATAGCATGTCCCAACATGTCATTGGTCTTTCCTAGTTTGGGTTGAGTATAGGTGCTGGTGTTGTAGAAATCTGATTCTCTTTGCATTCTTATGTCTTCTTTCTTCCGTAAGTGTGTTGTATGTAGCAGTAGAAGACAGCAGTAGTGCCACTTGTAGGTCTTCTACGTAAAAAGTTTCTTTCGCTAACTTGTATACCAGTCTTGAAGATGCTGTTTTTCCTACTCCTAGCACTGTTCTAATAAACCAGCCTTTAACCTTTTCTATATTCTTAAGATCACTGACTGACAGTTTCCCCCATATCATATCAATTCTGTGTGTGATTATTGACAAAATTGTGGTGCTGAATAGTGTCATAGCTGTGGCTAGTGATAGTCGTTTAATCTTAGTGATGTCATATCTCGCTTTGGTAGATGCAGCTGTTGAGTTCTTGCAAGTACTTGAAATTCTTTGCTATTTTGGTTCTTCAGATACAGTGCATCTTCTGTAGAGATTCTTCCACCTTTTCTAAAGATCATCTGTAGTGTTTCCTCCATGTTGATGTTGAAACTGTTTTCATCAACCCACTTCTCTAATTTGAATAGTGTTTCTTGCGAGTCTGCTTTGTTTGTGCTTCCGAGGACCATATTGTCAGTGTACATGATTAATGTTGTTTCTTGTGATTCCCTTAGGATGGTTGATATGTTGTAGCAATACTGAACAGCATATGACTAAGAGGGTCTCCTTGTACCACTCCATTTGTTTGGATGATTAAGTTCAAAGTGATCACTCCATCATCAATTTCAATTTGATTGTATGCTAGAATGTTCTTTATCATTAAAATGAGAAGGTATGTTTCTCCTATCATGTTTTCGATTTTTTTGATGATATTTTCTCTGTTTATCAAATCAAATGCTTTTTGATAGTCTATGAAGACTGTATAATACTTCCCTTTTTGGCCAATTCAGTGCAGTTTCTGCTTCTATTGAATATTTAATTGCCTGTTACGTGGTCTTAAGAGGATTTAATATTGATGATAAGATCTGATTCCCAGCTGATATAATCTAATTCGCATTGTCTGGGTCTTCATTTACAGCTCTGCCTTCTTGTCCCCCTCCTAAGGCTCTGCTCTCTCTTTTCCCACCTTCCCCCTGCCTCATTCTTTTGCTCTTCCTGAGCATCTGGTTCCATTTCATTCCACATTACCCTAAAATGCCATCAATGCATTGCATTTAAGTGTTCTCTATGACCTTTGCGATAACATTTCTAGCTACCCCTTCCCTATTTTTTTTTCGGCAGCTCAAAAGTATGATTTGGATGCTATCGCCCTGATGAGACAAAAGTTCTTGTGGAATAAACCTACACACATACATACATTCACACGTACATTCTTTTTTATAATAGACAATAATAAACTTAAATTCTATATTCTTTTTTAGAATACAATTAAATTTTATGCCTTTATATTAATTTGTGGAAATAATATTTATGTTTATACTTATATTTACTACGCAGCATAATTGATGTGCCATTTAGTTACTAATTGTATTGCAAATTACTTTGTATCATCACATCTGTAAAAACAGCCAAGTGCAATTTTACAGGAGAGTCATAACAGGAAAATACAGGAAAAGAATTCAGTTGCAGCACATGGGCAAATTTCCTTCACGACCTACACAGACGTGACTGTGCAAGATTCACATGCACTGTTTTGAGAAGAAAAGCTAAGTAGTTTCTTGCTTTTTAAAGTGTAAATATCTAATTTTCATAAAAAAGTTCACTTAGCCAGTTTTGCAGGTAAAATGATAATACAGTATATAGTTTTGTCTTGTTAAGAGAGATAATAATTCAAATCTAATTCATTTTTCAGTAGCTCAATTTATTTTTGCCACTTTGCACTATGCTAATGAATTTGATTATTCCATTAAAAAATAGCACGTTAAAAATTACACG
This sequence comes from Teleogryllus occipitalis, assembly GCA_011170035.1. Classification (NCBI taxonomy): domain Eukaryota; kingdom Metazoa; phylum Arthropoda; class Insecta; order Orthoptera; family Gryllidae; genus Teleogryllus; species Teleogryllus occipitalis. The sequence goes on from BLKR01000564.1 coordinate 411,136, forward strand.
ATTTGCAAAAATTCTGATGATAAATGGTCAGGAAAGTTCAGTTGATTTTAATTGACGACTTGAAAATTAATTATTTGATTTGTATAAATCAATTAACTTATGATTTATATCATCATTATCCTAAAATGCATCAATGAAAGGCAGAGCGTAACGTAGCCCATGGAGAGGGACAAACATACTGGAAAGCAAGAGTTATGCAAGTGCACACAAACCTGGTTACAGTTTACCCGGTAACAATTTATATTTTAAACATTCTTTTGATATTGAAATTGAAAACCGTTTTCTCACAAATACTTTTCATAATTGGAAGAAAAATTTATATTAATATGAACAAATATTTTACCATCCAGTAGAACACAGTGAAAAACTTTTCTTAATATTAATTATGCTCTATTTGTTTCATATAATTTTCATACTGAGATCTTGAATTAAGTCGATATGATCCATTGACTTCTTTTTGAACCACAAGTTAAAACTACAATTACCAATTACTTATGTATTTTAATGTTTCTATTAAAAATTCTAGAGGAATAAACTGATAGAAGTACCAGAAAAGGAAAAGTAAAAAAAATTTATTAAACTCTCCAAAATAATCTTTCATTTCCCCTAAGTCTATACTGTGTTGGAAGAATCTATCACTCTGCACAACATTGAAGGAAGGAAAGAAGAAAGACTGGGCTAAAAGGATAAAAAAGAGAAAAACTAATACTTTTAATCCAAAAACTTCACATAATTCTCTCCTTTTAAAACAACTATTTAAATTTTCATTTTTAAGTGATCTAGTACGTTGTCTGTGGAATGAAAAATTAATCACACATTTAAACGTGATTGTAGGGAATACATTTAAATACGTAAAGATGAGAACAGAAAATTACCAGATATTAATGCCATTTTCATTCGAAAGGGGTTGATTTTGGCAAACCTCTTTTTGGGTTTTTCATCAATCATAAGACGATCGCCAGAATCATCATCATCATCATTTCCATCATCTCCACCAAGTCGAGATTTTGGAAAAACCATTTTCTCATCATCGCTTTCATCATGAAAGTCATAAATAGATTCATTTTTTACAGGATGTCCAGCATTCTTAGAACTACAACAGAAATTATTACAATAAGCAAGGACTCATTTAATAATCACATACATATTTTTTCTAACAAGAAAATCAATCAAAATATTTTTAATTTTTAATATTCACATTATTTTATAAATTTATACTACAATACACTAAGCGTCAAAAAGTATTAGAAGATTATATTCTTTACTTTTTTTTATTATAATGCTTAGATAACCTCAGTTTCAGTTCGTTGTGCTTGTTCTTCAGAAGGCTTTGGTCTCCAAGAAGAGAAGACCAAGGTTTCTTGGGAATCTTATCTATGTTTTCACTTAAAACAGCATTCTCTTGTTTCAAATTTTTATTGTTTGCTTCATCTCCCAAAACATTAGTACTATATGGATATGTAGCAGGCTTTGGCAAAGTTAATTTCAACGGTGGTCTAGATGGCACACTAGGTGATGCTGCAGCTTTCCTGACTGTTTTGGGCACAGTTCTAATAGTTAATTTTAATGGTGCCGGAGTATCGTACTGAAACAATAAAATGAAGATAATATTAGTCTCATGTTGCCACATCATTACAAAGTCACTTTTGAAGTCCTAATCATCAATAAGATATGCAAATTATCATGGAGTAAAATTATTAAGTTAAGGAAAATATTTGTGCTGAAAAATGAAACAATGGCTTCTTTACAAATGAATGAACATATATTTATTAAAGCTGTGTAATGTTAATATTATAGGATGGAAAGTCTGTAAATTCATGCAGGAAGATGAAATTCACCACCTAAACCATGCAATCAAGAAACATGGAACCTATCAGGAAGCCCAATTGCTGACTAATGAAAGTCAAGCATCTTTAAGTAACAATGCAATTTACATCAATATGAAAGAAAAACTGAAATGAATTTGAATAATTTGTTTACCAGAATTTGCAATTATTTTATTAATATGATAATTTAAATTTTGGAAACTAACTACTGGATCCTATCACAATGACAGTAGGTTATGTTACCTATATATAGTCTTCTAAGCTGCTTCTTTCCTTAAGTAAAACAAAGCAATATACAAATCTATCCAGATATCCAGAAGAGTGTCTTCCACTGATCTGTTGAACCTTTCGCCATACTACTTTAGGGGCGTATAGCAAGAGAGTGTTAAAATTTAGGCTCTCCAGGATGCAGTCTTACTTTCCCGTAAGGTCAATCTAAACTTAGGTTTTTCTAACATGGCATCTGAGGGTATTATTTTCAAGATGGAATAAGGCACGACTTTTTGCATCTTTCTCGGTCCTGCTTCTGAGTCACTTGATCTGCAGCACTGCTTGATACAGTCATGATCATGCGACATCTTGAGGCAGGACCATGAAAGACGCAAAAAGTCGTGCCACATTCCATCTTGAAGATAATACCCTCACATGCCACATTAAAAAATACAAGAATAGCTCAGGCTCGGTTGATTGATTGATTACTTAGTGTTTAAAGGGCGCTTCAACTGCCTAGGTCATTGGCGCCCATGTCAAAGAATTTAAAAGGGTAGATTAAGTAAGTTTGCAAAAGCAACTTACCCGCTAATTAAAAGCATGAACATTACTTAAAAAGGGCATGAATCCCGCAATAGTGTACGACTAAATAAGGCAGAAGGAAAATATAACACTCGTAAAATTTATCATAAAATGTAAAATTGGCTGTAAAGGGGCCACAAAACAAACTACATAAGGGCCGTATTCATAGTCGTGACTTATAATAAGGAAAACCTTAAGGAGTTCCTTATAACGTTTTCCAATTCATAGTAGCAACTTATCCATCCACATAAGAAAATACTTATAGCTATAAGGAAGGTCCAGCCTTCACTTATAGCTACAAGTGAACCCTCTCTTGATGCGTTAAAAATTGTCGTAATTTGAAAGAAATGGAAATGGACGACTATTTCAAAGATTATAAGGATTTTTACAGTGGCATCTTTCTTTGTAGCATGTGATATTTACGTCACATGCCAAACCCGTTGAAAATGCACAGCGATCAAGAATTTAAGAAAAAATATTGTTTTACTAAGCCTTTTTTTGTACACTTTTTGGTTACATTGGTGGCTAAAACCACCTCTAAATAATAGATATTTCCTGATTTCACCACCATTTAAGCCTTTTTTTAGGATACTGGCACTATTTAAGGAACTGTGTAGGTTAGGTTACCTCACGGTCGCAAGCATATGATAGTTCACGGCCAGTTTGATGGAGCGCTTCTGGCAAGATTCAAGTGGCTGTGAAACAGGCAATACGCTGTTGCCACACGAGGCACTGCTAGCATCGTACTTATTATAAGTATCGTCTATGAATACCAAATATGTATAAGTATTTCCTTATCAAAAGTAACTTCTTATAGCTTAAGTATTTTCTTATCCTATAAGTGACGACTATGAATATGGCCCAAAATATTGTCCATGTCACTCAAATACAATTACGTATTCCACTTTCTCTCAAAAAACAAAAGAGTTTTGAGAGTGCAGAATCGTCGTCCCCAAGCACCTCCTGTAGCAAGTTGCCCAGGCTATGCCTTCGTCGGTTGTTATCGAATTTTGTGCAATGCAGCATGACGTGTTCCGCAGAAAGAACCGTCCGGCATGTGTCACAGATGGGAGGACTTTCCCCTCGAAGGAGGAAACTATGGGAAAAGTGGCAGTGTCCAATACGAAGGCGGGTTAAAATTACTTCCTCGCGCCTACAGAAGCGGGATGAGGAGTGCCAAGGATTTACGGAATTCTTAATCGCACTAAGTTTAAAAGTAGTATTGTGCCACTCTGTTTGCCACGCTCTAAGTACGGATCGTTTCAATGAAGCCTTAACATCCGACAATGGTACAGCAGGGATGTCAATGTGTATCCTACGGGTCGCTGATTTCGCCGCTCGATCGGCCAGCTCGTTCCCTGTGATGTTCACATGGCCTGGAACCCAACTAAGGACCAGGTCATAGTGGCAAGACCGAAGACGATGAATGAGGTTCTGAACTGATTTTATCAGGTAGTCTGACAACGGGCGTGAGACAGCTTGAAGGGGGCTGAGAGAGTCAGAACAGAGAACAACACGCCGCAGTCTCGCTGACTCGATGTATTTCAGGGCTTCCAGAATTGCATACATCTCGGCAGTAAATATACTGCACTGGGAATGTAGTCGATATGATTTGGTGGTCTTGATACAATAAAAACTACATGCCACTGCATCGTTGCACGATGAACCATCCATATATAAGAATAGATGGTCGGGATAGGCCTCCCTCATAGCCTGAAACTGCATCTGGTAAACCAGAGGACTAGCGATATGTTTGGAAAGATTGGAGAGTCTGAGGTCAATATTGGGGAGCAGAAGCTTCCAAGAGGGGATCAGGTCGCTTGGGGGCTTTACAGGAGTGGGATGTTCGACATTAAGTCCCCGCAAAAGATTTCTTAATCGTATACCTGGGGGCTGGGGTAGTGATGTTCGAAGTATGTACGATGATTCATATTTTGGGTGGATAATAATTCGGCGACACGGATGGCTATGGAGACCCGACACTTTAGCTCCATAGGACGATAATAGAATAGCTCGCCTTCTTTCCAGGGATGGCTTCCCAGCGTCAGCTAGAATGCACTCAATTCGGCTGGTGCGGTATGCACCTGTTGCAAGGCGGATACCAGCGTGGTGAATGGTGTTAATGGGCCGAAGAGTGGAAGGGGCTGCCGAACCATACACTTCACTACCGTAATCCAAAACTGAACGGATGAGTGATTTATATAACCGCAATAGGGTAGTGCGGTCGGCTCCCCAAGACGTACCACTCAGCAGTCGAAGAAGATTGAGGGGGGAGACGCATCTCGATTTTAGTGTGCGGATGTGAGCACGCCACGTTAGGGACTTGTCAAACGTAAGTCCCAAGAACTTGGCAGAGTCGGCGAATGAAAGCGGATTCCCTCCCAGGTAGAGAACTGGATCGCTGTGCAAGTGATATATTCGGCAGAAGTGTACACCAGTAGATTTACTAGGCGAGAATTTAAAACCTGTTGACAAGCTCCATTCATGGAGCTTGTTGAGCACCAGTTGGAGTTGTCTCTGGATCACACTGATGCTACTGGGCGAACAATAGATGGCAAAATCGTCCACAAACAGCGATGCCTTTACTGGTTCTCGCACGACCGACGCTATGCTGTTTATGGCAATGGCAAACAGAGTGACACTTAGCACCGACCCTTGGGGAATGCCGTTTTCGAGAGGGTGACTGCTAGACAGTTTGTCACCAATGCGAACTTGGAATGATCTGTTCGATAAAAAATTTTGGAGGAATAAGGGGAGCTTCCCCCTTAATCCCCACGAGTGCAGGGTTCGCAAAATGCCATACCTCCAGGTGGTGTCGTAGGCCTTCTCTATGTCAAATAGTACGGCCACAAGGTGTTGTCTCAGGACGAAAGAGGTTGATATTTCGGTTGCCAAAGTGACAAGATGGTCCAAGGTTGACCGGTGTTTCCTGAAGCCGCACTGGATTGGTGTGAGCAGGTTTCTGCGCTCCAGGGTCCAGACCAAGCGCTGGCTTACCATCCGTTCCAATACTTTGCACAGGCAGCTGGTGAGAGCGAGAGGTCGGTAGCTCGATGGCAACGACCGATCTTTTCCGTCCTTCAAAGCTGGAATGACTATGGCTTCTCGCCATTGAACAGGAATGGTGTGCTCTTCCCAGATACGATTAAACAAGAGGAGAAGGAATTGCATTGCCTCATCAGGAAGATGTAGCATTAGATTGTGTATCCCATCAGGACCTGGGGCAGTTCTTTTCGCCAATGCAAGAGCGCAGCGCAATTCCGACATGGAAAAAGGGATGTAATCGGCAGTCTCTCTGGAGGAGAATTCCAGCGGACGGCTCTCCATCCTCTCTTTGATCAAGAGAAAATCAAGAGCGTAGTTCGCCGAGCTTGACATCTGTTCATAGTACGTGGCAAGTTCCTCCACAATCTCATCTGGAGAAGTGATCATTTCACCATTTTTGAGAAGACATGGCACCGTGTTTGGAGAAGAGTGTCCTTTTATCTGGCGGATTCTTCTCCATACCAGGCGTGGTGGCGTGTGGCAGTTCATAGAGGAGACGTATGCTCTCCAGGATTCCGTTTTGCTCTCTACAATTATTCTCCTTGCCCTCGCCCTACATCTTTTGTATTCAATAAGGTTGTCCACAGTTGGATAATGTCTAAGACGTGCATGTGCCTTTTTTCGAGCGCTGACCACTCTAGAGCAGTCCTTATTCCACCAAGGCACAGGGGTGTGTCGTAGACAGCACGCAGACTTCGGGATTGCAATGGTGGCTGCGCGAAGAACGGCGTCAGTGAATTGGGCGACTAAGGCATCGACGTAACTTGAACGGTTCTCTGGAATGTTTATTTCCTCGCTGAATGTATTCCAGTCAGCTCGATGGATTACCCAGCGAGGTGAACGGGTAGCGTCTAAACTAGGAATATTGAAGCGTACCATGGTAGGAAAGTGGTCACTCCCATGTAAGTCATCAAGAACAGTCCACTCTAAGATGGTAGATAGAGATGGACTGCAGAGTGCCAGATCTATTGACGAGAAAGTGTTTGACGCTGTGGAAAAATGAGTATTTTCCCCAGAGTTCAGAAGAATTAGGTTCTGCTGGTCAATAATATTTTCGACAATAGTACCTCTGGGACATGACCTCGTGCTACCCCAGGCGGGATTGTGGGCATTAAAGTCACCCACAATAAGAAAAGGGGCGGGCAGCTGAGAAACAACTTCTTCGAGTTCATCTTGTGACACGGCTTGGACAGGAGGAATGTATATATTGCACACCGTCAATGAAAAGGACGGCAGATATATACGGACGCATACAGTTTGAAGGTCGGTTCGAACGATATGTTCCTCAGAAAACAGATGGTCTCGGATAAGAACCGCGACACCTCCGTGAGCACGAAGTCCGGCATCTTGGTCAAACAGATAGGTTTGAAATCCGCGCAGGCAGAGGGGGTGGTTAGGAAGAAGATGGGTTTCCTGGAGACAGACTATAAACGGTGTGGCGGGAGAGTATGAGCTTCAATTCTTCTAAATGTATGCGAAAACCGTTCAAGTTCCATGAGAGAGCCATTTAAGGAAATTATTATTTCTTTGGAGCCTTCTTTTTCTTTCTCACCTTCGTAATAAAGGAGCTCTTGAGGTGCTCCACATCAACAGCAGAGTCGTCCTGACTGCTGCTGGATAAGGTCGCCTGTGTCAGGGGGATGTCCCGGCGTTTTGACACAGGTGACCGAGATCTAGAAGGGTTGGAAGATCTTTCAGTGTGAGTCTCGGCAGTGGGAGGAGGACGAGACTTCGGCGACGAATTTTGAGTTGGTGTCGATTTCTGATTGGAATCTGTTTCTATAGGGGGCTCAGTAGAAGTTTTCGGTGGCTGGAGTTTTTTTGCTGTTTATTTTGTATTTGGTTGGTATAATAACTTTCCCCCCTTGGATACAGGCCGTATCTTCAGGGAAGTCTATAGGAGCAACCTCGCAGGAGAAATGCGCTGCTGGGACTGGAGTGCATTGGGTTTGGCAGCTCACGGTTACCACCGGGGGCCTAGCTTTTAAAGTGCTGGAAAAGGATCGTGACATGCGTCGATTCCAAGCAAGGAATCCAGTAGACTTCGCCTCAGGGAAAGAAACTTTTTCTGTCACTCGTATCTTTTGGATTTCCCTTTCACGGAGATAGATTGGACACTGGTTGAAATTGGCTGCATGGTTGCCTTCACAGTTAAGGCAGTGCGGTGGTCTGTCGCAGGGTTGTGGGTCGTGCGCTGGTGTTCCGCACTTCCCGCATACTGCGCTAACCGACATGCAGCGTTGCTGAGTATGACCAAACCTTTGGCAGTTGAAACAGCGCAAAGGGTTCGGAACATATTGTCACACACGGAGGTTGTACAAACCAGTACTTATTTTTTCTGGAAGGGACGGACGGTCAAATGTAAGGATCAGGGTCGAAGTGGGGATTAATTTCCCCTGCTCCTTCCGTCTGATCCTATACACTTCAGTGACTCCAAAACTCTCAAAGAAGTTCGACAGATCTTCATCACTTTCAGAAGCAAAGTCCTCGTGGTTTACCACGCCTTTGCACAAGTTCAAAGTCGGGTGATTCGTGACTACCACCTGGATGCCGGCAATCTGCTTGGTTTTTTGAATTTTTCCAATTTGTTCGTCGGTGCGTGCTTCAAAGAGAATGGTACCATTTCTTTGTCGCACGACCGCTTGGAGCTTACCAAACTCGTCTTCAATGGCTCGCGCCAGACGGACAGCACTTATGCTTTTAAAAGTTTTCCCTTCCTCGGCGCATGCCATGAGGAGGAAACGGGGCTTCTTCGGTCGATCATCTTCTTTTGCGAAAAAACTATTCAAATCGATAGTTCTATCAAAACATCTCCTCTTCCTTGCGGAGGAGGGCGGGGGGGTTATTTTCTGCTCCATAGAGTAGAAGACGATTCATCTCCGTGCTCCCCACCCACCATGGAGTCCAACAAGGGGACACCGCACTGGGGTGCCAGGGTTGGCACAGAGATATAGTAGGGAGATGTCACAGCGCTGCCCCGCCGTGGATCCCCCCGCTCACCCTGGAGTTCAGTACAAGACCTAGTCCAAGCCGGTTGATCGGGAGTGGGTTAGCTCCCGACCGCCCGTCTAGAAGAGTCCGTAGCCAAAGCAAGTGTATCGAGACCTACAAGGAATGTTCCCCAAAATACGTAAGAGCACGTATCCCTGGGTGCCAAGAAAAAGAAGGAGCACGAGGAGAGTAATTGGGAAACAGACAGGCCCCTCAACCGCCAGGACATACATTCCCTCCGACACGGGTCGCCATGCACAGCAAACACATGGGTGGGCGTTCAGCATACAGAGGGGGCCAGTGAAATAGAAGAGGGAGAAGAAAAGAGACAGGATGGTATAGAAGAATGAGAATGTACAATGGGGAGAAGAAAAGCGACTTGTGAAGGAAAGGAATACTTGAGAGCCCTCTCTGTATCCCCCCGTCAGGACGTGGACCAACCCACCTCGACGGGCTCAGGCTCGGGATCTTTTATAATTTATCAGATTATCTATGGTTAGGAACCTAAGCTTTGCCAGTGCCAGCTTCCAATCACGCACTGTGGTGGCATAGGCGGCATTCCACCATGGCACGGGAGGATGTGGGTAACCTGACGACTTTGGGAAGGTAATTGAGGCCACATGAAGAACGGCATCAGTAAAATGCGCAACCATAGCATCGATATTATTTGGGCAGTTTTTCAACATCCATATTTCTTTCTCGAATGTCTCCAGTGGATTAGCTAGCAAGAAGGATGGGCAACATTTAGGTCGAGAATAGTTGACCAGAATGGCAAAGTGGTCACTGCCATGCAGGTCATCAAGGACAGTCCACTCATAGATTGTAGAGAGAGAGATGGACTGCAGAGCCAGATCTGTGGATGAGAAAGTGTTTGAAGCCACGGAAAAATGTGTGCTTTCGCCAGTATTCAGAAGAATTACTTTGTGATTGTCAATAATATTTTCAAGTACATTGTCTCTCAGGCAGGTCCTTGTGCCACCCCACATGGGATTGTGGGCATTAAAGTCCCCCACAATAAGAAAAGGGGTGGGCAACTGAGAAAACACATCAAGTTCTTCTTGTGTCACAACTTGTCCAAGCGGGATATAGACGTTGCAAATAGTTATTGAGATAGTGTGGAAGTTTACACGAACGCAAGATGTCTAAAGAGTGGTTTGTATATCTATTTCTTTGGACACTAGGGAGTCTGTGACAAATGTAGCGACTGTGCCATGGGCACAGAGGCCATCATCAATGTCTTGCCTGTAACAACAAAAGCCATGAAGAGAGAGGGAAAGTGCAGCACGAACCTCCACGTGGTCTACAACACATGTCACTAGCTTTATCAGGGGGACAAGTCCCCGGGGTGGGCACCTACGGCTTCATGCCTTTATCCACAGCCCCCGCTGACACACAAGTATGCTGACAGGCTGATATCCAGATACAGCTGAAACCCGGTTGGCACTCGTGGCAACCTTCCCATACAAAGCCTGGGTACGGGCCACTCTGCCAACTCAGAGCTCCTAGCTATCGAGGCTAGTGCCCGAGTCAAAATAATGCGCTACTTATGTATGCCGGAAACAAGTTCCCTCGTCTTTGCCCAGAGGCCCACTGCCACGAGGAAGCAGAGCCCAACTGGGGGCCACCCGAACTAAGGTCTATGCAGCTTGGAGCCCCCATTCCATCTCCCCACTGCCTACGCCTTTAGACTATCAACGTGGGTACTGTCGGAACCTGGGCAACCTGATGGGTGATATTAGTTTTCCTGCCAAACTTCTATGAGTAGGATACAGAGTACTCCGAAAAGCATCTTTCACCCGATCCCCTCCATCGGAATGCCAGGGTTGCCACGGGGATATGGGGGGGGGGATAACATAGTGCTGCTCTGCAGTGGATCCCCCCACTCACCCTGGAGCTCAGTACAAAACCTAGTCCAAGCTGATTTATCAGGAGTGGGTTAGCTCCCGACCGTACATCTTGAAGAACCCATAGCCATAGCCAGGTGTATTGAGGCCTACAAGGAATGTTCCCCAAAATTTGTAAAAAACGTATCCCTAGAGGCAAAGAAGAAAGTAGCACAAGGGGAGTAGTTGGGAAACAAACAGGCCCCTCAACCGCCAGGACACACATTCCCTCCAACATGGGTTGCGATGCACGGCAAACACATGGGTGGGCGTTCAGCATACAGGGAGGGCCAGTGAAATAGAAGGGCAAGAAGAAAAGAGACATGATGTTATAAAAGAACGTGAATGAACAATGGGAAGAAGAAAGATGACTGGTGAAAGAAAGGAATACTTGAGAGCCCTCCCTGCATCCCCCGTCAGGATGTGGACTGACCCACCTCGATGGGCCCATGCTATTTGACTTGATCCCTAAAATGCAAGCAAATTGAATGAAAAAGGAACCTGTCATCACTGAAAGGGACCAAAGCAAACTGAAATAAATAAATGAAACTATCAAAGCAATGCTATATGTGAGGAAAGACAAAACAAAAAAGAATGTGAAGCCTTTTTTTAAAAAAAATAATTCTTTAACATTTTGCTATGTTTCTGGCAAAAACCGTTCATATTTTCGAGAAATTGTACACGACTTTATTTCAAGATCTGTTTTTGATGAACATATTTCACTAAGGAAAAACTGACTATCTTCATTAGTGTAGTTGTAGAAAGAAGCCAAAAAAATTGAACTTTTACAATTTTCGAAAATTCAGGGTGTTTAATGAAACTCATGACCTTTGAGTCTTTTGCTCTTTTGGAGGAGATCATTTCAAAAAAATTGGAGCCATTTTTGAGACAATTTTGATAATGTTGTGTCTTCATGTAAAGTACCTCCAAAAATCAAAATATCCATTTCAAATTCAAAGGTCCACAATATCAGTCACATCAATCGAGAAATATAAATTTTTGTGAAAATTCTGTTTACAGTTTAGCCATTAGCGAGGTTCACAGACCAACGGTTGGACTGACATTCTGCTGTCAATTGATGTTTCAGTATCAAGGACCCACCAAACATAGATTCTGACTATGTGTATTAAAGGAAGTAATTCATTACATACAGGAACAAGGTTTATTGACTTTTTTACCATGACCAGGCAATAAGAGTTCTATCAAAAAATTGCAGTGTTTTCCCACAGCATTACAATACCTTCTCTATACTGCATAAGCAGAAGGCAAGAGAGTAAAAGCTAATAACTTTCAATACAGTTTACACCAACACAAATTCCATAAATAAACTAATCAAATTTCATAATTGTATTGGTCACTATGATACTGTGATAATTATCAAATATCTAAGAGGGGTAAGGGTATAAATGATACATGTAAAAAGGAAGTTACAAGATGGTGAGAACGTGCCGTCAGTAAAATGTTAAATGTTGAATACATTTGATAACACTATCTAGTTCAATGTCAAACTTTTAAAATCCAATTATTAATTACAGATATTTACATGCCTTCAGGATCTTCACTCAATGTCCATGAAAGGCTTCTACAGAGAATGGAGAGTTTATTTGCATTTTGGTGGTGGAGGGTGATTTAATGATATAAACATATGTAGATTGGAATAACCATTCCTTAACATCACAATCACAAATTGAAGATGAGTTCATGACATTCTGCATAGAAAACAATCTGTACCAACACATGATGAACCAATGATGATAGACCCATTACTTTTGAGCTCAGTGCTGACAAACAACAAAAAGCTTGTCACTGAAAGAAATACCCTGCACACATTGGAAGAGGAAATCATATGTCATTGATAATCTACTTGTATATATTTAAAAAAATAAGGTATTCTGCCATGGCTTCGTTTAGAGCTTCTACTAAACCGATTGTAGTATTTTTTCCTTTAAATGAAAGAATGTGATCCCTAGATGTGTTATCATGTATTGTTTATGTTGATTCACCAACATTTATGGTGTAAATTAATTAATTAAATCATTCTTTAATAGTACGTTTATCAATAGTCAATTGTTTTTTTCCAAAGAGCGGCTGCTTCATGGTGGCGCTGCTTGATGTGTTATTTTGATCGTTGAGATTTATTTTCAATTAGTCAAGGTTTTGTTTCAGTGTAATAATTGCATTGTAGTGTTGACAGTTTGCATGCATTTGCTTTTGTGGTGTATTTTGTAGAGAACATTCGGATAGTGAGTTTTGCTCGGTTGTACTGAAGTAGTGAAGTTGTTCACAGGTTATGTCAAATTCCGAATCCTTGCCCACATGCCCTAAAAGACACAAACGTACATTAACTGGACACAGGGAAAGAGAAAGCGTAGGTGTCGTGATAGTGAGGTCATTTCGTTTTCTGTTGGGTCGTTGTCTATTAAATGTCAGTTTTGTTCTGATTTGTACTTCCCATGTCAGAGAAATTCTGCAAACCAGTTTACTCTGTGTTGCTTAAATGGTAAAATAAGTTTACCTTCGAGCAATATGCCATAAGAAATCAAACAGTTGCTTATAGTAGATGATGATACATCAAAAAACTTTAGAAATAACGACCGTCAATATAATAGTGCTCTTTCTTTCATGAAATTTGGTGCCGATATTACATTGCCACCTGGTCATGGGCCATACGTGTTCAAAATTTTGGGAACTCATCACAGAATATCTTCGTTGTTCCCTGAAGATCCAAAGAATGCAACATATTGTGAACATTAGTCTGGGCACAGTATTTTACATTTATCTCAGATCACACCGTCAAATTTTGACGGGTTCTCACTAGTTACTCTATAATTTATAATACAACATTAGCATGGAGCAATTCCGCATACAAGGAGAAAAAATTATTATAAAATCGATTATGAAGACCTAATTGGAAAACTACAAAATGTCAGCATCTTAGATGGAAGATATTTCTTTGAGATATAACTTGATGGAATGCAAAGCATGAATATTTTAGGTTATTGATCAGCTGGCTCCTGAGCAAAATACCATTGAGAAATGCGATAAACCATGAATGAACAAAACCTTAAAACAACAAATTAAGGCATCGAAAAAGCATGGAAAATTACAACTATCCTGAGACCCTTGGCAGTAAGAAATATATACAAATTTGAGATATAGATACCTCACTTCCACAAGAACAAATTATGGAAATAACATGATAGACCAAGGACCAAAAAGAAAAAGAAAAGCAAAAGCAAAAAGAACTACTGTATCATTACAAAATAAATGACACATTCTGTAACTCCACATACAATTGTTTTCTTCTTTTCCTATTCATGAGATACATCATTATTATTAATACTACTACTACTACTACTACTACTACTACTACTACTACTACTACTACTACTACTACTAGTAATATTATTAATAATATTAATATTATTAATATTAATATTATTAACATTAATATTATTAATATTAATATTATTAATATTATTATTATTATTACAGTAAACACTCATTAGCACGAACACGCTTAACATGAAATGAGCCGAAGAAGAAAATTTGGGTCCCGCCATAGAAACATAGTAATGAGGATATATATAAAAATCAGATTACACCAATATTTATAATGAGAACACTGATTATTTCAGTCCCTTGGAATTTGTGTTAAAGAGGGTTTATTGTATCACACTAGTTAACTTCAAAAATCCTGATGTGCTTAATTTAGATCTTGGACATTGAGGAATTGTCAGTCCAAATTAAATAAATACATAATTTTTAAAGAAAATGAGGTTGCACAATCACACAAATTTCATGTTTTTATAATTTGTAACTTACAGGATCTGCCATATTCTGAGGTTCAGTAAAATCAACAAAATCTGCGTTAACAGGCTTTTTCTTCTTACGCTTAGACTCTCGTTCTGGTTTTGGAGGATTTAAAGAGTTCAAAAACCTTTCAGCATGTCGAACCTCCTTACTTAAATCCTTCAGTAGCTTGGGGCCTTCAATGTCCTCTGGAATTTGTTCTCTTCTACTCTTATTAAACTAAAGAACAGAACAAAGGCATAAGAATAATAACTTTTTCTAATAAAAGTTTATTAAAACATTAACACAAGAATTAACTCACATCTTTATCTTGATTCCACTGCTTCAGCGTTAAAATGAGAGCCTTTACTCCTATTAAGAGATAACTAGGCAACATCCTGCCTTGATTATTTAACTCTCTCATTTCTTCCAATAATGCTCGAGCAGCATACCAGTTAGTAGTTTCAAAAGCAGGAAAACAAAATTTGCCTGGAGTTCTTATTTTCTTCTCAATTTCATAAATCCTGTAAACATGAATATATTTAAATGTTACACTGATTTCTGTAACAACAACAACAACAACAACAACAACAATAATAATAATAATAGTTTGGCCATATATAATATTGATAATCAAATATCAAGTTATTGTTTAGATTTTATGTTTTTTTCCCTTAAATTTATAATGCTGTATTTACCCGAATATAAGGCGAGGTTTTTTCCTAAATCTCTCATTCGAAATATTCGGGGTCGTCTTATATTCGCAGATTAGGCCTACTCGGTTACGAGCTATGATTTTATATTGCCTTTCCATGCCACAAAACTCGTAAATATTAGCGTAACAATAAACTAAGAAAACAATAAAATATCACGTGAATCTATATGTAATAATACCTGCGGTAGTATTCTTGGCATCCACTGCGTATTTGCCGGGCGATTCAGACCGATACAGTAGAGTCGCGATAATCTGAGGTAATAGGGGCTTATGGTACCTCAGATTACATGGGAAAAGGCAAAACATATAACGGAATTTTCAACTATAATGTCTCACGAAGCCAAATTTGATGTGCAGATAAAATTAAAATTACAGATCCATACATATATACATGAGGGCGAACCGGTCACAACAATGTCAGACTGACAATGGCACCAACCGCCACACAAGTGACCATCCACGCAGAGGTGCCAATCCCATGAAGAACCAGCTCTAAATTATCACCGCTTATTTGGTGACTTTGGCGCGCATCAGGCCACCTCGAACTGCACGGAATCTCAGATTAGCGAGGCTCGGATTACCGGGACTCTACTGTATTTTTGAATGGGCCAGCAAAGCGAGAATCTCAAAAGACAATTTTGAATCAAGAGAAACATAATGTGAAAACGAATAAAAATTGCTGCCGAGATTTCGTTCCAAGAT
The DNA here is from genome assembly GCA_011170035.1 of Teleogryllus occipitalis. NCBI lineage: Eukaryota > Metazoa > Arthropoda > Insecta > Orthoptera > Gryllidae > Teleogryllus > Teleogryllus occipitalis. The sequence continues at coordinate 426,882 of BLKR01000564.1, forward strand.
GCGAGTTACGGGATCGGCGAGGTTGCGCGGACTCTCGATTCGACGCCCAGCGAGTGTGAATCTGCGTTTTGCAAGAGATGGAAACGGAAAAATTCACAAAAATATATGTTTATAAGAGTACGCACGCATTCTAAATCCTACAACAAAAAAGGATGACAAACATTATCTATGCAAACACTTCCCGAACTAGGAAACTAGCCGCTATCTCCAACGCTACCCGTGAAACAGAGGAACAAATGTACGGCAGAGGCAATTCACAACTCGATCACACGAACATTAAGCGACACGAATTTCGAGACTATTATTTATATTTATTCTGTTAAGGAATGAAAAAATTAAAGAATTTAAAAATTTTAAAGAATCCGAAGCTAATAAGAGCCGGAAAGGAAAAAAAAAAAAATCTGTTGACACACAAGAGAATGTTCTTAGGTGGAGTTATTTGAAAGATTAAAACCGTAAATTCAACGCGCAAAACTTACAGAAAGACTTAAAAAGTTAGAGAACTTTGTAGATGCAGCATAGGAGAAGGACCAAAAAGACATACTGATGTATGTGAAGATGATGAAGGTATAGACAAAAACCGATTTTAAGGAACAAAAAAATGTGTTAGCTCAGGCCTATAACATTTTCATTTATAAGACATTTTTCTAGTCAATTAAACAATTTGCAACAGTAAGAATTAGTTTAAAATTTTAAAAAATTCTCAGGAGGCCTCTTCAAAAATGGGGGGGTCATTGTACATTCAGGTAAATTCAAGTATATCTTACTAAGCTCAGAATTAACAAAGGGTTTTAGTTATTGTTCTCCACAACCAGGAGCAAAAGTTCTGTTTCCAAATGCAGAGAAAAGGGAAACTTTTGCTCTATAGGAGAATAATATTTTCTTTCTTGTTTACATTCTACGTTAATGATGTTAACATGATAACATCACTGCAGGTTAACGTATCTTTAGCTCTACACTAAGCACACTATATTATCTGCATCATATGGTGAAGGTGATAAAATAAAGATCACATACAGAAAATTGCCTGTCGTTCACTTCCATACAGTATAATTCAATGAATTTGGCCACGTTTCCATTGACAGACAGCTTTACACAAAACAACCAATTTTTAATTTATATAGTACCTGTCAGCACTCGGAAGGTGATAGTGCTCGTGCGCGGAAGGCTACGCTAACCGTGCGCGGGAAGATCGAACAATTGATGTTTATTATTTATAACGGGTCTGTGAAAAAAAACATCTAATGTGATAATTGTAACTGAATAAACATACACTGAAAAAAAGGATACCATAAATCTCAACAAGGTTGCAATAGTTACACAAAACCTTCGTATGCGAAATAGAGACCTTGTTGCTTTACTCCATTTAATGGTTACAACAAATTTAAGATAAAAGTCAACCTTGATGGACCAACCGACCTGTGATTTCTGAGAGGGTGATGTTCCTTCATAAAGGGACCTGTCGGCCTCATCAAGTCTAATCATGTTGCTGAGCAGTAGCTGGCCACAGCAACCAGGTACCTTCGAACCAAAACCGGCAACCAGGTCGAACTCTGACGCCCGAACTAGCGAATAATGTTTTTCCGGGAGGTCACGAAGAGAGGAGAATATTCACCCCTCCAAAAATTTCCCCAGGCGCGAGTACCATAAGTATCGCGGCGCGCCTCGGAGGAGCCCTCTATGATTGCAGCAGCGACGGTGACTAGACTGAGTTCTGAAGGCGATTGTAACGTGATACCAAAGGAGTTTATTTTAACTTGGTAGTTTAAAGTTAGCTTGAGAAGCGTATCTTTGAAAGTGATGTAATTAAGAAGTGGAGTGCACGAACATTCTTCGCATTAACATTCACAATATTTGAGAGAGCAAGTGAAGTGACTTCGAAGTAATTTCAAATTTATAAAATTCGCGCAGAAGGACATTAGCTAAATCCAGCATCTCATATTGCACGCTGAGACCACACACGCACAAAGTGTGGTAGGTAGGCCGAGCATTTTAAAGCATAACTTCAGCAACATTAATTATTCGAGGCTGGAAGCGCGAACAAACTTGTACGAGGCGCGGCAGAAGAAGGACGACCCCTGGAAGAGCGAAGCGTAGGTGAGAAAGATTTGGACTGGAATGAGAATCGTACGCGTCCGGAGAACGGGAGAAGGGTGTGGAAATTGTAGGCGTAGCGGAGTCCAGAGTTCGAGGGGAGGTAACTGGTAACGTCGTGGGACAGCAAACGGAGACGGGTGGCAACGCGGGGCTGCCAGCGGCAGAAAATCCCCAAGGTTACCTACAGGCGAGCGAAGCGGAGCTGTTGAGGTAAAAGAACTGGCAACTTTTATGCGGCGATCAGTTGGGGAAAGAGAATAGCAGTAAATACACAATTCGTGTTAAAAGTGGGTGAAAAGTCCAGAAAAGGTGGGAGCAGTATTCCGAACAATGTGAGTGGCAGTTTCAAGTTCATTTACTGCGCGTGTTATTGCATTCATTCAAAGAGGCTATACCTTGCACAATTTTACTTAAATAATTGATGGTTTTCACATGTACAGTTGATGTTATCTGGAAAAGTCATAGTTTATTGTATTTTGTTAAAAGTAATTGTTTTCTGTGATATGTAAAGGGGTCAGATTTACGTGTATGTTACGTTTTATTGTTTTTAGAGTTCACAGTGTTATAGTGAGTGCGAAGCCCAAGGCTAGCACCTGTGAACAGGATACCTTAAAACAAGTGTAAAATTCATTTTAAAGACTGTGCACGGAAAAACTAGAGAGTAGAAAGAATAAAATAATGTGGTAGATGAAAATTCAGAAAGAGGAATGAGCAAATTGTGAATTGTAGTTGGTGAAAGTGTATTCAGGCAGTCGAGGCGACGCCAATTTTTTGTTTTGCCTTGTTTTTTATTGGTGACCAACTATTTAAAGTGCATAATCCTATTATATAATTGTGCCACTGTGATTTTTTTCATTGAATATATGTTCATTTTATTCGTACTTTATCTGATTCATTGTGTCAAGAGTTCAGACCTTTCTCATACCCAAAAGATCCTGCTTCCTGAGAATTTTAAGCTCGCTTCACGAGCATTCATACTATCACGCTCTCCCCGCGTGCTCGAAGGTAGTAGGTGGGTGTGTTAGAATATATATATATTGCCGGACGGACCGGCGATTCGGTCCTATTCTACAGTAAATTTGTAAAAGGGGACAGGTATTCTTTCTTGCGAATGGACTCTGAGTGCATGCACAAACAATGAAAAAATTACTTTTAATGTAAAAACACAGAGTGCTTTATTCCCAGAAAAGATAATGGATATTACAAAAACATCGTTCCATTGAATGCATAGAAGGTAAACAAAATAATGGTTTAGCATTAATGACTTTCTTACGATATTGACAAATGTGAACAATTTTCTTAGTGACTACGTAAATATTGCTAATGAACACTTTCTTTCTGCCTTAACTTTACACTTCGTACTGTAAATGGGAGCTCCCTTTGCATGCACTGATTCATAATCACATCGTTCTTTCAATACTTATTCTAGACTTGAAAAGCAGGTTAACGGGGCTTGGTCAGAAAAATGTACACTAGTTGTTTGCCAACGTTTCGGAAACTTTTATTTCCATCCACATGGGCTTACAAGAACAACTCAACCCATTCACTGCATCATCCTCCATCTCCGGCACCTCCCATGCAATGAGGGACACAGCATCACCCTCACCACACCAACACACAGCATGACTGAGACTAGCAATAAATAGACACTAAATAGACTATTCTATTTACATACAATGTGTACCCTTCCAAAATACCCTTTCTATTCTCCACATCAAATTAGATTATTTATCATTACATGGCAAATCCCCTCATCTAGTACCCCCTCTCACAATCGTCTACTCCATTTCCCGACTCACTTGATTCTTTTACCGCCTAATAATGTCCCTTCTAGTAACAGTCTTAATGATTTTGCTGCGTATGAAATTCCTTCGAGCTCACCAACTCCGGATGCGCCAGCGCGATGTGACGAGTCGGGGCCGTTTCGCCCGCCACGTGGCCATGGCGCTTGCCCCCGCCGCTTCTACCCGGCCGCCGGTGCAAATCCCACGCCGCAGTCTTGCTTCGCCGGGCACCGCGATGTCCACTCGCCGTCAAATCAGCAGTCGTTCTGATTTCCAGTTCTTCCTAATTCGTTTGTTAAGCCCGCCGATGCTGTATCGCTATGTTCGTTTCACTCATGCTGCCTTTGCCGTACACGTGCTTATACACTCACCACTTTCCTCGCCTCACGCCGTTTAATCTTTACTGTACATCACTTAACTCGAGTTCAATTAATAGTTCTTACTGTTTCTCATTGTCCTACGTTTCGATTCCTGCTCGATGTCTTCGGATTCCTCTCAACTGTTTTTCATCACCGCCATCATTAGCTTTCCGCACTACCGCCCGTTACTCTTCCTCTTCGACTCTCCCTTCCGACTGCCGTTCTCACGATCCTCTCCTCAACTGTCGAAGTCTCGTACTTCGCGTTCGTTTCGTCTCGCTTGCCGCGGGACACTCTCTTGCTCGGCCGAGTCCGCCCGGAACGGCCGTGTCTACCGCGCTGTTTAACCCATGTTGGCACCCGCGTCTATGTTCAGAAACGCGGTGCGTTTCAATATATATATATATATATATATATATATATATATATATATATATATATATATATATATATATATATATATATATATATATATATATATATATATATTTGGAGAGACATTTTAACTTTGTTTTCAGTTGTATATTAATTATATATTAAACTTGGCCATAATTTAATTAAATGTTTTTGTCCATAAATTTAATGTTAGAAGATGCTAAACCATATTTCATAGATATTAAAAAACATCGACGGTTTTTGATGGATGAATTGTTAATATCGATAATTTTATTTGGACCATCGATGTTTCGATTCGATTTATTGATTAATTACTGAATACGGGCGCGTCTGAGGTAATTAGTCCCGTAAGTGTAGTGCATGTTTTTTATCTGATGGTTGTTGTGGAGGTCTGTGGAGGTCTTTCCCAGTGGATGACGAGATCCGGCGCCGGGTTTCCAGCAGGGTTTCCCCAACCAGGTATCTCTCACTAGCGATGCACCGCCCCAGCTAGTGACAAGTTATAAATCCCCACGGCCTGTCTCACGGCATGTGTGGTAGAAGAAGAACGGAAGACCGCGCACGGTCCGTGGCCCGGCATTCACCTGGTGTTGATCGGAGAAAGCTCGGAACACAACCGATCAGAGCAGTCGGCCGCTAGAATTCTCCTCCAGACAGCGACTGAATTCGACCTAGCTCACAAGCTATTGTCGAAAATCCAGCCGCCGTCAGGATTCGAACATAGGACCTCCCGGTCAGAGGCACTGCAGTGATATCAGTTGATGCACTGAGCAACCGCTCCCTGTGCGAAGTTTGGAAACATCGATATTTTGTTACCAATGTCGCATCACTACACTGAACGCGAATCATGTGCCGTTGTTCCTGGCCGATGCTGCTTCACCGCATTCCACATTCCTCGGCGCCAGCAACAGCTCCTCGCTCAGCGCGACTGCGCCAGCGGGTCGTATGGACAAAGCGATTCTTAATGGACTGCGAATGTGTGTCACTGATGTATTTATAACTGTGAAGCGCAATCGCCAATATGCTTTGTCATTTCAGCTAAAGTAGTATTGATTCGTTATTCGCTGAATTTATGACTACATATACGTCATCGTGTGATTGAAATACAATGATTGAAAACCTCACGTGATTTATTTTTTTCAGATAACCAATGAGGTAGATCTTGTTCAAGGAGACCTATTTATCTCCTTTTACGAGGTTACGGAAATCATTTATCATGGTAGCGTTTGAGTTGTCGTTTATTGCACAGGAAGTATTTGTTCAATTTACTTTTCAAAAAAGACTAGGGCGCCACTAAGGTATTTGAAAGATACGATTAGGGAGCTGTTACTGAATAACTTGGAACAAACACTTGGTCTTAGAATTCTGTAGCAATGTCGTCTAAATTACAGTGTCATAAAATAGTAGATTCAACTCCTGACTGCTGGTGTTAAAAGTGATTTAGGAGCTCAATATTTGAGAACTTTCAATATATGAGACGGGTTGAAGTATTTAAAAAATTATAAAGGCTTTAAAATATCAATTAATGAGATTCTATGAAATTTTATAGGAAAATAACTACAATTGTGTTTTCTCTCGCTTTCAGGAAAAAGTTAAAGATTTTCAGTGTGTTTAATGTAGTTCACGGTGCATCTACAGGCTGGAGGATATTTCAATGGAAATGACAGTGTGCGAAGAGCACGACTTTGCCAAACGCATCATCAGCATTCATCATGCTGAAAGAGTTTTCTACCATCGATACCATCATCGGAAACTTTATTTTTTTTAACTCAACGTACATTTGTGCCAGTGTAGCGGTGACTTACGTCCTTACTCTTGCTCGAATTCCAACCTTGCCTTCAGTCTATCAGGCGCTAAGATTTCCACCTCATCAGCAACACCGATCAGTGGGGAATCGGGCCAAAACTCACACCCAATTGGCTCACCGCCGTCGTCACCATGGAAACGTGGCAACGCTGCTCCTTAGTCAGAAACTAAACTCTACCGATGTGTAGAGCATTTTTCGCATGGTCAGTTCAGGATCTCTGGCAGCAAAAGTTGACAGTATTCTCTTTCGGGAATGTCAGACTTCAGCGTGTAGCAGTGAGTGTCAATGTTTAAGTGATGCTAGAAAACGTTGATACATCTAATCAGTTACCTAATTGCGAGATACCAGGGATAACTGGCAGATATTTACTCATCTCGCGTGTCATTAGTAGGGGGCGGATTTTAATGAAATGTCTTTTTTCCTTTTCTCTTTAGAACAATTCCGTTTAGTATAGAAATTCATTTTATGATACGACGAAAGGAAATGGCTCATTTTTATAGGTCATTATCTTGTATTTTTTTTCGATTTCGTCTGTTAAGTCATTTTTTACCATTTTCCGTCATTTTAATGCTTTTTTTGCTGATTTCATCGATTTTAATGTCATATTTAATGGTACTTGCTTCAAGTAATATTTACGAGATGCAACAAATGTTTGCACCTCGTAAATATATATCAACAGAATTACTCCAAAGCCCATTCGATTTTTTCGCTCAGAAATTGTTTTGACAGCCGTTGTAAGTATGTAATTCTTGTGATGTATATCACCATTGACAGTTCGGCCGATTTTGGGGTAACTAAAAACAAATTTCCTGGTAAAGAACAGTGCAAAACAAAAGTTTGCAAAGCTGAGTTCACTCGAACGAATGGAAGAACCCTCGATTGCTTCAGTAACGTATCCAACAGCTTAAGTTATTCATCCAAACTGGTTTTGATACGATATTTTACGTCGCCTTTATTTCGTTTTAGGGCATTTTTTTAAACATTTTAAAAGCATTTTATTGTTAATTTTTGGCGGTTTTAGATCATTCACGATTTTTCGCGTCTTTCTCAGTCGAGCCGCTAGAGTCGCTTTATCTGTGGCACTGCCTGATACGGTCGCGAGCATGCGACACCTAGCGGCACTTCTGAAAACGACGCGAAAAACGTGCCTAAATGCTACCGTGGTGTCGGCTCTTCAGTGACCTTGAGGTCCAGCTCTATAATAATCGCAGTATAAGTCGTATGGGGCAGTCATCCCGTCTGTTCATCATAGAGGTGTGCTGCTGTAAAATTTTAACATTACTTTTTACTTTTCCTCCCTGTACAATAATAAAGGGAGGAATTATGCGCATGCGTCAGGATCAAGGTCTATTAGCGCTGATCCGACGTTGGTTAAGACGAGTGCAGGTGGAAAGGAGGAACACGTTATGTTCTCGAAAATCGTGAGGTCTGCAACGTTGGATGGACGTGCCACGCGTAACTGTCAGATTAGAAGCTCATAGGCTCAAAAGTCTGTAATACCGGATGAACGAAACGGGATGGGAACGGAATATGCTTTCTCATGTAACGAATAGTGAGTGGGTATTAATTTTCAAGCGAGGGTCTGTGAAAACTGATCTCGGGATGCAGTCGGGCGATTCCCATTGATTTTGGAAGAGAATTGTATGTATCAGTGAAGGCTAGCCTTCCTACTTTCCTGAATGACATTGAGACAGCTGTCTTCAAGTAGTAGCAATTCGTTTTTGAAGATCCATTCTCTACAACGCTCAAAAGTCTTTTGTTGTAATATCGGATATACCATTTGAACTATTTTACCGTCTCTCTTACCCTGTGACCACCAGCGGCAGAATACTCGTTGCTTCCTATGCACTGCACGCTGCTCGCTTTCGAAATTTAGAGCTATTTTCGCTTCGCTACCGCAGCGGCGCGGCTTATCTGCGGCAATGGCTCAAGTGGGCGGGGCAACAGACAACTCTTTGTTCCTTGCACTCGTCAAAGGCTTGCAGACGCTATTTTGATAGTGATATCGCATGGCAGATCGCGTGCTGTGTATTTTTGTCCTGCTCGTAATGTGCTGGTTTATAAAGCGGATGAACTGCGATTCTACACCAGTGACGGTAATGGCGGTTTCTCAAGGGAGAAATGTCCTCTTCATTTATTTTCTTCTTTTGAATGTAATTTCCAAATACAATATTTTCTGTGATGTAAGAGGGAAAATGTGTATTTTTTACTTCGTAGTTTTCGGAAATTGGCTTTTATCGAGTTTTTAAATTGCGTGCGACGCGAAAATTTTTTAGGCGACGCGAAAACTCGAAATCGCTTTGAGGAAGAATTCTCAGTTTCCTCCTCTCGTGTAGTAATGGTCCATACAACACAGCGCTGCGGCGGCAAGAAGAAGAAACTTTTATGAATGCAGCTATACAGCTTCTGGGACGAAGATCCTCCTCTACAATGCCATCTATTGTCAACTATTGGCACTAAATGAAGATTCGACCTGCTTGGCGTCCACACGCGCAAGAATCAGGGCCAGGGCGTACGAAGAGGCACGTTGTAATGTCGATAACCATCTCACACCCGCGGTAGCATGGTGGAGCAGGAAACTCAGGTGAACCGATATGTCTTTCTCTCTCCTTTTCACCAGGAGAGGTGGCTCAGTGCGTCAACTGATGTCACTGCAGTGCCTCTGGCCCCAAGGAACTACGTTCCCATGGCGGCAAGATTTTCGGCACTAGCTTGTCCAATCGAATTCACGCTGTGTGGAGGAAAATGCTAGAGTCCAGCTACTCTAATCGGTAGTTTTCCGTGGTTTCTCCGATCAACACAAGGCGAACGCCGGAGCAGTACCCTACCAAACGGGCCACGGACCGCGCGCGATCTTTCCTTCCTCTTCGTTGTTCTATCCTACCCCCTTAACACAAACATGCATTATAGTACCACACATGCCGGGAGACCGGTTGGGACCTCAGAACTTGACCTGGCTGGGGCGGTGCCCCGCTGGTGAGAGATACCTGGTTAACGGAAACCCCGCTAGGCGAGGATAGGTTGGCGCTGAATCTTGCCGTCCAGCGGGGGAAGAGCACCACTACCTCCCGAGGGAAAAACACGCACTACGCTTAAGGGACTAATGATCTCTGTAGTTGACGCACCCGGAATCACGAACAAACAAACAACCTCTCTCCTTTTTCGTTTACATATGCTTGTAATATAATTTGTTGTAGGTTTAATTTTGCGCAATAGTATTTGTATGACTTCTTCTCTGCTGAATCCTGCAAGAGCCGCCACTGAGCGACGTATTCTTTTTAATCGTTCTAAAATATGTTCTTTTGAAATCAAACATGAAGAAAATAAGGGTGTAAATTTTAATGGAAAAATAGTGGCATTTGTTGCATACGAGATCTTTTAAATGATATTTTGATCACTCTCTTCATGAAGGCTGGACGCGCTTACAGCAGATATTAACTCATTGACACTTGCATCTTTGCGATCTCTCTCTGCGTTTAAACAAGGAGAAATGTTTCATGGTCTTAATAAATGTCTTTAGAGTACCTCCTATAAGAAAAACAATTCCTCAAATCTCTTAAAGCTATTCTTCATTCGGAAGTTTATCCGATGACATCCATTCCATCTTGAGTTTGAGATTATGCTCTGAGAACATGTACAGCCGTGACAATCCGTAACTCAATCGTTGAGTTATACGTTCGGCACTTCTCGGAGCATTTGTACAAGGTGACACGTACATGCGGGTTTTTGATCACTTGGCTGCAAGGTATATCCTCAGACATGCCCAGAGATTGATTATACAGATATCATTTGCCAAGGCGACGGAAAGGAATGCAATTAAGAAGTGTTGAACATTGGGAATGCGAATGCCGGAATGCACGCCATTCCAACCCACACGACTCTTTCAGCAGAACTTGGGTTCTGTTCTGGAAAGTCACTTCAGGTGAAACCAGGCGTCTCCTTTAAAGGCACCTTTAAAGAGCCAACTGGTTTTCGTAATTTACTCTCAGATAACATTTGTAGTTCCATGAATATTACATTAAATATGTTATGTTTCGGCTTCTTGTAAGTGTTAATCACCCAATTATTTTATTGGACTTTACGCAGATTACCTTGTATTGTTAATGCTGCAATTTACTTACATAAGTAATTGGAAACTACTTGTGTATAATAAAATGTCATGTGGATTTGACCTTATCGTAGAATTAGTTTAGACGAAATAGCTAAAGGAATATGATCAATGAATATGAGTATACAATCGAAGCTTCACTTAATAATAGTTGAAATACTTAAGCCTGAAATGATTTTTTGAGAAGCTATTAATTGGAAAGATTAGTGAATTATAAATCAAATTTACATTGGGGCAGAGAATCTTCTCATCTACAGTAATAGATTCGCAATGCACGCTGCGCAATTACGTTGGAACAAAACGCAACCATAAAATGCAGTTTCTTTTGAGTTCACATAATTTTTGAGACGAACCTTTACAAAATCATATTCAAGACAATTGTGAAACGTTTTGTCTTTATTATTAACAGTTTTTGTCTGTTCTCCGTGTGGTTCAAAAAATTAAAACAATTGGTTCTCATTCCTTGAAAATAGATTGTGCAGGTATCTTCAAAATACCAACAAGTTGTGTAGCACAAAATGCAGAATTAAATTTGGAATAGTTTTAAAAAAGATTGATGGTTACTCAAAATTGTACTACATCAAAAACGGCTTTTCAGAGCACAAATTTTTCCCTTATGCCCCCAGTACGTAAACATTACATTCTGACTAGTCTGAAAACACTAGTGTACAAAAAGGGTGCTCACTGGTTATTGTGAAGCTGCGTTAATGGTTATAGAGAATGAATATGACATTACACACGGTGTTAACGCATTCTTATTACGTCTTCAGCACTCGTTCAGATCAGATACCGTGGCATTATTGGTATCGGGGGCAAAGGACGTAGTTTATCATGTCATCGTTTGTTAACGACGGTAACTAACATCAGAAGAGAATTGTTCCCTCTTCTTCTTCACATTTGCAAAGGAGACAGTGGCCAAGAGGTATTGAGCAGTAGTGGTTAGACTATGCAGTTTTTCGCAAGCATATATCACTTCACAAAAATGTACTCGGCATCCAAAAGATTTGAGTTCACAACTGGAAGAACACAATTGAATTTGTATCAAAGACTATCTTTATCTTTACAGCGTAACCCACGAAAAACAATCGATCTAAATGACTCGAAACTAAGAGAGACTAACAGCGACAGCTGTAAATGTGGCTTTGAAGCATAATTAATGTAACAAAATTCCATTTTTCAAAATTCCAGGACTAGGCTAGCTCCTTGTTGTACTGATGCTTGAACACATGTGTTAAGACGTAATATGGAAAAGGGACAAAATTGTAATTCGTGGTGTTATTAAATTCTTTTCTGTGGAAGGAAGAGACCCGAAGGAAGTTTCACAAAGGGACCTGCGCCTACACTGAATGATCGTCTACTTTCTACGAGACTATGAGACTTTGAGTCCAAGCGACGAGACGCGAGCTGGGGATCCAAAATCGTCGGTAACGAGAGAAAATAGACAAAGCCAATGACATAGTTTTGTTTTTTCCCTATAGGCGAGAATACGAGTTTTTGCTGACAGTACATGATTTTGGAGAGGCCACAGATACCTCAATCGACTAAGTGCATTGCATTTTGCGTACTGAATTTACCACGAAGAACTTCTGGGCAGTATTATTCCTTATTTTCTCATTGTGAAGAGCAAACAAAATCATATGCAAACATTTGCCGTTTTCAAGTGCTCAGGAAGAATTCAGCAGATCGTTTTCCGACAATTTGTTACCATTGAGACTTGAATTTATCTCTATGAGATGAAAACAAATAATGGTCTACAAAAGGAGAATCCACTCTGAAAAAGGCCAAATCGGTGTTCTACTGCTGGGAAAGGTGAAGACATTAGTTTTGTGGGATGGTGAATTTATTTCTCCTTTTAACTGTCTCGAGGAAGGAAAAACATCATTGAAGAATCTAATCATCTGGACTTTGCTGGACTGACCAGCAGAGGTGTCTCAGGACATCAACTGCAGTGTCACAGACCGGGAGGACCTAGGATTCGAATCCAGACGATGGCAGGATTTTCGACACTCGCTTGTCAGCTAGGTCAAATTCAGTCCATATTTGGGAGAGAATTCTAGCGTCTGGGTGCTCTGATCGGTAGTTTTCCGTGGTTTCTCAAATCAACATCAAGCGAATGCCGGACTAGTACCCTAACAAATGGGTCACGGACCGCGCGCGATCTTTCCTTCCTCTTCCTTGTTCTACCTTCACTCCTTACACGCACACTTTCACTAACATGCACAACACTACCACACATTTCGGGAGACCGGTCGGGGACTTGCAACTTTCGGATTCGGTGGTATAATGGTCAGCGCACCGGACTGTTGTACCCGAGTTTGCGGGTTCAAACCCGATCGAAGCCGTGGAGTTTTAAGGGCGAAAAAATCCTTCGTACGCCTTCCTTCGGAGGGGAAGTAAAGCCGGCTGTCCCATGTTAGTAGATTTACTGCATGTAAAAGATCCTCAAGCCTAAATGAAGCCTCTGAGCAAAATTGAGATCCGCCTGTTTCGTCGCCCAAAATAATACCTCCTTTCTCCGCTAGGTGGTGAAAGGAGCGTAGCGAAATTTGCGTGGTTAGACGGAAGAGCGGGCCTGATGGCCCGAGTCTCGCCACGTAAAATAAGGCATTAACTAACTAACAAACTTATCCTTGCTGGGATGATGGCCGACTGGTGGGAGATACCTGGTTTGGGAAAACCCCGCTAGTTGACGGGTAAGTCTGTCCCGGATCACACCATCCATGAGGAACATCAACGCCACCTCCCGCGATAAAAACAAGCACTGCACTTATGAAACTAGTGGTCTTAGCAATCATTAATCATTCATTCAATAAAAAACCTTTTGGACTCGCTCAAGATAACCTTTACATATAAACGGCCAGGAAAACCTCAAAAAAGTGTTGATTCACCACTGTAACGAGCCAGTTGATTCAATCTCTTCCTTCTCAAAATTCACTTTTAACTGCTTTCGCATCCACACTGTAAATCTTATTTAGCTCCTTGAGAGTTTCATCTGTTCCAGAAACTCAAAACTTTTCTGACGGGACAAAAATTTATGTGCAAAAAAAAAACTCCAGTCAGGCAGTCAACGACTATTTTGAGAGCCTTGAAGAGAAGGAAGTGAAACCTGAATAAAGATTGGTTCTAGTACTTTGAACTTCTGAAGCATCGCTTCCCAATTTGTGGGCCGCGGCCCTCAAGGAGACGTGGATAGCTTAGTGGGCCGCAGAACGTTAGTGAAGAGTTGAAGACAAATGATGATGGTGAAAACGATAAAGATGGTGACAAACTCATCAAGTGAAAGATATTCATTAATTAAACTTTCATATTACAAGACCTTTTTTTACATTAACATCATTGCTCCAGTTATGGATAAGGGTTCAGCATCAATATCGAACAATTGCACAGAGACATTTGTTGGGTTTCTCGGCCACGTATGTGTGTGAACGCACTGATAGAAAACATTCTAGTGACTGGACCCATATGATCACATTTGTATTTTCTTTTATTTGTTGGTTAATACAGACCGTTAACTGGATACTGCTCAGAGTATTCCAAAGTTTGACCATGGTAATAAAATTGTATAATACCATATGGATGAAAATCAATTTCTTTCTTTTTTCTTCTTTCTAATTTGTCGGAGGGAATCTAATACCTCACCGATACGAGCAGCTATCTCTAACTTCTCAAAAATTACTGGATCAAAGAGCATTGCAAGGGTAAGAATTTTAGTGTCGAAAATCCACCACTTTTGGAACTCAAAGTCAGTCATTGAAAAGCCAGTCGTTGAGTCGCAGTTACATACGATGAATAATAAAAAAAACATGAACAAATCCTGGAATTTATAATACCTTTTGACTAGTTCCACTATATTAAATCGCAATTGCGGGTAATGGAAGTCCATTCGCAAAGTAGTAGAGTCCGAAGTAAACTTTGAGTGAAAATTGGGTAAAACCAAATAATAATAAAAATCAATACTCTGATCACAAAATATATCCCAACTATTATCCCACCGGATTCATTTTCATGAAAAAAAAAATCGGATACAATTAGGGGAATCGAGACACAAAGTGTAAGCTAGTAAAAGAAAATAATAATAATAATAATAATAATAATAATAATAATTAGTATAATAATAATAGAGTAATAATCATAATCTTAATTGGAAGGTTGATAAGAATTTTAGTTGTGAAGAGCTTCTGTAAAAACTATTTCAGGAAGGCTTTACGACTTGACCTCCACATCTGGTGTAGTCGTTCTAGGCCTACAAAAATACTTGTTGCAGACGTCAGTCTTGCGTTTTCTTGTCTCGGTCATTTGTTTCAATGCTTATGGGTCCCGGCTGTGAGAAACACTAAGTGGAAGAAAAAGCGGCAATGCTCGCTTCGTTTAATCAGCGAGGTTTCGTATGCATTTTTTGGGAGTCATCTCTTGTAACGAAGATTGACTGACTTAGCACCCATTAACTAAATGAAATGATAGACAGTTTGTTAGTTGTGAATTGATCGTTGATGTATGTAAGCAATGATACAATAAGCAATGACGTGGGACAGAAGGGAGGAATATGAAAAGGCAAAGTGAAGTTTAAGAGATTTAGATTGATTTCTATACAATTAGCAAAATTGGTATAAGAGAAGATGTTTTAGGTGTAAATATTGTGAAATATTTGTGTGTATAAATATTATGAAAACGAAAAAACTGAGACTGTATGGAAATGTATGGTGAATGCCCAACAATAGGTTGGCGAAATAATCATGACATTGAGGTCAGAGTGAATTATGAGGTTATCTAAATAGGCTTGATGGCATGGAGTCAAACAGGTGAAGGTAAAAGTATTTTCGGAGTCGAGAGGAGAAATGAAATGTTAGATGTTGGCAGCTGCGGGAGACGGTAGTTATCGTACACAACATTTAATCGCCATTATAGTTGTAATGTAGTTTTCCACACCTAACTCATTTTCTGAATGACTGTATGTTGTTGTGCGGTGTTGTTCTTAATAATAAGAGAGAACTAATCATCATTGAAAATATATTTTACTAGCATTAATTGTCTTTCTGTGGGTGTGACGACATCCGTCATGCAAGCTGGTGGCGACAATCGGGAGGTAAGGTTAGCGACAATAAAAATCTGTGGACAATTAATGTTTCAATCCTCGTATCAACTCAATTCATCTGAACATCGAGTCTACATTCTTCACCACAACAACGAGTCTACAGTAGATCATCGCTGAGTAGCATTATTTGCCTTTTCAACTAAGTTAGTTCAGATGACCTGACGACTATGATAATTGCAAGTGAAAATAGTGGCATGTGATGTGGCAGCGATAATTACTAGGGCAAAAAGAAAAACCGCCGCTCTCGTTGTCCAGTAAAAACTTTCAATGTTTTTCTCAGTCCGGTGGTTGCAAACATGTGTCAACACGAGTTCTTTCATAGAACCTGGGCATTTAAGAAATGAAAAAGACACCCAAAAGAGGAGGCAACTCCCACGTGAAGATTGCGTCAACAAATTATCGCAACGGCCGGGAAGACCGTCGATTGTTCCGAACACTCAGAAGCGTCTTAAAGAAGTCCGCATAACGAAAAGTGCAAACTTCATACAACGCTTTAAGAGTAAATATGTATTTTACTCTTGTAAGGTCTTTTCGTAATCCAGAAGCTGTAATATGGGAATAAGCAAATACGACTCAATAAGAAATCCACGTCTGTGGCTGACATTATATTTCTCTCTCTCTATATCTCTCTCACTCACTCTCTCACTCGCTCAATCACTCACTCACTCTCTCACTCACTCACTCTCACTCATTTTCTCTCTCTCTCTCACTGTCTCTTACTGCCTCACTCTCACTCTCTGACTCTCTCTCTGTCTCTGTCACTCTCTCTGACTCTTTCCCTCACTCTCCCACGCACTCCCTTTCACTCTCTCTCTCACTCTTTCACACTCTCTCCGACTCTCTTTCTTCCTCTCTCCGACTCTTTGAGGTTCACTTTCTGAAAACAAAACTGATTCCAACAACGCGAACAAAACGTATTGATTACTTTCATCTGCACATCATTAGATTGTATTATATTACGGTATGTGGTGTAAAAATTACATTCGAATATACAGGTATTATGTTTCGCATTATTGTCAATGCATAATAACACCCTTGTGTAAGTCTGATTCAAGTGCAATAGAAACTTCTACCTCGCCCGTGGTCGAGCTTAGGGCACATTGTCCACTCACCTTAAAGAATGACATCCTAATGGGGCTCTATTTAATCCGAAAAAAATTTAAATTCTGTTTTCTCTCAATCAAAGCAATTAAACGATCTTAATACATCCTGGAAGGCTTCCTTCAGTCGAAACTTGCAGTCACGTATGGCTACATAATAAATTTAAGATAGCTACAAAATTAAAAATTTAATTTATACGATTTTGTAAAATGTTACTAACAAATTTATTTTTGACTTAAAACTGAAACATTATTAGATTTTTGCAGTATTGCGACTATTTTTCTGTAATACGTATGTAGGCCTTCTCTATTATAGAATTAATATTCAAGAAAGTAAAATATTATGCTTTAAATACGAGTTACGCGATGTAAAAGTTCAAGATACTAAAATGCATTGCCGTTGTTGCTTAATAATACCATGAAGCTATGCCTTCCTACTATGTGTCAACCAATAAAAAGATTGCAACGCAAAGAAAACAGTGCTGAACACCTGGGTACTACTTGTGTTGACTTGTCGGTATAAGACATAGTTACAAAAGCTATATAAACAAATAAATACCATACAAATATTATGTTAACGTAGAGAAAAATACTCAAGCGTAAATAAAAGCACTCAAGTCATAGCTTCGAAATAAAACAAAGTAATTTGAAGAAAAAAACGAACTGAAATAGGGATGCAGCATCTTGGTCGCGTCAGGAAGGAGAAACCGGCATCGAAGCGTAATTTGAAGCAAATGCAAACACTTCCATGAAGTGTGACACATTAAGTTAGGGCGAGGAATGGGAGAAGGCGGAAAATTAAATTGCAAAACTACGTCGAAACGTTTTGCTCGTCTAACTAGAGAAAGTGAGCAATGAAGAAATAGGCAAGAGTGCAAAGCAAAAACACTTTTTTTCATCGTGTGAAGCTAAGGAAAGATGTTTCCTACAGTTTCTCACCTCATACCTATTTTTCTCATCATCATACCTATTTTTGTGACTGAAATTAGCCCAAATATAATTAACCTTTTTTTAATTAAAAAATTGTGTGATGACTGATGACTTTTCTTAATTCTGGGATCCCTACCCTAAGCCATACACAAGTTGATATCTGAATATGTAAATAAATGAGCGTTTTTTTGGCAAGAATTGCTGAGAAAATATTCGCTCCAATGTAATAAAATCTACTTTCAAGGGCAAATCAACTATAGGTTTCTTCATTTATCTCTCATCATGGACTTTGTGAAGAAATATACTGCTTCCTGTCGTGACATCAAGGAGAACGATAATTTAAATAAATGTATTTCCCACGGAATTTTGAAAAATATGCACAGTTAGTGAAGTTACATTTATTACCCCCTCTCCCTCCTTTGTTAGTGTATTGGGGTTGGGAGGGCGTGAGTAGTGGGGGGGGGGAGCATGTGTTTGATCACTGCGAAGTCCGCGTGGGCGTCGCCGGCAAGAAATGGGGGCGTTGTCTCCTGAAAGCCCTGACCCCCCGCACCTCACGTCGCTTCGAAGAATTGCAGGCGTCGCCGACATGTTTTAAATGCGACCGGTAGGTAGCAATTTTGCACTCAATACGTCGCATCTTTTGAAACTGCATACCCATTAATCTACGTGGTAGGTCCCCACCCTCCGCACGCAACTGCTGTCTCTCTTCCTTCCTCAGACACTGTTTAAAGGGATTTATGTAGTGGTCAGAACAGTTTGAAAATGCCGAAAGGTTACTGCCTTCGTACGAGGATACATTTTTCTCAAAGTGTACGTGTTCCGTATTACGCCTGTTAGAAACATTCAGTATAATTATTTTAATAAAATATTGTCTGTTTTTTACGATTTGGGTCACAAAATTAGTTTGATACTAATTACTAGGCCTACCTAGCTAGAAATTGTGAAGCCGGTTTATACAATTAAATGGGGTGAGTGGTAATTTGTCTTAGCTTGAAACATCACAACCATAAGATAAAGTTTTTCCAAGAAATGACTTCCGTTTTTATCTTTAAAAAAATTCTTATAATTAAAAAATTCTTATTCTTATTTGGAAAGTAGCATTTCCGTTGAATTATTATGCATATGGAAAGTGAAAGTCATTATTTGAAACAGAAATTAATACAAGAAAAGAAATTACAGAATAATTACAGAATAGAATTTTTTAAGAAATTACAATAAATCCAGATGCCGGAAGATACAGAATCCACAGCATTTTCTAGTGTTCTTCCGCTTCTTACTCTGTTTTCGTAACACTAATTTGTTAGGAGTATATTGTCATGATCCAGCCAAACGGAGGAGCGAAAAGCCACTCTTAACGGCTGGTTTCATAATTGATTGATTGATTGATTAGTGATCCCGGGTGCGTCAATTGCAAAGGTCAGTGGTTCTGTAAGTGCATGCTCTTTTCGCTGGAGGTATAAATGATAATCCCCCGCTGGTTCCGAAGATTCGGGTCCAACCCACCCTTCGGCTTTTGGGTTTTCCCCAACCAGATATTTCCCACCAGCGTGGCAGCGTCCCAGCCGGGACTAAGCTCCCGATTGATCTTCTGGCATGTGTGGAAGTGTAGTGCATGTGAGTGTAACAAGTAAAGGCAGATGATAGGACGAGGTGAAAGAAGGAAAGATCGCACGCAGTTCGTGGCCCGTTTGTTAGGATACTGCTCCAGCATTCGTGCCGTGTTGATCGGAGAAACCACGGAAAACTACCGATCAGAGCAAGCTAGAATTCTCCGCCAGACAGTGACTGAATTTGACCTAGCTCTCTAGCTTTCGTCGAAAATCCTGTTACCATTGGTACTCGAACCCTAGGATGTCTCGCTTGGAGGTACTGCAGTGACATCAAGTAATGCCCTGAGCCACCTAAGCCAGTGCAAGCTAAGGGAACCAGCAACAGCCTCAAGTAGCCTGTTCACACCCACCGCTGCAACCACCACCAGCACCAGCAGCAGAATCACCACCACCCTGAGATACCTGGTTGGAAAAAATCCTGTTAGCCATCAGGGAGGTCGGCGCTGGATCGCCATCCAGCGTGGGATGATCACCGCCACCTCCGCAATAAAACAAGCACTACACTTACGTTACTAATGACCTTAGCAGTTGACGCGCCTGGAATCACTAATCAATCAATCCCTTGGGGTATTGTGCTTTTTCATCCAAAGGTTCAAATGTTTTTCATTGAATCTTTGATTTCCTGTGTGTGGGAATTTTTAGGTCTACTTCTTCTTTCACTGAATGGTGTCTGCATGACAATTTGATTTGATCATGGTAAGTGTGAGATGTATGTACTTTGGCGCCATAGCCTCCGACGAACCCTATTACCACCAGTGGCATCCCGAACTTGCAGGCATGGGTTACGGGGTACGTGTGGTTAGCACGTAGACATTCCAACGCCGTGGTCTGGTCTTCTCTTCGTCACATAGCAACATATACTGGAATATTGCAAGAAAAGCGCGCACTATAATCTTTCCCAACTGGGGTCGCGTCATGGAATGCGAGCACGCTGGCCAGTGAGCTATCTGCGAGGGCCAAGTGAGAGATATTTCAATAAAATGTAAAGAGGAATAATTTTGATTGAGTGCGAATCTGAAATAAAGGAATTGCAGTTAGATACACAAAATGGCGCAAAGATGTAAATATAAAATAGACTTGCAAATTGGTGTACCATAACGCAAAGGTAAAAGATATCCGTAAAATTGCATCCGAATACAGTAAATCTTAACAACGAAAGTATTTTGTACGAAAAGTTGGCTGATGTTCACTTCACTGAAGAAAGTGAAATCTATTTCCAGTGGGTTACCCTCCCGTAATTAAAATTATAGATTTAGTAGTTTTAAAACCATCCTTTCTAGGGGAGGCACCCCCAAAAAACAAAACATGGCTTGAATGGTGACGGGGAGAGGGGTGTCACAGAGGTAACAACCTGATACTGTAAAAAAATTAATTGTTAAGAAACTAATAAAAGAATCTGCCGGACACACCAACGACAACTACGCAAGAACAAGAAGACGGGGAGAAAGCCAGACACTCCCTGGGCGAAGAAGATGATTTAGAGGTATACCGCTAGTCATCGTGACTCACAAACGAACAACTAAAATTTGTTCTAAAATCCGAATCTGATTGAGCGCGCGTGTTCGTAATAGCGTGACACGAAGAAATTAAAAAAGGAAGAAATCAGTCACAATCTAATATATAATAATAAAAAATAGGGAAATTGTTTAGAACCGTTACAAAATCGAAACGATTTTCAAACCGAAATTCAAACCGAGGTATTATATTAACCCAAACCGGAACGTTTTTTAAAAAGAGTTTTATGTCTTGAATAACACCCATACAACACCGCATCTCTCCCCGAACGCGATGATCAACATTGTCAGGACATTTTTAAATTTCCAGGGCCGTCTCAGCCGTGTAGCGCAAAGAACCTGGCTGATGTCATTCACTTTCTCGTCTAAGTGTCCGATGTACAGTTGCTCGGGATCAGTATTCCGCTTGCGGTTGATCCGAAGGTGGCGCATGGCTGGAGACAGCGCTGACGTCACCGATGCATTCGACGGGTGACAGCCCGAACGAACGACCTATACACGCGCGCTATTTGGATTGTGCGGGTATGGTAATAGATGCAGCAGATGTCGCGTGGTCGCGCGCCGCCCCGACCGACCCACTCCTCGCGCAGTGCCCACGCGGTGAGGGCCTCCTGGTCGAAATTGCGTCGCGCGGACGTGAAAGGGAGTACATTAGAAACAACTACATGGCCTATGGTCTATCTTTATTTTATTTATTTATTTAGTCGAAAACAGTCAAAAAACTATATGTGATGAATGGGGGAGAAAATCATCTGCGCACGCTTCCTTGAGTTTCAGAGTTCCTTCCCAACAACTTAACTATTAATAATTGAAAGATGAAAAAATAATAGTAATAATACTAATAATAATAATAATAATAATAATAATAATAATAATAATAAATTTAAAAAAGCGACAGATTAACATTTCAAGAACTAGATATTTTCGTTGCCGAATTCTAGAAAATTTATTTTTAACGGTAAACGAACGAACAGATTTGATTTTTCTGTATTGTTAACAAAGTAGAAACTCACCTTTAGCTCTACTACCACTACAAGCAAAAGGAAAGCTCAACAAAACGTGCGCATAGTGAAGCTACATTTACGTCCAATTTTAATTGTTTAATTGTTTAATGGTCTATCTTTAAGTCCTGAACGAGTTGTCTACAATTCTAGACTACGATTAATGAAAGTACAGTCGACTCATGTTACAGCAAGCTTCTGGGTATCAATATTTTTAGTTCTCTATGTTTGACACGTCGAACTAAACCGCAATTGTTTCTGCAAGATATTGTTGTTGATTTTATTATTTCAGAGGTTCTACAAGATATTGTAGCACCGCGAATTTAACATTTCAATGTCATTATTTAGCATTAAATAATATTTTTATTAGTTTGCTGTACACTATTTTTTATTAATTTTGGCAGATCCTTCTCCATAGTTCATATATTCTCCGTACCTAATTTTACATTGTACGCATTCTCAAATAACTTAATACTCTCTTCAAATCATTAAATGACTCGTGCACTGATGAAACATTATCTTCATTTGTGTCTTTTTTGACATCTCACTCGCTTTTTCTGTTCAGAAAATTCATTTCACATCCTTTATTATAACCTAGTCAGATGGAACTTCAGTAGTTTTCATCTCGCAGCCTAATACGTATTCGTCGGCTTCGGGAGATGCTCCCTTCCGGCAGAGGGACACCGCCAAACCCGGGATAGGATCTTAGTGCGCAATTTCCAAAATGTGGTAGTGTAGTGTATGTAAATGTCTGGGTCAATATGTGTGTGTACCTGTCCTATCCTCCTCTATTATCCTATCCTATCCTCCTCTATTACTTACACACACTTACACTAACATGCACTACACTACCACATATTGCGGGAGACCGGTCAGGAGCTTAGAGCTTGTATCGGCTGGGGCGGTGCTAGGGGGAAACCCCTAGGGGAAAACCTAGCCGACGGTAGGTCGGTGCCGGATCTCACCATCCAGTGGGGGACTTTGATTGATTGATAAATTTTTCGTGTTTCCGGGCACGTCAACTGCTTTGGTCATTAGCCCCGTTAGTGTAGCGCATGTTTTTTCTCGGCAGATGGCGGTGATCTTCCCCCTCTGGTTGGCAAGATCCGGCGCCGACCTGCCATCGGCTAGTGGGGTTTCCCCCTAATCAGGACTCTCCCACCAGCGGGGCACAGCCCCAGCCGAGACAAGCTCTAAGCCCCCGGCCGGTCTCCCGGAATATGTGGTAGTGTAGTGCATGTTAGTGTAAGTGTGTGTGTAAAGGGAGAGGATAGGACATGGAAGAGGAAGGAAAGATCGCGCGCGGTCCGTGGCTAGTTTGGTAGGGTGCTGCTCCAGCATTCACCTGGTGTTGATCGGAGAAACCACGGGAAAGTACAGATTAGAGCAGCCGGCCCCTAGAATTCTCCTCCAGACAGCGACTGAATTCGACCTAGCTGAAAAGCTAGTGTCGAAAACAGCGGGGGACGACATCGCCATCTCCCGAGAAAAAACACGCACTACACTTCCACGACTAATGACCTAAGCCGTTGACGCGCCCGGAACCACAAACCACCCAACCGCCCGAGCGCAGTGCGTACAGCGCCAGGCCAGGGCCCAGTGTGCGCGCGCGGGCGCGTGGCGCCGGCGGAGGCACGCGAAATGCCACTCCCCGCCCGCCAGGGAATGCCTCCCCCCCCACACACACACACTCAAAAAGCGCCGCGCCGCCTAGCGCCATGTGCTCGCGGCCGCGCGCCGCCTGCACGCAGCAGACACCGCGACGCGACGCGGCGAGCCTCCTTCACTGCGGAAACCGTCAACATTCAAGTCAAAGAAACCGTGAATGCAATACAAACTGACGAACTGATATAATCATTTAATTTCAAATTGAACATTTTTAATGAAACTAATAATAATAAGCTACAATAAACCTACCATTACCTGTGTGTGTGTGTGTGTGTGTGTGTGTGTGTGTGAGAGAGAGAGATACATGAGTTTATTTAATTATTCGTATCCCAAACTAAGAAATAAAATTAATTAAATCTCTGTATGAACGTACATCTAGTCCCTAATGGTATTTTGTCACCATCACCCCTCCATTCTCTCCCCACCACAATTTACAAACAATTTTACCTGTCGGAATATTCAGTTGCCAAATACTCATGATTCTGTGTAGATGACACTTGTAACCAATTTGTGATTGTGATGTTTTGAATATATTAGAACACGAATGTTCACGACTTTATCAGTTATTTATTAGAATACCATACATAGATTAAAAGAAGTTTTCGATATAATAGTCAAATTTAAATGTACGACAAAATGATGTATGACGTATTTCTGATTTTATAAATAAATAAATGTCTTTATTAGTAGCGGAGCTCAGGCCATTGGACGTTGTCTTCCACCTGACTACATTCAGAAATTTAATACAATACATAATAAATAGGTTATTCAAAGAAACAAACGTACGCAATTGAAGGAATGTGTTTCTCACAAGTGTGTCAGGAGTAAAAACAAGGGAGGTGGAATTGTTATCGAAGGAACACTCACTGTATTTGTGTGAGTATATTTATTAACTTCAAATTAGAAATGAATTTACAATTAACCATAAATATATCTAGTAACCACGTTTGAATACTCTATGAGATTTTACCCCAAAAAGAGTGAACTTACGTTTGTGTAATTCAGCAAGTGAGATATAGGGAAGGATTGGAGATAAATCGAGGGTGTTAGTAAGTGGTACTAAAATTTGCAAAATGTTTGGTAAGGCTTTGAAAACGCTAAACTAATGCGTATGTAGTTTTGAATTATTCCAAACAAAACCAGAAAGGGAGGACATCTCGACCACCGACAATACATCAATACAAGACTTTATGTTTTGAGAGAAATGGAATACATTGAAAAATAATTGTAAATGATATATGAGCATTTCGTTGTTATTATATTATTATTATTATTATTATTATTATTATTATTATTATTATTATTATTATTATTATTATTATTATTATTATTATATTTATATAAGAACGTAATATTAATCTATTCAGTTTTTAATTAACTTAAAAAAGGTTCAAAGTAACAGCAACAATCATTTCAGTTTATGTAATTTTAAACTGTTTTCTCGTGTGATTATCCATGAATCCATGAAATTCTGAATAAATTAATTGAAGTTCATTGGACATTTGTCCGTTACAGTAAACTGGTAAACTTTGTAAAATACCCATTTTTTGAGTTTTTAGAAGGTTTAAGAGGGTTTCATGTATTTCATGCCACATTTTTATGAAATTCATATAATATGGTTTTACAAAGTTTATAAAATGGCATGTCAAAAAGACTCTCTATGTAACGAGTCTGTTATTTTTTGAGAAACTGAAATTAACTCTTTGACTCTCTATGGTACTCGTCCATTACAAATGTCCAGGAACAATTTCAAGGAACAGAAAAAAGTATAATATAATTGATTGAAAATGGAAAGAACATTTAAAATGTACAATTATTTTTCAATTCTTGACAAATGTCTAACACGTTTGCAAAAATAAATAAATACAAAATCAAAGTCCATCAATGCTTAGAATTGGTTAGAGAAGGTCCAGGTTGCTCCTAGATCGCGCCAGCACGTAAGGACGTTGAGCCGCACGCACGATGTACACTACACTCGCACTATTTATCGGGGTGGAGACAAGCGTTGCTGAAAGGAATCCAGTTCAGAGCTGATGCGTGGTGCATATGCATACCATGACACAACACAAACGGAACGTAGCCATGACGTACCGGGAATTCGAACCCACAGCGTACTTGCACCGCGATAGGCCGGCAGGGGGAGGAACATCCAAATATGAAGAGCCCACGGGCTGCAAGATTGACTCCCGCGCATGGCAGAAGTGTTTTCACCATGCAGCTCGGATAGGGTTGACGTATCCTGCCAGCCGCATCTTTCAACTACTAAAACCACATTTCCAAATAAATTGGTAGGTCCATCACGTAGTCCGAGGTGGCTCAGGGCATCAACTGATGTCACTGCAGCCCTAGACGGCTAGAGGACGCTCACAATAGCCCGGGAACGGGAACGCGAACGGGAACGTAAAGAAAGTTAAAAGATGGACATCTCGGGCAGGCGTTCACAACACGACGGGAACGGGAAGGATGGTCAACATTTATCTCAGCCCGGGAACGCGAAGTCTCTCGACCAATGAAAGGGCAGCAAATGGCGGTGAAGCTTTCCAGCTGATCGAACTGCGCGCGACAGGCGACACTGGTCTGACGCGGAATTGAGAGTGTAGGGCGATATTGAGGTTAGAGCGTGGATTTGCGAGGTTAGGGCTTGAGGAGGGTTTTGTTAGTTGTTGACTTGTTTTAGTTATTTTTAGTAATAATAGAATAATTCTTTTTATTTCATATTAATACTTAGAATTAAAATTTCTCACTTTTTTGTTTCGTTAAAGTACAGTGGAGTTGTATGTTTATTGACAGAATTTTAGTTTCTCGTAGTTGTATTTTCAGTAAGTTTGTAGTAGTTTTGGCATTCTTTGTCCTTATAGTTATATTTTTTCTAACTAATATTCTTTCGTTAAATTATTTTTTTATTCATAGCAGCTCACGTAAACACATCAGACACATGGCAGCTGTTTCTTAAAGTTCTCTTTTTTGCCGCTACTGGTTCATAGCGCTATTCCTCATCCCGTTGGCGTTTATTGTGAAGCGCACGTACCTCCCGTCCCCGTCCTTGCCTTCACGTTACCGTTCGCGGGCTATTGTGGAGCGGCCTTAGGTCGAATTAGCCCGCTGTGTGGAGGAGAATTCGAGTGGTCGGCTGCTCTGATCGGTAGTTTTCTGTAGTTTCTCTGATAAACACCAGACGAATGCCGGCGTGAACGGCACAGAACACCGCGCGCGATTTTGCCTTCCTTTCCCTTGTCCTATCCTCACCCCTTACTTACACACACACACGCACCACATGACCACACCTGTCGGGAAACCAGTCGGTAGCTTAGAGCTGCTCCCGGCTGGAGCGCGCTCGAGCGGTGGTACCTTGCTGGGAAAGCCTAGCCGATGTGTAGGTCGGCGCCGGATCTCTCCATGCAGCTGGAAAAGATTCCCACCATCTCTGCGATA
This sequence comes from Teleogryllus occipitalis, assembly GCA_011170035.1. Classification (NCBI taxonomy): domain Eukaryota; kingdom Metazoa; phylum Arthropoda; class Insecta; order Orthoptera; family Gryllidae; genus Teleogryllus; species Teleogryllus occipitalis. The sequence goes on from BLKR01000564.1 coordinate 453,783, forward strand.
AAAATGCACTAAACTTACGGGACTAATGACCTTAGCAGTTAACGCGCCTGAAATCACTAAAAAGTCAATCCATCCATCCATTCATCCCGTAGAAATTGGTGGCTTATCCTGAGGAAGAGGGACAACCCCCCGAAAAAGGAACATTGTGGAACACATTTGTAAAATTTTGCAGGAATAAAAACAAATAAAAAGAGCAGAATTGAATTAAAATTATGAATTGCATCAAAGATACTTCGTGCAACGCTTCCTTTGTATACTGGCATTAACCTCACTAGCAATGATCTCTAGAAAGCCAAAAACCTTATTGTGCTGTGTAAGAAAATGGTTGCTTATCTAATGCGTCATATCCCCGTTGCAAGGTTACCTTCTAAAAGGGAATGTGCGTATGTCACTGAAATTCTCACACTTTGTTCTTATTAGTATATGGAATGTTTGAAGAGTGGTTTGAAATAAGCGGACATGTGGGGGTGTTGTTTTTTTAAGTTAATCGACGAGGTGGACTCCATTCGTGCCTTTCCTAGAGAACGTTGCTTGAAGTGCGATTACGAATACCATTTTGAACTGCTCGCCTTGCTTCCACTCATAATATCGAATAACATCGAGTTGCGATCTAGAAACCAAGAAGTCTGAACCAAATTTATTTTTAAAAGTGAAGTGTAATAACCCTTAGATTCTGTTTGGGATCTTTTTTGACCTCAGATGAAAACAATGTTTTGCAACCCACTGAAAATTATTCCCATAAACTTCTCCTTTTTGATATGCTATTTACGTCCAATTTTACATATTTTTAAACTTTTCAGTTTTTAAAGATTTTTTAATAATTTTATTTGTATTGGGTTGGGGTCAGAAATGTCACATTTGACGTCTAAATTAGAAAAAGGAAAATTCTTAAAACGTCTCCATTTCCGTTTTGTAGTATTCTGTTGCGATTTCTGCGTGATAATTTGGAGTATTTGACTATTATTATTTGGTAGCTCATCCTGTAGTAAATAGAACTGATGTAGTAAATAAAACAAATAAATATCATCACTTCCTCGATAACTCCAAATAACATACGTGCATCAAATGGCTGTAAACTATTGTGTAAAACGTTTGGGGGTCAAAAACAACAATAGAATCCACGTACATTAAGCAGAGTGGAAGGGTAAACTAAAATGTAGTTAATGTGTAGTGAAAGTGTAGTTAAAACGTATTTAATATTCATTAAATAAATTATTATATTGAACTTGAATTGTATTTTTAATATATTGCAATAGCGAAGCATTGCCGGGTTCGCTAGTGTTATATTAGAAGTTTTTGCAACTCGTTGATTTGAAAGACGTAACACAATTCTGTGGAGAACTGAACTGCGCATGCGCCGGCACCAACGACAGGATTTCGATTGACGCGTCCCGACATTCTCTCTGTTTTTTCGTCTACGACAAATGTGATCGTAACTTACACTTAGCGTACTTTTCGCCGCCACCTCTAAACAGTAATTCAACATTAAAACACAAAAAGCATGGAAGTAATGAAAAATACAATATCCATATTACCAACATAATAAGACAGGAACTTAATGACTAATTTTTTTAAAGTTAATTCAAATATGTCAGAAATAAACTAACGTAATTTTAAGGATTTGGTGGTTATGTAGTATGTATTGATATTTCATATAGGGGTCTATCATACGTTCTACTACCTTGTAATCCTTATAAAAGGAAAGATGGACTCAGAGATACACAGATGTTCAATAAAAGCTTTTAGATCCTGTTAGTTATTCAGTCCCAATGAGTTCCTAGTTTTAACGTATGTTTTCGATTGTGCAACATGCAAAAATTCATTTTTCGGAAGATACGTTATTTCCTGTTGAATATAATGTTTACGACAATGTATTTCCCGTGTTGCAAAACCTCTCTATTAACACACCTGAAGTCCGTGCCACTCTCCCCGTCGCAAGTGAGTGCCTAGATCCGCCCCGCGGGTTCAGACGCGAACCGTTGCCTCATTTGAAAGCGACCCGCGCGCCCCCCGCTGAGGATCGACTCGAGAGGGAAGGAGACCGGCACGCGAGCGGCCGTCGCAGCCCCCCTCCCTCTGCAGGCGCACAAACAGTTGAAGGCGACCCGGATGAGGCGCGCCTTGGTCGGGGTGGAATATGAGTCACAGGTGGACTTTGCGCCAGCACTCGTTGGAGTCTCTTCCGGTCAGGACTTCAAACTGGAACCGTTTCAACGGAAAGATCGAAAACTTCGGTTTTATTACATGTATTGCTGGAACCGTAACAGAATGAAACTGTTTCGGGGTTTGGATTTTAAGAGCTCATTATTATTTCGTGCTCCCTTTGAAACAACATCGTGCAAACAAACGCTAGTTTCACGTTTCGAGAGTGAGAACAGTTTCTGGTCGTTTTTCAAGTGCCAGCCTTTAAAGGATGTAGATATTACTTTTTTCCTTACCGGAAATCTTAGAGAAAACAGAATAAATTTATTTTTCATTCTTCAAAATTATTTTCAACTCAATGCCTAGAAACTAGAACTTAGTGACCTCAAAATGACTGTATATACGTCTATCCAACAAAAATTCTTCGTTTAGTTACGTGAGTTTCGTGAAACGCTGGATTTTCCTTCTTTTTAAAATGTACTTAATTTAATTTACAACGATGACTCCAAATAAATGACGATAATTAGTTCTAAAATCCGCTCTACTTGTGTGCTGAGAGAAAAGTTGTGAGAAGCCAAGCGGTTTGCGTGGATAGCGTCGCGAACTCAATGTGTTACAAGATTGTTTTTAAAGAAAAGGTAGGAAACATTTTTCGAATTTACAATTCAAAATCGGAACAAAAACCTGGATAAAATAGAAAATAAAGCTGTGAACTTACTTGAGACAGTGTAACTTGCACTGAGCCGGTCTGATCGATTCCACAAACAATATTTTTGTTAGATGAAGTTGACTTACCACACGATTCCAGCTGAAAATCTAAGATTTTCCTTAGTGTTTGTGTTAGGGATTTTTTCAGTATGCTTTATAACTTGAAAATGATATTTTTATTTGACATATTTTAAATAAATCGAAAGTGTTATTTTCATAATGATACAAAATGTTTTCTAAAAACACACTGAAAATAAACTTCTAACATTTTTGCAGTTGGTCCCTGAAGCAGGTGTACTGGTGTCAGAGCTGAAATATGTTTTGTAAAGAAGTTCTATTGAGACAATGCGATTTTTGTTCGAAACTTTTCATTATTTATGAGAAAAATTATTTACCAAAAATTGTTAGATATTTGCAGAATTGAAAACTTATGTTTAAATTTGTTTGTTTTGTGGTTATAAATGAATAGTAAAAATCACAATTTCCTATTATCATCAGTGTAGTTTTGTTCGTAGCAACAATTTTAATGCCATGTGCTGTGATACATGCATACCAAAATGAAATAATAAAACTTACTGTAAGCTTGGCAACATTAATCAAGCGTGTTATGAAACATGAATTTTAGGTTCTTTTTGAGCCAGCTTGTCCTAGTTTTGGTAAACGTGCCAGTCTCATATTCGATTCTACCTAAGATGTTCCTGAATGAAAAAAATGAATTTTATTTTTATCCCAACCCCCACTTCATTAAGGCTTCGACCTACTTTCAGAAGTCAATATCGATAGATAATTTTGCTTGTTTCGCTGGTATTAATGAAATAAATAGACGGAAAATGGAAAATTATGGTAAAGACTTTAATGAGGGTGTAGACGGGAAACCTAGTCCGACGAGGGGTTTTGAGACGCCGGCGAGACGTGTCATGCATGCAAGGCTGCGAGTAAAGGTAGGTCAAGTGTAGGAAAAGCTTCTGTGTTTTTCCACATTACATGCAAAGCACTGAGATGACTATGGGGCAGGAAACGATTAAAAAACAGCGTCATTGAGACGCTCTTGCGTCCAGCGCCTCATGAAGAAATCTGCAGTGTCATTAATGATTTGAATACTCAGAACATTTAACGAAACATTCAAACATGAGAGCGTAGATTTCCGCAGCCGGAGCCAATAAATTCTTGGCTGCTCCGGAGACGCGGAGACCCAGCATAGTTGTCCACGTTTCAGCAGTCACAGTGCGACATTCTTTCTTCGTATGTCGTCCTGAGGAAGATCGCAGTTTGACAGCCGAAACGTGAGCAACTATGCTAGGTCTCAGCGTCTCCATCAGTGCAAAATATGGAATTTTCCAACTCATAGATTATTCTATCTGAGTAATATTCAATATTACTGTGTGAAGGGATAATAATAAGATCACTTACTTCACAGATTAGTAACCATGATATAAGTAAATGACTACAATGTTAGATCAGTATAGCAAAAGTAAATGCAAAAATAAAGACTATTGCACGAACTCTTTGCGAGTTCCAGTGAGAACGAGAGCATGTGACCGAGGAATTAAATATTGTTTGGATGCGTTCGTATGGATTTCCCACCTAGACTCCGTAGAACGAGTTCGTATTTCGAGAGTTCGGTTGACGGCTCTGCGGCTGACTTCGCGTAACGAAGGCTTCCGAGACCGGTCTGTTAGCCTCCACTGCAAGGGACGAGCTTCACTTCCATCGTTGTGGATGACGGCTCCGGCTATCATGTCGCGGGCTCCTTCAGAAGTGCTATCCTAGTGTGCAGAGATATCTCGCCTAGTTAAACGTCTCCTATGCACATTGATGTAATAACCATTTTTCTCTCAATGAGAAGCCAAAACGATAATGTTCTCCGTTGAGTTTTGATACATCGTAGTAATCTCAAGCTGTGAAATGCGCTTTCCACCTCCGAGGTACACTTTAGTTTTTCTGGGAGGTACGTTCATAATTTAAATGAGATGCCATGAAACAAAACTATTTCACTGAAAAGTCCCTGAATTCAGAAATTGTTCTATATCCATGTACAATATTGATGTATAGTTACAGATAACTTTTTATTTGCTTGCAGTTGAGTTTCATCAATCTTGTAATTATTTACTATACATCATTTGGAAGATATTTTCACTAATTTTGCTTTCCTCCATGTACTTGCAATCACTGAGTATTTATACATAAAAGCATATTTCACCAAACAAAAAATAACTTAATAATTTTAGCCAGATAATACTTTTTAAAATCAGTAATTTACGAATATTTCAACATGGGTATACATGTTGTAATATGTAAGGAACACTAATTTAAAACGTTTCAGACCAACGCGTAACAATTCCATACTCTACTCCGGTATTACGTGAATATAGTTTCGCGTATGTACGTTCCTGTTTAGTAGAGTGTGCTCCTGCGTACATTGCAAGGGTGTGTGCATTCTTTACTTGGAGTGTGCTTGAATGGCGTGGGTGGTGTGTGTTGCAGGGCCCGTACGTCGCCCACCGCCCTCACCGTCGCCCTCGCCCTGGGCGTGCTGCTCGTCGGGCGCCTTCCAACCGCTGCAGCGCGTAAGTACCCTCTGGCCACAGCCCCCACCCCCCGGCCCAGATGCAGCTCACAGAGACACCTGGAGACGCTCATGTAGAAAAACCACCCACCCAACCCGCACAGTTCTACGAGTCTCAGAAATGTGTCGAACGTTTTGAAATTCATTGGCTTCTTTAAAATTTTGTGAAAAGGTCATTTTTAGCTACATCACTGGATTCTTGAATATTTACCTTCCTCTAAATATTTTCAAAGCTCGTAGATTGAAGTGGCTCACTCACTGTAAGCCAGACTTCACGCGACCGTCCGCCTGTCAAGTTGTCGCGATCCATTGCGCGACAATGACGCAGGAAGCAGCAGCGACTGGTTTACAACTGGTGCATCGCAGGGTCGACAAGTCTGTCTTGACCGTGGCTCAGACACACTTCAGAACATGGGCCAATTTTTCTCATTAAAATTTTGTTTATTACCGTATTTTACCGTACTCTGAAGGTGCACACAGACACCAAATTGTAACTGTTCGGAATAACGTTTCTCATGTTTAACGAAATTTTCAAGTTTAAGTAACAGTATCTAGTAAGGGTTTCGATCGTAATAGTTTTATCCGCATTTTACCCGCACCAGTTTTACACACATTCCAACCAAAAAAGGATATCATTACTCTAAGAATTCAGCTACAGATATGTACCAAATATGCTGCTAACTGTGACCATTGAAGGGATCGAATTAATTAGTACTTATTATTTACTACACTAATTGCACTATATGACTATAAGACGCGGGAGGGAGAAATGAGCAGTTCTTTGGTTAGGCTTCATTCCGCAATGTCGTTGACCTCATGTAAATAGAAAAATGCGCATTGAAAATTCTTGGTTGAAGGCATTACTTTTTCCTCATTATTTCTTAACACATGGTTCTCGATTACGCTGATATATGTCTAGGAACAGTCCGAAATGTGCCTAGATATTGTATATACGCCTGTTCTCTGGAGACATTCTTCAAATTATTGTTATTAAGGTTGTCAATTTGTGAAGAACCGTGTTTTGATGTTTCTGGTTGCGAACTTTCAGAAAATAAAGCTAATTGATGCATATTTTTGTCAGAGATGAAGTGTCGGTTTTCTAGTACCGACAAAAAATAAGTAAAAAATTCATGCTCATTGAAGAATTATTTGAGATAAATTTAATTCCGCAAAAACGTTTGCCAGTCTCGAAGTAAACATGTTCATTACAGTAAGTGACAGCGGGTAAATAGACATTTGTTTGTTTTCTATGAATATAAAATATTTACAGTGAATTTGTCTTTTAATTAAGAGTTTGTTCCTTTTTCATTTAAGTAAATAATGTACACCAAAAGTTTCAATAGACTTCATATAAGTTGTTGCTGAATATCATCTAAGATATAAAGCTTCCAATGAGATATTTAACTCGTTGTGATAGATTAGAAAGGGAAATGAAGTCATTTTTGGCAATTTTAAACTTTCCAACGTGAGAGTTGTACACGTCACAGATGTATCTGATTTTTTTATGTTAAATTTAGGATCTCTTATTCGCTTATTTGGCATTATAATTCATACCTCCACCGAACACGGCAAAAGGAAGTCAGTCAAGCCTTCTTGGAACATTTTGATCTGTACGAGTATTTACCAAAACATTCCTGCCCAAAAACTGAATCGGAGCATCGTGTTCCAAAGAAGTTTCAGGCATTGCCAGGGTCATGTCGTTCCCTTACGGCATCATAATGAACACACGCTGTCGCTTCAGCTGCGATTAGCGGAATTTTCACGTGTGTTCTGAAAATAGAACTGAAAATATTGAAACGAAAGCAGTATCAAAAGGTCTTTGTTGACAAGAAATATTAATGCTATTGCGTTCATCATTCAGTAATTTGTAAGAAAAAAAAACAAGACCAATTTTCTTATTAGGGGACAAAGAGAGATTTCAGACGAGCGCGTCACGTTGGAAGAAGGGGTATAACACTCCGTCTACCGATCTAGTCTTCCAAGAACTGAGCTTGAAGTGTGGTCCCGGTGGCTGCCCATGTGCCAGCACTGCCCTGGGCTGTGGCGCTAAGACCACTGTTCTGGTCACGCCGTTCTAAAGTGAGGAAAAGTCTTCAGCGAGCAGCTTGTTTTGATACCGAAATTACAACTGTCTAGCGCAACGCCGTAGACTGTCCTCAGTGGACGTAATGACAGGACGCGCAGCGAGTTGAAGGAAACGGGTTCCCGCGCGGAGGCTGCTGTAGTTTCGATTCCGTGGGCGACTCCCCGTGAAATTGCGCGCGCCGCGGCCGGTCATTAGCGAAGCGGCGCGGGGTGCGCAAATGCACTTTAATGAGACGCTCTGCAGCACCGAGGGCGGCGCCGCGAGGGAGGGGCGCGGGCGCGGGCGGGCGCGAGCGGGCGGCGCTGGGCGAGGTGTTGGCGGGGCGGGGCGAGGGCGTCAGGCATGGGATTGTGGACGCAACTGACGGAACGTGGGCGACATAGATGAAACGGGAGGAGGATGGATGGAAAGTGGGTGAGATGGATGGAACGTGGGCTGAACGGATGAAATGTGGGCGATGTGGAAGGAACGTGGGCGGGTCGAATGGAACATGGACGGATGGAACGTGGTCTGAACGGATGGAATGTGGGCGAGACGGCTGGAACGTGAGGTGAAAGGATAGAACGTGGGCGAGATGGAAGAAACTTGGGCGGGACGGATGGAACGTAGTCTGAACGGAGGGAACGTGGGCGAGACGGATTGACCGTGAGGTGAAAGGATGGAACGTGGGCGAGATGGAAGGAACGTGGGCGGGACGCATTGAACGTGGTCGGGGACGGATGGAACGTGGTCTGAATGGATGGAACGTGGACGGGATGGATGGATCGTGGGCGGACGAGTGGAACGTGGGCGGGACGGATGGAACGTGAGCGGGACGGATGGAACGTGGGCGGGACGGATGGAACGTGGGCGGGACGGATGGAACGTGGTCGTGATGAAAGGAACATGGACGGGGAGAGACGTGGACGGTACTGAGAGGGTTTGAGAACATGGGACCGAGGTCAGATTTAAGGAAGGATTTGAGGATTGGGGGGGCGCGGGCAGGCGACGAACGTGACTTGAAAGATAGTTCGCTCCTCGTTTGACGCACCACTTTGTACTTCGTAATAGTTATTCACACAACAATTGCCGAGCTTAAAAATTTCTTTAATAGTACTCGTTTTTCCGCCAGTTATTTCTTTCGATAGTGTGTGGATAGTCCGTTCTTGAAGAGAGCATGTCCATATAATCCAGCACAATATAAAATGTTAACTATTCTGCTCGTAAATATCCACTTTTAAGTATAGAGCTTCATGTAAAGAACACAAAGACCAATTACCGTTTATCTTTAAGGATTCACTGAATTGTTGTATAGTCAAATTGGAATTGATAAATTTTATATTACTGATATTTAATTAAATTTAAATTCGAAATGTATTTTCAGTTGTTATTTTTTTTTTAATTATCGCTCCTGGAATAGCCTAAATAAATAACAATGATGCTCTGGAAATCCACAAATAAATCCCCTTGCCGTAACCAAATCTCTAATACTCTTTACACTTTTTGATATCGATGGATTTCAATAGAAAGATCCCTTTAAATTTGGCTCGAAATTAAGCATTGGAAAGGGCAGGAATTTGATTTCATAATATTTTTCTATGAACCGTCGTGCTTAACAATTCTACAGATGTGAGGTTTCTCGCAAACCCAAACATTCACAAGTTGGCTGTAGGGGTGCGCTGTGTGTGTGACTGGGCGCCGCGCGTGCGCAGAGGAGGCGCAGGAGGCGGCGCCGGAGGCCGAGGAGCTGGACTACGAGAACCCGGAGCCCAACGGCTTCGTGTACGAGGGCAACGGCGACGGTGTCGGCGGCGGCGGCGGCGGCGGCGACTACGAGGAAGGCGGTAGGTGGCGCGACGCACGCGGCGGGGAGCGCGGAGCGGCTTACACATTCACTTTTATCAAAAAATCGATCTATTAAAAGAAGTTAAATTAACACAATTTTCAAACTTTTCAAAATATTAAAACTTTCAAATATTAAAATTTTCCAAGTATTGAAAATTTTCCAAATATTCAAAATTTTCCAAAAAATCAAAATGTTCCAAATATTCAAAATTTTCCAAATATTCAAAATTTCCCAACTATTCAAAATTTTTCAAATATTCAAAATTTTCCAAATATTCAAAATTTTTACATTATCAAAAATTTCCAAATATTCAACAGTTTTCAAAGATTCAAAAATTTCCAATTATTTAAAATTTTCCACACATTCAAAATTTTAAAAATATTGAAAATTTTGCTTTGAACTCGTTACCTAAAGATATTTCAAATTTGATGACTTGTTATATTAAAAATTATTATTAAAATGAATATAATTGTCATCTAATTAGCATTTTCTGTTAAAATTAATTACATTAGAAAATCTTTTAAGCCAAACTAGCAAACTCTTGAAATCGATTCATTTACAGACGTATTTTCATGCCTGCAAGCAGGTCTTGAATTAATGGCCGTACGCTTGAAACAACGTAACGTCGTGAGACAGAAAGCTTTGTCGGTCACGAAGTCATGGTCGTGACCAAGGCGCATTGCACATTTTGTAGGTTTATTGCACAGCAATAAACACGCAATTACCAATGAAGCCGGGGCGAGTAAAGCCCTGGCGCCAGCTGCTCTGTGCTCTCCGTGTAATGCCGCTGCTTGCCGCTGCCCTAACCGCTTCAGCAGAGGTCTTCAACCCTTTACACTTGACGGGAGAAAGCCGCCGTTTCAAAATTTGTTTAGCCTGATCATATTTTCTTGGGCATACGAAAATGTGAGCTTGCAGTGCCCAAGATAAATGTTATTCCTGAAGAGATTACGATCATATTTAATTAAAACCGTCAGATGTCTATAATTTTAATCGATAAGGTAATCTACAGGGGGTTCAAAGTTTTTTTTTTCATACACGATATTTTACAGAGCTCGCTCTAGGGTTCAACCTCTGGCTTTTCAGCCTTGGTGGTTACAATGGTTGAAGACCTCTGCAAGAGTCGCTTCTGCTCAGAGCTATTGTTGCCTCGATTTGACCAGCACCAACTAATATTAGTCCTACCAAATTAGTTATACAGGCATTATAAGAGAACTTTTTGGAAGGAATGGTTTGATGCCTTGCTTCTGTGCTTGTGTCCCCGCTGGCTTGTTTTCGACGCCTCCTCGCAGTGTTTTGCTTATTTGCTTATTTATTTGTGTTATTTCTGCTTGCCCAGCAGGCTCTCAGCAGCCGATAACGATTACTGCTGCGTTACTTTCTAAGAAGAACAATATTCCTATGCGATTAATTCAGTATGGTAAATGCGTTCACTACTCACTGAGTAGGTGAAAAAACGTTTTCTTTGTTCGGGGTATCTATTCACAAGTGTTTCAGTGATTGAAGGATTCAGTGAGATAAATGAAAACTGCACTACTGCAGTTTTGAGATTATTATTTTGATGTTTTGCTGACACTTTTACATCAATCCAAGACTAAGAATGTCAGTCAGATGCTATCTTGCCGTCTGATGAGGTAAAAATTAGAACTTATGAAGCTAAATGGGGAGAGGGTTTTCAGAGAGTTTATTTTAACTCTTCCATTTCGAATTGGACCTTATTAATATTTCTCATCGAAAACGTCTCTTCTTCTCACTCGATATCAATTGTTTTAGGACAATATATGTAGGGATAATTAGTAATGATAATTACTAATAACTGTCAATGAAATTTTGTGAATATTAATGACATATCATCGTTAGTTTTAAAACTGCATACAGATTTTTAAGAACAAAAGTAAGGTACTATTCATTATTTTGATAGCTTTATTATTCATTGTTTCATTGAACCGCTGAAGAACAACAAACAAAATACTGTCGTACTTTAATAAAATACTTCAATAAATTAAATATTTAAAAATAAGCACTCTTCATGAATACTGGAATAACGTAGTGTAGCACATAAACTTGCCACAGTTCTTTGCCTATGAAGAATATACAAAATGTCGCTGTTCCGTCATGCAACAGATAAGTAGGAAATATTTAATAGCGAGCAGCCTCTTCCTTGGAGCCATTCTGTCGCATGACAGCAGTGTCGGAAGTAGTATTTAGTAGTATTAGTACGTAGTATTTGTCGTATGATGTTATTTGCGGGGAGACGATCACTGGCGTAGGTCCACACTAGACGTATACCGACTGCATTCAGTTAACTTTTTCTAAGTCGTTTCCCTAGCTTCCCAATAAGACCACTCGACTCCATCCCGTCTGTTTTTCTTCTTAGTATAAGGATTGATTTCTACGTTTCCCAAGGTCTGCTTAGAATAACTTCGATTGATCGATAATAATTTATTCACTTCTGTCTCTTCTCAACAAGCATTTTCAAAACAAGAAACTTTTACAGTATTGCCAATATTGAAAACCACTGCTTAAACGTTTGTGGAAACAAAACATGAAACCACCTATCATGAGCATATGCTTACCTCACAGACTTAACATACACTATTCCGAATGGTCATGTTCATCTGAGATTTCCTCTGGACTGCGAGAACATCTGCACGCGCTAATAAATGTAAACTTAACTAAAATGTTTACTCCTACCGAAACTCCGTATGAATGAAATGGCATACAGTCGGGCTTTGACTTTTCAGGTATCAAAAAGCGAATGGTGATTTGCTAGGAAGCGAGTGTGAGGGAAAACTGACCGCGAGGCAAGACGCAGGCGATTCCCGCGTATGTAAATTGGGGACCAAAAAGAAAAAAAGGAGGTTAAACCGTAAGTACATTGGGGACCGATTACCTCATTCTCTTCCAGGTATACGTGGAAGGTGACACTATTTTCGAAGAACATTTTCGTAGCCATTAGTTTTAAAACACGCCTCCCTCCCTATTTTCCAGTCTTAGGACTGATATATTTCTTTCTAAGCATGGTTTGGTTTAAGTTTGTTTTCATTGAATTGAATCATTCGTTGATTGAAGGAATTCCGTTTATTTTTCCATTTTTATGTTCTTGCTTTATTTCTTCTAATATTACAAAACTCTAAACATGAAATTTGAACACCCTTCTAGTTTTTCATTTCATCACATTTCATTTTCATAGGAGCGAGTCTGGAAGATTTTCAATAACGCACAAGAAAAAAGCTGGACAGCAACGCGAAGACGGCGGCCCCCTTTTCGCGCTTACCTGCTCAATCAGTCTTTTTCCGTATCTGGGTTGATTTGGTCCCCAATTTACATGTAGAACTAGAAAGAAAGTTTCTCGAGAAAAGATGAAGGATATATATATATATATATATATATATATATATATATATATATATATACATACTAGCTGAAGTACCCGGCGTTGCTCGGGCATTTATTACAGTAAATTATTATACATGAAGAGGAATTCAATCTTTTCATGCCCTGCGGCGGGACCTACCTCTATCTCTTCCATTGTATCCCTTCTCCGCCCTACTCTCTGCCATGCTCTGCCCGGCCACGCCACGATAGCTGTCTTCTCTTGACCCCCATTTGGAAATTTCCAGATTACCTCGCTAACTTTTCTACAAATAATGACATTTTTTTATTTGAAGTTCCAGCTTCTAAACATTCACTTTATAACTAAAAGCAATAAACAAATCTAAACTACAAAATAAAATACTTGTACTCACATATAAAATTTTTGTGGAGTTTTATATATTCCAACACTATCTAAACTGTCACGTTGTAAAACTTATCCTATTTTTATATTTTTTCTTCGATTGTATTCATAAAGAAGGTTTTGAAAGTGATCTGTCAACTCGTGACCTTGAGGGCACTTTGAAGCTGAGTATCACATGCGGAAGTTCATGCACGGGTATGGTAGTAGGTAGATCCGGAGTAATAGTTATAGATGTCATAACGTAATTGATGATTCATAATCATAAAAATAAATGAAAATACTTGTATCTATTCTGAAACATAATTACCAGTTTTTATAATTCTAAAGATGACAAAAATATGTATGTTTAATGTCGTGTGATAGTAACATGAAGTATAAAACTTATTTGTTGAGGTAAATCAATTCATCATCAGACTGATACAATAGAAAACTAATGATCCACCAACATTACATTATGTGTAAATAATATATTGACAATGCACTGAGCCACATAACAAAACAATATTAGCATAATTATTTTATTTCATATGATAGAGATTATGGATCCTGAAATATGAATAATAGAAACCAAAGACTCCCAGATATTATTTGCTTAGACAAAAATATTTTTAGACCAATTAATTTTTGCTTATTTTTTAGAAATATATGAATATATATGAATGAAATCATTCATTGGGAGCAATTGATGTGCAAAACAACTTTACCGATTTATTTATTTATTTATTTTACGTCAAAAATCGTTTTTATTATTATTATTATTTTATTATTATTATTTATATTATTATTATTTTATTATTATTATTTATTTATTTTACGTCAATAAATAAATAAATAAACTTTACCGATTAGTCTTAATATGTAAATGATCATTCCTAAATTACATAACACTGCACAAAAATTCATCCCATATTGAAGAAAAACTTTTGCTTGGTTTACAAAATCATAAATTACTTTCCATTTTTCCAATTCGAGCAGGAAAGCTGAATTATAGAAACCAAGAACTCCCAGATTTATTTATTTGCTCAAACAAACGGTTTGTTAGATAAATTAATTTCTGCCTATTTTTTATAGAAAAGTATGGATGAATTCAATTATTGGGAGCAATTGATATGCAAAACTAAAGCACATATTAGTCTCAATAAATAAATTATCATTCTATAATTGTCATCCACTGCAGTAAACTTCTTCACATATAGAATAAAAAAGTACAACAGCAATTGATATGCAAACAACTCTACAAATTCGTCTTAATATGTAAATGGTCATTCCGAAAATACATACCACTGCACAAAACTCCTTCAAATGTTGAAGAAAAACTTTTACTGGGTGGACTGAAGACAAATAAACATTTTCCATTGTACCAATTGTAACGTGAGAGCTGAATAATAGAAACCAAGAGCTCCCAGATTTATATATTTGCTCAGACAAACTTTTTTAGATAAATTAAGTTTTTCTTATATTTTATGAAATAATATGGATGAAATCATTCAATGGCAGCCATTGATATGCAAAACAATAGCGCACATTAGTCTTAATATGTAAAAGAAGTTATTGAAGAAAAACTTTTATTGGGTGGGCTGAAAACCTACAAACATTTTCCATTTTACCAATATGAACATGAATACTGAAAAATAGAAACAAAGGACTCCCAGATTTGCTTAGACAAAATATTTTTAGATAAATTAATTTTTTCCAATTATTTATTGAAAAATATATATGAATTCATTCATTCCTTCATTAGGATCCAGTGACATGCAAAACAACTGCACATATTATATACATCCCTCACTTTTAAGAGAATTTATTTTAAAGGGAACACTCACTTTTAAGAAAATTCATACCTTCCATCTCAGTAGACACACAAACCTATTTGAAGAAGATTTGAAATGCGAAAATACACACAATTCCACGCCAATAATTATCATGTGGCTTCTTCTCATTTAACATTGAACATAAATAATTCAGTTGTTGTAGTGAACCGCGCAACTATAAACATAGGAATCGCGAGAAATAATGAATCATAAAAGGAACCAAAGGAACCGTGCCACCCTAAACTCGGGATCAACCAGTCTAATATTGTAATGACCATTGCTTAATTACCAACCACTGCACTAAACGTCTTCGCATGTAGAAGAAAAAAGTACAACTGCAATTAATATGACAAACAACTGTACAGATTAGTCTTAATATGTAAATGATCATTCCTAAATTACACACCACTGTTCAAACTGCCTTCGCATATTGAAGAAACAAATTTACTGAATGGACTGAAAATATATACACATTTTCCATTTTACTATTTTGAACCTAAGAACTGTGTAAATAGTCAAATTGAGAGTCGTAATGAACAGCTGCCCTACTACTTAGAGAATTATTCACATTTCTCCTCTTCTTGCAGTATTATTTTCAATGGGGCGAATGAGTACTTCAGCCGTCGATCTTCACAAGTCGATCTTCCCTCTGAGTAACCGATTCAAAATTTTAGTAGACTGCCCATCTCTTGGCATTTGTAATATGTTTTGACAATTGTAACAGTCATTTAGTCAAACAATTCAGTTGTCACAAATTTCTGTAAAAGAAGACGTTTAGATTGTATACGAAGATGTGGATATTGTACATTGTACATTACTGTATATTCTGTACCGTATATTATTATACTTTTTATTCTCTCAACCTACCTCAATTATTAAACACTTTCAAACTCACAATGATTTCTTGCCACTTAATATATAACACGGACAAAGAGCAATACGTGAATATAGACATTAATTACTACTTCATTTTCGGCGTTCTTTCAAATATTCAGACAGGGACATTACATAACCTTATTCAAACTCTTATGAATTTTGCGATAATTCTGGACATTGACGAAATCAGTAGTAGATCTCAGACGTCATCCTCTGGTGGCGCGCAGCTTAACTATTGACATTGATGCACTCTTGAATCTATGATGTAAGGCTAGGCGAAAAATGTCCAGAAAAGTAATTATTTTGAAAAGATATTACCGTTTATGTTTGTGAATCATAGCCTATAGTACTCCAGGCCTTCTAAAGATGCTAGCACAAAAGTTTCATCGGCATTGGTTCAGTAGATTCAGAGATTACCGCGCTGGAAGACAACGCACTTCTGTCTTTATATATTAGTGTATATATATATATATATATATATATATATATATATATATATATATATATATATAAAAGAAAGTCGTGTTAGTTACACTATTTATAACTCCAGAACGGCTGTACCGATTTGGCTGAAAATTGGTGAGCAGGAAGCTTAGAGCCAGGAGACGGACATAGGATACTATTTATCCCGTTCGACAGCGTTCCTGTGTGAGAACGCACGTTTTTGCACGTTTTCGCACGTTTTGGTTTGTGGTTTGAATCTAGAATATCCATGTTTTTCCCATGGTCAGTTATATGTGGCATGTTCACGGGTTGGAAGATCATCTGCGTTGTTTGTTTTTGCGCCTGATAATAAAACAAAAAATGTCGTGTATCACAAGGTACTTAACTGAAGAATGCAACCTATGCACCAATATACAGGAACAATAATGAATGATTAATCTACTTAATTTTTTATTTATATTTTATAATAAACAATTTAACTTAATAAATTCCAAAATCTGCTCATTTATTGCCTTTAACAGCCGGTCCCTATGATTACAGCTTTGTATTTCTCTCTTAAACAAAACTCAATTCCAAAAAAAAATGCACTGCTACGTAATAGATTTTTGAATTATCTATTTAATATCAGAGAGTTTTTTTAAAATTCTTTGTTTGAGAGAAAAACACAAATCTGCAATTGCTTTATTATCACGACTGCAACAATGATAGTACAGTTTCTCACAGTGAGTGCGACGCGAGAAAAAGATGGGACCGGCTGTCAAGGCGGAACAGAGTTCGCCGGGTCAGCTAGTATATATATATATATATATATATATATATATATATATATATATATATATATATGTATATATATATATATATACATATATATATACATATATATATATATACATATATATATATATATATG